>JAVJIF010031350.1:0-162500 GCA_038442645.1 Agave tequilana
GGTGATGGCGCCGTCAACGGTTCCCCCCCGTACATTTCTTCCTCCGAGATATGGGAGAACTTGTTCGGATCAGGAAGAGTGGGTTCATCACCGTAGTCGACCTTGTCTTCAAACTCGCTTTCCCCTGAGTACGAGGAAGAAGACAGCTCGACGCGAGGAAGCTCTGCAACCGGAGCCTTGCCTCCAATTACCCCAGTGGTAGGGCTGGGATCAATTGCCCGAGGACTGGAGATGAAGACACAAGGAGACCCCGACTGCTGTGCCTCATCTCTTCTTTCATGAGTAGAAGAAGGCTCGGGATGAGCTAAAATCCCCAGAATATCGACATCTCCTCCGCTCATGATGTCGACCTCTAGCTGCTCATCCTCGTCAGTGGCGGTGGATCGTCATCAACAAGCTCCCCTTCCTCGCAGACCCCGTGGCTTCTGCTAAGCGACCTGGGAACACGGACAGAGGAGTTTCTTCTTCAGCTATATCCTCCTCCCTCAGTTCCCTGACACCAGAAGGGATGGCCGCTGGTAGAAAAACTGCTGGCGCCAAGTCTCTCCGCACCTTCTTACGGGCAGGCCCAGCAGTAGGAGTAGAGCCCTGACGACGCTTGCTCACCGCCTGTCGAGACTTAGTTGCTTGCGGCTCTGCCCTTGTTGCTCGCGGCTCCGCCTTAGTCGCTTGCGGCTCCGCCCTTGGTGGTCGTGGCTCCGTGGCTCGTGGCTCCCTTCTCGTTCTTCTCCCGACCTCCTTCTGGGCCTTCAGGTACTGTTCTACTACGAGTTTCGACGGTTTACCGGACTCTGTCCTTACCTCGAGACTTGCATTGATGCTCTCGATGCATGAAGACGCCGGAAAAAAGTCTGGTGTCTGGATGGCTTGGGAGTACCAAGTGTAGAAGCTGAGGCTCATATGGCACTTGGGCCCCTCGGAGGTAGACGGAAAGTTGCTCCCGTCCTCCAGCCACACTGTAGTACCAGGCCCGAGCACCCTCGAACAGGTTCCCTTCGAAGGCGAGTCGAGCATTGGGGTTCCCGACATAGAGCTGATCATAGCCGAACTGTCGAGCGAAGCGATTCGGCATGTACGGCTCAATGGTGCATGACGTTCCCTTGCCGAAAAGCACATATCCGGGCCGAATATTGAGCAACCACCAGAAGGCTCCCGTGGATAACCTCGTGAAATCATCTGGGCCCGCGGAATCAATAAGTAGATCCCCGAAAGATGCACCAGGATCTGGGGGAGGCAACGATTGAGCTGGTAGTTCGCAGGATCTGAAAGGCACTTCCGGACGTAATATATATAAGGATCACGCCAGTTCGAACCCTCCAACCGCTGTACAAAAGGGACAGAACTCTCCCTCCAACGCACCGCCGTCATCAAGGAAGGGCAATGCATCACGTACCAAGCCATGAGGTACGTGTAAGGCAGCTCGACCCGAGGGTTGGGACGCTTCACCGTCGGATTCCCCTCTGAGTCAACATACAGCTTTCCCTCGGAGTCTGCAGTTTTTGGTGGCTCGCAGAAATTCTTAGCTAGCGCCCGCAGTCCGCTCTGAATACCAGCCGCCACGGCCGGAGAAGGGCTATGGGGTTGCCATGAGCCAGGAGCACCGCCGGGTACACCACGTCGGCAACAATAACTTCATGTGGCAGCGTGGGCACCACACAACGCTTCAGCCACAGCATCAGAAAGCCCGCCAATAACGCCCGATCGGAGATAGGGGTCCGGGCTTGATGGTGAAAGCTTTCAAAAACCAAGTCAGGGTCGAAACCGTCCTCATTCGACTCCGTGGTGTAGAAGCTGTCAGAAGCCTGGTCGATCCTGTCTTCAATCTCCCTATCGAGCTGGGAGCCAATCGGGTTATCAGATGGTCTTTGGTGTTGACGTTGTTGAACAAGTAACTGGCCAAGACAGTTTGCTTGACTCCCTGCGACCGCCATTTGGTTATCTGGACACAAATGTGGAAGTGACATAGCACTTCCCAGTAGGTCTCATATATTAAGGGATACTCCTCCTTCAAAAGGTGAAGCTCCACAGTGGTCGAGACATATTCCTCATAGGGAATGTCCCCTGTTGCCAATCCTGAGACTTCATGCAGCTCGTGCAGAGCGAGGCCCATCTCCCCGACCGGAGTGAAGACGTCCCCGTCAAAGAATTATAACGCTCTAGAACCCCGAAGAAGTTCTGAGAGCTTTGAGGGATCCCCCACTGCACGGCCCTGACTGCCGAGTACAGTCCCACACGCTTTAGCAGATCCCCGAGCTCGGTAAGGACAAAGCCAACCATCCTGCCCCACCAATAGTTCTCCGTGAAATGGACCCACCCGGGGGCACGGAACCCAACCGGATAATCACCCTCCGCTTCCATGAATGCGTTGAGGAAGGTAGTGCCAAGTTGTGATATCTCTCCAGCCGGAACCTCAGACTTGCGCGACCCAGGGAAAAGGCCGATAACCGACCTGTCATGGCTATCATGACGGTATACTTTATGGGAGCCCAAATCACCGAGAGTAATCTCAGGGACATATCAAGAAAGGTCCCATCCATCTTCCGAGGGACGGACATGTGCTGGAAATAGGACATCGGGAACATCCTCTCCATGCCCGGAAGAAAGAATCTTCCACCCCTTATTTGACGGAGCATTTGTAAGTTCCGTCATACACGCGATAGCCGCCATCGTGGATACGATCTCCGAAGAAGAAGGCAGGCTTCTCCAGCTTGATGCCAGCATCCGTTGTGAATGCTGCATCGGTCATAAGCACCCGAAGAGTCCTCATGTCAACATTCGAGAGCCTCTCCTCACGAGCCTGCGACTGGTCAGCAGTCACAGGGACAGTCCTTTGTAGCACAAAGGTCAAGTCCCGATCAGCACCACCTACATGCCCAAAGTGGCGCGTCTTGGCGAGTGAAGTAGTAAGGTGTGGCGCTGCAAAAGAAAAGGACTTAGTTAGATACTTTATTAAAAGCAAGAAAAAAATGCTAAGTGTTCATAACCCAGACGCAGAAGAGACACTGGACGCACGAATTATCAAATCCGCGTCCAGACCTGCGCATCCACGTCCAAACGCAGAAGAGACACTGGACGCAGGAATTATCAAATCCGCGTCCAGACCTGCGCATCCACGTCCAAACGCAGAAGAGATATTAGACGCAGGAATTATCAAACCCGCATTCAGACCTGCGAATCCACGTCCAAACGCAGAGGAGATACCGGACGCAGGAATTATCAAATCCGCGTCCAGACCTGCAAGATCCGCGTTTTGCAAACCAAGACTTATGAGATTCAAGTACTTGGACTCAGGCGCCAGACCGTAAGAACCAGCACCTGATGTTGCAGAACGCAAGGATCAAAGTCCGCGTTTAAACCCTTCACAATTAGAAATATTCTAAGTGAAGGGTCCAAAAGGCAGGACCTAATGGCACCGGGTCATCAAACCCGCGCCTCGGTTATCAACCCAAAGATTGCGTCTGGGAATCAAACACGAGTTAAAATTCCTTTAATGGCGAAATTCACGCCTAAAAGGCATTTTACCTTGGAGACCTTGGAGAATAACATCCTGCGCAGAGGAGGAGCTGCCCCTCCGGGCCTGGGCGAGCGGTCGCCTTTGAAGAGGAAGCAGTCGGCTTGGTCTTGGGCGCCATTGCTAATTCAATCCGAGGTTAACAGATGAACAGAAGGGGAAATTCTCTTTCTTAATCAGCGAGTGCGTTCGGAGAAGAAGAGGAATCTTCCCAACTGTGGCCTTTTATAGGCACAAGGATTCGCGAAGATACGCAGCGTATGGCCCGATGAATTTCTGCGGCGAATCTCTGTTCGACGCGTGGAACAAAATCACTTTAACGCACAGAGAAGATCATGCGCCACGACTCCGCTGGCGAATCGTCGCTCGACACGTGGCACGGATCATTTAATGAGCCAGGAAATCCGCGCGCCAAAAGGTGAAATCCCGTCGGTTCCCCAGGCCAACTGGCAGCGCAATCATGACGTGGCACGGACTCGCACCCGACGGCCATGTCTCTTCGATGGATATGCCCCGTCAACATCGCCATAAATGCGCCCAGACAATCGCGTCTATATTCAAAAGATGCGTCTCTCCGAAGTTCGCGTCTTCAGCTGAATATCGCGTCTGCCTTATGAAGATCAGTCGCGTTTCCATTGCCAAAAGGTCGCGTCTCGCTAAGAAGTCGCGTCTTTAAAGCAGTCTCATCTCTCTCTGCTTTCAAAAAGGAACCCGCGTTCAGTCCCTACTTCTGCGAATCAGTTCAACAGTACACTGGCACAAGCAGAAGACCAACCACTCTGGCTTAAAGCGCACACGTGACAGACTTAAAAGCAAACGGGGAGGTTTAGACTGTGTATCTAGACACTCAATATGATCAACTCCGGTGGCTTCAAAGAGTTCAACAGTACACTCACGAAGACTAACTCCAGAATAGATCAAACCCGGAGCATTAACAGTCCAGCCATGAAGGTGAATTCAGCTGGAGTCCAAAGTATTTCGAAATCCGTCCAGTTAACTGCGGAATATCGAAACTTTAGAGGGGTTCTGTAGGCTGTCTAAAAGTTACTGGAGGATAAGCCATTGAAAAATAAAGTTTCAAGCTCTAGACGCGAGGGACTATCACCCGCGTCTCAGCATCAAGGCGCGTTGGCTCAACACCCGCGTCTCAGCATCAAGGCGCGTTGGCTCGACACCCGCGTCTCAGCATCAAGGCGCGTTGGCTCGACACCCGCGTCTCAGCATCAAGGCGCGTCGGCTCGACACCCGCGTCTCAGCATCAAGGCGCGTCGGCTCGACACCCGCGTCTCAGCATCAAGGTGCGTTGGCTCGACACCCGCATCTCAGTTATAACCGCCTTGGTTAAGGGACCAATCACTGCCCACACGTAGGGGAGATCAGCCCCCATCGTGGCATGTCTTTAGCAAGCACGTGGGTTAGTTACCGCCCATGTAGCAGGGAAGTTGGCCCTCATTGTGGAGCATTTTCAGGGGGCACGTTCACCCCTGGGACCTCTATAAATAGCCCCGTCGCTATGAAGAAGGGGTCGAATTTTTGGCGATCGGCATCAAGGGAAGGGCATAAGAAGAAATCAAAGGGCATCAATAGACATAAAGAGACCGAGAGATATCAACAGACGGGACACATACACAGAGAGAGAGAGAGAGAGCTCGATTCTTCAAGCTAACTTGCTGCGTACAAGTTACTCTTCGCCTACCTTCTCTTTAGAGTTTTGGTAGACGGGGCTGAGTTACTCCTTCTACCTGCCAAGGAGAAGATTCCTTGACGGTCCAGACGATCATCTGGTCAACGGAGAACAAGATTCACTCTCCACCGCCACACGAAGAACCCAGCACTAAACAAAGGGGGGATTCAAGCTTCAACATCCTCCCTCCCTTGTAACCGGAAGATTAGTCTGTTGTAATTTTTCATCTGATTCAAGGAAATTTTACAACCTTCCCTCTCTTTTTCCGTGTCCAACAAGGACCAGAGTGGGCATTCCCACTAATTCAGAGATCTGAGTATATCTCTCAACCAAGAGAAGAGAAACAACAGGCCATTTCTCTTCAGAGGACCTCAAGTGTCCTATTTATAGGCCCCATGGCCTGAGCACTCTCACTTCAAGCGTGGAAGCTCGAATGCATTCAAGGCATTTATTGCGCCTTGATGGAAGGGACGGTTTTCCCTTGGACCGTGCAAAGGGAGAAAACGTCTCCCTCATAAAAGGCACTTATAGCGCCTTGAAAAAGGGAAACATCCTCCTTTGGTAAGGTGCGACCGGAGAATTTCTCCCTCGAACGGCGCGAAAGGAGAAATGATCCTCCTCGTAAATCAGCCCGTGACAGTTGGCTTTGAAAAGGCAACAGGAGTTCCAAAGCGAACTTATTCCCGGAAGCCCAGATGCGGAGCTACCCGTGCGCGAAGCTACTCAGAGTCACGATCCAGTGCAATTCTTCGGCAGATTTATCCCAAAGCAGGATTGAAGGCGAAGCTGAACTCAACCATCATGGCGACGTTCATATTCCACACACCATCGATCACAGCAGTTCAAAGTGTTTCGAAGTCTGGGCTATTGCAGACTTTCGAAAACTTTGAAGGGGGTCTTGTTGACACTTAAAAAAGACAAGATTCCTATTGGTCTGAACAAATGTCTAACTTGTTGACATTTACAAAAGACAAGTGGCAGACGAGCTGAAGACCAGTTTTCATCCACCTCCAAGGGACAAGGAAGCAGCTTGGACTCCACTGATCCAGCAAGCAGAACAGTGAGCCCGGGACGTTTCTAAACAGACCTCAGCAGGTCTAAGATGCTAGCATTTAGCATTACATTAGCCCAAGGAGATAGCCTCGATTGAGAGGCTAGCATCATCCAACTTCGCCAGGAAGCTAATTGACAGCTTCGCCGAAAAGCCTCTTTTCGGATTTCGCCAAGGATTGCCTTTAGCTCCGCTATGAGCTTCAAAGCGGGCAGCTCCGCTATTGATCTACTACGGTCAACCTTTGACCAATCAAATCTCCTGATGAGATTGGATTCAAACAAATCAAATCCAATCAGGATTCAAATATGGCAGGTGATTGCCGCTATCTCTTGACTCTCTTGAAATGAGTAAGAGGATCAAGGAGAATCTCCCAACAATATGGAAATGATCAAAACAGATCAACCGGCCTGCCAATTCTAGCTCCGCAGAAGCTATCCTAGCCTCGCAGCAAGGCTAATTTCCAGATTTAAACAGATTTGATTCAATCTGTTTCCATATCTTCAAGGGACGATTATACCCTTGCTCTCCCTATAAATAGCCCGCCAGGGGTACAAGGAGACAGACACACATGCATACGGGAGGACTCCATAAGCAGAGGCTTCTTCATAACGCACCGTGCGCTCTTGAATTCAGAGACCTTTTAGAGAATTGCTTTCTCTAATCAGGGTGTTGATACCCTAACATCGTCCTTCTTCTCAAGGAATCTCCGGAACCAGGCGAGAAGGAATTCCTTATTGAAGGCGATTTTGAGAAGCAGCAAGAGGGTTCTACCAACCTTCTGTTCTCTGATTCCCCGAACCAGGGGAGAAGGGAATCTCATCGCTCGCATCGTCAAAGGGACAAAGTGGTCGCGCGCTGACCAGACTCCTATCGGCACACTTCTCCAGAATCTCTGAGGAGATCTACTTGTAATCTTTTTAGAATACTTGTAATTTAGCTCCTCAAACTTTTTTTTTGTAAGTTTTCCCCCTTTGCAAACATAATGGAAAACATATATATAAAGTTATGAGTCCAACACCAGGCCTTTAAGATTTACAAGTCAAAGACAACATCCAACTAAAAGTGCGCATGTTTTATACAAAATCATATACATGTCAAAAGTAACTTTTAATACAATGGCTCCGGTGGCGCTTGTCCCGCACAATTACCCTTAAGCGGGTCCTTTGCCCTTATCCAAACCTGAAGGTGGAATTAGAATAGAGTGAGCTTGACGGCTCAGTGAGTAGAACAATATTTAAGTATGCCTATCAAGTAGGTCTACATGGCTAAATTATCAGGTTGACAAGTGTGTCATTATACTGTTTTTAAGATTTTGTTATTAGCTAAGAACCCAATCAGAACACAGTAATAAGGCTATCCTAGTCGACTAGGCCACCCTATAGTCGACTAAGATTACCTGCAAGTCGACTAATTCTAAAGCTATAGTCGACTGACTTCACTCCACCCGTATCTGCTTCTCTGTTGGCTGCCAGGGACTTATGTAGTCGACTACCCTTCCTGGTATAGTCGACTTACTCAAGTACTAGTCGACTTGAAGGTCTCCTATAGTCGACTAGTTGTGGGTCAAAAAGTTGTATTACTCTCTGTATGTCACTTATAGTCGACTACCCTTCCTGGTGTAGTCGACTACACAATGTATTAGTCGACTTGTAAGTCGACTGTAGTCGACTAATTATGTCCAAAACAGGTTGTTAACTCTCTGTTTGCTCTCTGTATCTGAAGTTAGTCGACTACAGTCTGTCTGTAGTCGACTAACCATACTTTCCAGCAGTTATCTACCTATGTATCACTCCTATAGTCGACTTATCCCAGGGACTTAGTCGACTAACCTTCATAAAATTTGTCTGTATACAAAGTTATTCCAGATTCAACGTTAAGGATTTATATATGTATGAGTGTATCATAGGATTTCTATCTTAGCAATATCCATATACTTATTAAAAACACACTGGGCTCCCCTTCGGCCTCCTCCGGTTCAACTCGGTCCCTTCCTCCTATAATCATTTCACACAATAGATTTTTCCCTTCAACCGCCTCCGGTTCAACCCGGTCCCTTCTCCAACACATTATCGTATAATTTTCCCTTCTACACCTCCGGTTCAACCCGGTCCCTTCCTCCCGAGTACAACAATCATATCATCATATAATATCAATATGCAAAGACATATAAGGTAGCAACAACATGCGAGCTTTATAGTCTTTATTTTAACATATAACTATATCATGGATTCATGGACAAGAATGAGTAAGTACTTGTGGAATTGTAAACACATGAGTCTTTATGAGGTAGCTAACCTTTCTTGATATCACAAAATATGCATGATCCCAAAAATATACATAGTGTCAAGTACCTTGTTTATCTCTTACGTTTTATTTCATTTCCTACTTTATTATACTTATCATGTCATTAGGATCCATATGTTCTACTCACCCTTTGAAGTGGTATGCTCTTCCTCAAGTTGATATCCCGCTACAACGGAGTCTACAAGTCATAACGTCAATATTAGTTCATGATTAACGAAAATGATACGAGAGGGTATAGTCCTAGGAGTGTTTTCTTACCGTTCGACCAATGACACTCCCCTTGACTCGTTCTAACGGTTTCTTGGAGGAATATAGAACTTTCCTTGTGTGTGGACTGAAGAAAATCAAGTGGAGAATTGAGGTGGTAAAGGAGTATTTTTTAAGAAATGGAAGTGGAAGAAATAAGGCTGTTTGGGTGTTGCTTTTGCTGCTGCCTTTAGCTGCTGCTGCTGCTGCCTTTTTTCTTTTTCTTTTTTTTTTGCTGCTGCTGCTGCAGAAAAAGAAGAGAGGGGAGAGAGTTTGTGAAGAGAGAGAGAGAGAGGTTGATCAAATGAGGTAAGTTTCTTCACCCCCTCCCTATTTATAGCCTCTACTTCCCACAAAATGTGCCAAGTGTCCCCTATACAACCCATCACTCTACCCTACACCATGCCCTATGACAAGCTCCATGCCTCCCCGCCTCTCCATGAGGTACAAGTATGGTGAGAGAGAGGTGGTGGTAAGTCAAACACATGTGGGGTATTTCTTTATCTATATACATGGGTGTATACATACCTATGTATTCATCTTATATACATACACACTTAATAAGCATGAATTAAATAAGGTATCTAGCATGCATACCATTTCCCATTACCCCTTTAGGGTATGAATATTTAAGAAAAAGGATGCTTAATTAAGGCAAGTGTTACAGAAGTCCAGACTAGTATCAGATTCACTAGAATACCCTGAAGAAAGAGGACCAGTGGGGGATGATTGAAGTTGAATTCTGAGTGTTCAGAGAAAGAAGATGGGGAAGACATGATTCAAGAATGAATTATTTTTCTGAAAGTTTTTGAATTAATTGAAAAGGAGCAAAAATATAGTTTTTAGATATGAGATATATATTAGTTACAAGCACTATATAAAGGTCAATAATGTGAAAGAACATGAATAGTAATAATAATTGTTATAGGTGACGGTTGAGTATGGTTAGAAGTGGTAAAAAAAATATTTAATTGAAGAGTTATGGCTGGAGAATCCGAAGAGTTCCTTTTTTCCAGAGGTTTACTACGTGAAGTATAAATAAACTTGTTATAGAATGTTTTGTCTATATCTTTAGATTACGTATGGTGCACATCTTTCCTTTATCGTGATTAACATTAGTGCATCTCTTTTTCTAGACTGTTGTTGTATCACGGTAGATATTATTAATTACTTCATTAAATTCAGTGTAATTAATATAGTATTTGTATAAGATGTGATATATGCGAACTGATCTCAGGGTCGCATGGCTAAACTACCTTGTAAAATTATAAAAAATCTTTACATAAGGCATGCGAAAAAAGATTGCGACTTTGGTCGCAGTGCTGAAGGAGGTCGCAGTGTTGTACGATAACATGTTTTCGTCTGTTATTTTTTATGCTATAAGGAATGCGACTATGGTCATGCGTGATATAAAAAGTTTTTGTTATACTATGACTGCGACTAGTGTCGCAGTCATCATTTAAATTGAAAGTTATTTTGTATTAAGTCTGCGACCGTGGTCGCAATGATTGAAAGTTTTATATATTATGACTGCGACTATGATCGCGGAATTTGTAAAACGGTGAGAATTCTGTTACAGAAGGCATGCTTCTGTTTATTTCACATTATGTTCATCCAATTTTTTTCTATTATTTTTCGATGTAGTAGAATTACGAATTTTATAACTGTAGATATTCAATTGAAAATTATTTTAGGTAATTTTTGTTTGTGGATGAGTTTATGGCAGTTTAGAAGTAAAAATGGGGTATTTTTGTCATTTTGATTCACGAATGTTTAGGCGGGATTTTTTTGTTTTTTTTTGCGCCTACACTCTGCGGCCGATCTGTGGCATATATTCAGCCACGTCACCGCGGCTGAGAAACTCTCTCAGCCGTCGGCTGAGGTACAGTAACCCTATATATATATATATATATTATCATTCATAACTGAGGCTGTGATCTTGAAGATTTGATAAGTAAGTCGCCCTCGCACAAACACCCACACCCCAAAACCGACACATTGCGAACTCACACTCAAATGCATGACCCTCTCATTGCCCTCTGAACTGTGATGTACACGTGTCGCACACAAACAAATGAATTAACAAGCTAAATGACTTAATTATTACTATAATTATTCACTTATTTTCATTTTGCAAAACAAAAATTTTAAATCAAGACGCTTACTTGTTTTTACTCCACGCGGTGCCCATTGTACCATCCTTCTCTCAGTTATCCCTTTCTTTTGATGCATGATTACTTGTTTAATTGTTTCTTAAACCAAGAACATGGCGCTTGTTTGGTTGGTGCTGACTGTATTTATTAATTTGTTCATCTTTCTTCTTCTTCATCATCAGAATAAAAAGCATGCCAACTCATTTTGAGGTTGTGTTACTCAACATGAAATTTCAAATTTTTATATAATATTTATTATCTTAATTTTAGTGTACAACACAATGAGACAACACTATTAGCTGATTACTTCACCCAAAACACTGCATGCTCATCTATAAACTCAACATCAACGAGGAGATGTTTGTTGATGAACATTTTAGGGAAGGATCCAATGAAGAGATCTGTTGATACAATGACAAGTGACTTCACAATATCTTGTGTCCTTGATTTTTGCAGTAGCATTTAATTAAGCAATATCTAGGCAAACAAGGAATCGCATAATACAAAATTTGGGGGGCGAGAAATTTTCTTTGGATTTTGTGGATTAACTAAGGTTATTTGTTTAAATCAGTCAATCTAATTGAACAAATTAATAATTGAGTGTATTTCCATAGTACAAGCAGAAATTTTTTATAGGATGGACGAAGTGAAATTCTCGTTGAAGGATTCTAACAGCAACACCACCAATGCTAACAATATGCGAAACACTACAGTCTCCATTTTCTTGGGAAAATAAAATAAAAAAAAACAATACGTGCAACATTGTGCTAATGCTTCTTTCTAATCAGTAATTAATCTTATTATATTGGTTGGAAATGTTGAATTGATTTCTTGTCTTCTCCTTGTTAATGTTAAATCGATTGATTATTAGCTTCGTCAATATTGTGACCAGCGAGTTGTTGCTGATGTGGCATCAAATTATTTTATTTTATTTATTTTTTATATTTATTCTAATAAGGAGCCTTAGGCTAACATCAAGACACGAAAATCACTTGTGATCATTTAATATAGGATTAAGATGCTAACCTTATGCATGTCACATGTGCAACATGAGTTTTATGTGGTCGTAATATTTCGTTGTGACTGAAGGAAAAGTTTTATCGGACTGCTATTAGGTCAGGTTTGTTATATGACAAAGAATGTTGAGATATAAAGAGATATCATGCTCAGAAGATGAGTGTGGTAGAGATGTGCATGCTTCGTTGGATGTGTGTAACACGAGGAGAGATAAGGTAAGAAATAAGGATATTCGTACTAAGATATGTGTAGCCTCTATAAAAAGAAGATGAGAGAAAACCGCCTACGATGGTTCGGTCATATGCGATGTAAACCTACAGATGCACCAGTCCGACGAGTAGAACGTATCAAATTAGAGCAAGTTAAAAGAGCGTAGAAGAGACCGAAGAAAACATGGATGGAGGTAATACGACAAGATACAGAGAATGAAGGCATATTGCTCGATAGGAATAAGTGGAGAAAGCTGATACATGTGCCCGATCCGACGTATTTCTCTTTTAGTTCATGTAGCCTACCCCAAATACTCGGGACAAATGGCTTAGTTGTTGTTGTTGTTGTATAATTTAAAAACTATGTTCAGACAAGAAACTCAATTTCAGCTGACATGGGGATGGGCCAATTTATTTCACAAAAAATATAAAAATAAAATGGTTAGTACCACATTAGATACTTCAAAAAATTGACTCAATATAATACCACCAATATATATCATAATCAAGCAATATTTAAAACTATGCTTTTAATGTAATTTTTTTTTTGAGAATTTTTTTAAAAAAAAAAATTAGGTAAGATTTTAATGTAAGCTTGAAAAGTTGTTTCAAGCTGCGAGAGGGAACAATACCCTCTCCTGGAGTTTTCTACTCCTTGCTTTTTGAAGACTCTTTTTCATAGAACATGCAACCAAGCAATTTAAGTATATGGAATGCGACCATTCTTAACATCCTTGTTTACTACAGTACTCTCTCACCCACTATGATGAAGTTAGGGCAACCTACCATCAACTACAATGACGAAGATGCAGACTTGTTCCAGATTCTAGAATGACTGATAAACATGCAGATTGGTCTCGGAAAATAAATTTTTTTCATATCGACTGTATGGGCTTTTACTCACTGATATACTATCCAACAGTGACGCAAATAACCCTACGTATATAGTATCCATGCATGTTCTTGTATTCGACGATGTGATTGGAAAAAAAAAAAAAAAAAACCAAGTTAGATGTCTCAATCAAACTACCAAGCAGTGAATCAAACTGAATCATTTGATCCACACCTGGTCTCTGTTCCATCCAAAATTTTAAGTGATTGCTTGTGGACCAATGGGTTCTCTCAGTCCACGTGGTGCTGAATGTGCATTATACGTGGGCCCCTGGTTTCAGACATGTTGCAGCCAGGAAACAAGTTCCCGATAAGCTGGAAATCTATTTTACTCACTGCGTTTTTTATCACCGCGCCCTCGTAAGCCGTTGATCCATGCGGGCTCCTGGGTGGGACCCAGTGGCCCCACACATTGAACGGCTCCCGAGACGCGGTGACCGGGGTGACCGCGAAACGCGGACAGCTAAATGGGAATATTCAAGCTGGCAAATTTGAGTGGATTGGTGTGGGGCCCAGAATCCAGTGTCCACCTGGCACGGACTGTGCCTCGCATTTTCGTTTTTCCAATTGAGATCTTCTTGAATTCCGGTAATATAAACAATTTAGATTGACAGCAACCTGAATCGTGTCGGCAACAAACATCAAACTTGTTATGTTTCCACTGCTGTGTCATCTTCATGACTCCGGGTAAATTGTACGAAACTATTTTTATTGTCACAGATCCGTAAAAAAACTCTAATGTACTGTTGAAACGAGGAGATGTCTTTTTACACTTTAAAATCAGGATAGAACACTCTTGTACTATTATTAACATTTTATCATTTTCTACAACTCTAAAATAATAAATGTAGATTGTCCATATATACACATGGAGAATAGAATTGTGTCATTATGAAAGAATTCGAGGCCGAATTATACTCAAATACAACACAACGACATTCAAATACAATATCTATTCCTTTGAAGTTGATCGATATTATTTCAAGTATCTATAAACTAAAAATCAAGTATTTTGTATCAAGTAGGAAAAAAAACAAACAGCCTAAATAGTGAGTTGGTTAGTTTAACGGTATAGAACATTTGAAACCTAACAAAAAACTTGTGGAGTTTTTTAAAATGTTTAGATCACGATCAAATGGCCGGATCGAGAATTTGTATGTCTAAAGACATAGATCTAACTAACTCACTACTTTCGGTCGTCCATTTTGTGTCGCTGATTGGTGGGCAAAAAGTATTCAAAACACTTAATTTTTTTTTTAGTTATCTTAAGTAATATATATCAACTTCAATAAAGTGAATCTTGCATTTGAATGTTGGAGGTTAATATTTGAGAAGGAAGGATTCGGGCTCTAATCTTTCTACTCCAAAACTCATATTTTCTATTTTATATATTAGTTCACAAGCCAAATGTGGATCAAACTACTCCAAAACTTATCCCTAGTTTGTTTCCCCCTTATTTCTTATTTTTATTTTTTTGTGCAAATAAAAGTTAACAAGGAAGCAAGACCTCTATATTTTAGGTGACCAACCATAGAAATTATAAATAAGATGAGAGCAAAGGGTAGGAATTTCTACAAACATGACCATATCGTTTTATTAAAGAAAAAAATAATAATAAACAATATATTATATCAAAGTGATGAGAAGTTTATACTTGCACTTTCTCCTAACTTTTTCAAGCAACAAGATTATTTAGACAAGTCTTGACATCCTCGACATTTCATAAATATCAACCCATCTATTATATCATCACTATTCGTTACTTCAAAAATAGTCATGCCAAACTACTGACTTTTGAAGTTTTTTTTTTTTTTTTTTGAAGTAATAGAGAAGCATTCTAGAAAGAGGTATTTTCTCATGAATATAGCAATGGAACACAGTCCACAATCTCAGCTGGATTTGGACTACATTTTGTAAGCACATAGATTTTCCCTTCATGAATCTAGGCATCCTTTTCAGAAGCAACCGACCATTTAAAAGACAAAGACATTGATGTTGAGAGGAGACATTTCTTTTCTCGAACCATTGCTTTTTCCTCATTAGAGGGGAAAAAGAGGGGACTATAACATCAAGTATTAGCCACAAAAAGAGAGAATAAAACCTTTTAAAAAAAATAAACATTAAACAAACAGTTGATAAATATGGAAAACATTAAGAGTCAGCACCACGTTCGCGAATAACGTTTTTGCTTATCTGTACATAAAAGGCCAGAAATTAATAGTGATGTAATTGGGACCATTTGTTACGAAATCACACACGTGGCGCAACGCCATTAGCCTAAAAATGTGACATAAATAAATAGATATTAAGAAAGGAGATAATTGAGGGGGGGAAAGAAAGAAATTTGGGGTACAATCAGCACCACAAGGACTATTACAAACAAAGTGAAGTGGATTGAATGCAGCTTTTGAGGACAGGAGTCTTTTCAGCAGGTCAAGAGCCAAGGTACAAAGAGGATGTGAAAAATGTGGCTTGATTGAGACCTCTCACTTTGTTTACTGTTAACATTTGAAACTTTAATTTGTTCCTTCTTAAATTATGAAAAATGTGGCTCAAAACCAATCATATCAATATGAATTCATTAACTTTTGCACTAATTAGTTGGTGGAACTATTTAGGCCTCAACCACCACTTACTTTGAGAGAGGAGCACATGAGCAAAACGAGGATGCGTGGAAGAAATATGGTCATGAGAAGTAGTAGTTACCATGTCAATTTTGAAATATAAATTAAGATATATATGGTGTCAAGGGTGAGGTGAGGTTAGCTCTAGAAGGAGCTTCCCTCTCATGTAGCTTAGAGAGGTTATTGGTTTGAATCTCTTAATTTCACGTGGGTATCACGCGTGGACATTTGATAAGTTGTTTTCAAATTAATTTAGTGATATAAGTTTTCGAGCAAATAATTTTATAAGTTTTCACGTGTAATACGTGTTGTGTTGAAATTAGTATGAAAAAGCTAAGAGTTAGCTAAACCAAATTCTGAAAGTTTCCACCGTCGGTTAGTTGATCACACACGTGGCATGATCCGATTAGCTAGAAAATACAGTAAAATGAAAAGCAAGTCCGCACCCAATTCCCAATTCTTGGGATCCATATTTTTCATTCAAAAACAGGGTGTGCATGTCCATAAAAAGGGACCCTTGTATAAAACCACTGCTGCAAGAGATAAAAACTAGAGAAAGACAATTATTGAGAGAATATGTGACACATCAGCACCACGTTTGCAATGGCCCAGGGGCCCACGAACAGATCATCCTTCTAAATTTGGATTGGGTTTATTTTTAGGCTCGAGGATCAAATGGGGACCAGATGCTCCCACTTTGTCCTTTGACAAAGAGGCAAGTGATTGTGAATTGGCGGATCCGGATCCCTAGCTAACTTGTTTACACGACCCCTTTTTTTTCGGTGGAAATTATTTCGCTAGTATTTTTAGTATTTTTTTAATAGAAACTTCGCAGTATTTCAGCATAAAAGATACATTTATTTGGTTTTTGGGCTTTCGTGCGTCCTCATTTTGTGATCATCATAATATTTGGCTGCTAGCAGAGTTGATGATTCTCCTCTCATTGTGTTGTTTTTGTGATGCTCACTTGTTTTAGTTTTTTATTGACGATTTTTACCAGATTATTTTGTTTTATCACGTGCGATTCGCCAGCGATCTACGATATCAAATTGTTCCCTCTTCATTTCATGATTTATTGGGTGATACTGTTTGCAATATGTGACTAATTAGTGACATTGAGATCAATTGTTCTGTCTACATTTTGTGATTTATCTGATAACATCCTTCTGCTCGATGTGGGACTCAACCATTGGTGATCTAAGAGATTGATTTTTTTTTTTTTTTCGGTGATTTATCAAGTGAGAACTTTTGGCAGTGTATACACAGTAGAACCCTTATAAATTAATCTCCTCTAAATTAATAACTTCTCTAAATTAATAAAAAATTTCAGTCCCGACTCGGATCAGTGAATAATTAATAAACCCCTCTATCGTAATAATTAATAATTTCTTTTTGAAACTTAGTCTAAAATTTTGGCCCCGACTGTAATTTCATAAAAGTACAAAATATATTTTATATAATAGTAGAGAACTAGAAAAGTAATTTAAGATGCTAGTTTACACAAAGCCACCATGCTTGATATTTTTGACTCTATTCTTCATCTTTTGAATTATCCTCAAGAAGTTAATGTAATTACCTTATTGTTGTAGATAAAATGTTTCAACTAAATTTAGCATTTCAACAGCCTTACTTGTGATAAGATATATTTGCAAGAAGATCTTGAAGGAGCTTATCAAGTAAAGTGAGATTTTTGAACAGATTAAATGCTATAGAGCTATTGGAGGACTTTAAAGGATGTGAAAAATTAAACAGACGCATTTTCTAAAACAAAATAACAATTTACAAGATAAAATCTTTAAAATTAATAACTCCTCTAATTTAATACTCAAGAGCAAGTCTCAAAAATATTAATTTAGAGAGATTCGACTGTATAACTCTCCGGTGATTGTAATGTTTGCCACCCACATATGTGTTATGAATATTTTCTTTTCGATCCGGTTTGTTGGGTTTGAATTTTTTCTTTTTTGTGTGTACACTAATAAGTGAGGGATCTGCAAGAATTTAGATGGTAATTTTCTTATTTACAGTCTTCATTCTCAAGGTAACATGAGCTAATTTTCTTTTTTTTTTTTAAACTAAAAATTGAGACTTGAATCTATGATTTTCCACTACCCCTCTCACTCTTTTACCACGAAAAGCGAGAATGATTGGTAGTTTCAACTTAGTTATTAGTATTACAATTTTTGTGTAAATTCCTGCCAGAAACTACTCAATTACACTAGTTTTATGCATAAATTTTTGTATCTTTATGCAATATTAATTAATTGGAACTATACTAACCACAAGGAAAGATGATTAAAAACAAAAATCTCTTGGTTTTGTCTCAAATGTGTTGAGACTTTAGTTCAAATCACTTGCAGGCACTCAAATCAAGAAGAATAAAAGAGATATAATGGCGAAACACGACTTAAATCTCATATTAGAAAAAAGAAGAAGAAAGAGATATGATTAAATAGTTTCTTCTTCTTCTTGTTTTTTTTTTTTTTTTTACCTTTAACTAAACATTGAGACTAGAATATATAACTTCGCACTACTCCACTCACTCTTTTTATCACGAAAGCAAGAAAGATTTGTAGTTTCAATTAAGTTATTAGTATTACTATTTTTGTATAAATTTATGTCAGTAATTACTAAATTACACTAGTTTTATAGATGAAATTTGGTGTTGAGATATTGATTTGAAACTATGCTAAATAACAGAGGAGGAAAGGAAAAACTCAAGGTATTGTCTCAAATGTGTCGAGACAGTAGCTCGAATCAAGACAATGTCCTAATATATAACGATTACAGTTACATGATAAGGAAATCTTTACTATTTATATAAATAATTAGCATTATATAATCATAATTCTAATACTATGTTTTAACAGCTCATCGCAATTCATGTTAGATGAAAATTTGTTGGATGAAAGAAAAAAATAAGAAAAATTTAAAAAATGTCTCTTGAAAAATTTGAAAACTGTTGATGTTAATCTCATGGGATACTCTTTGAAACCTATAAAGTGAAATCTTGTATCATGAACACCTCCTGACAAATCATGATAGATGTAACATCGAGAGTTGGAATGAGTGCGGCTGACGAGAATGAGATATCAGATGGTTGAGGACGTCTTCTGAAGAAGGAGAAGTAGAGATGGATTTTAATTCAAATTGATACGAAGAGCTTTCTGAAACGCAAGGCGGACTTCGAACTATAAGTCTCTTTAGAATACACAAGATGAATTAAAAAAAAAAATTATAGTGCCTCTTTAGCTCGAAACAAGACGAACATTGACATAATATGAAATATGTCAAAGAAAAAAAAGGTAGAAAAGTTTAATGCGTTCTTTAATTCAGTAGAAGTGAAAATATTAATAGATCATCAAACTCAATAGGAAAAAAGTTTCTGAGAGATCATCAAATTTAATAGAAAAAGAGGATTTGACAAATCTTCAAACTCAATAGGAGAAGAGTAGACCATTGATATGAGAGAAGACGATTGCTAACTCCACGTGTTGGTGATCATGCGTGGCCATGAAGTCGAACTCATTAAAGTTAAAGTTAAAGTCATTGTCGTGACGACAAGCAAGTAGAGATATTTTGACGAGGGACAAAATTTTGACAAAATGCAAAGCATGAAAAGTGGCTTGGCGCTAGACCCAACGCAGTCTCGAGAACAGCGTGAGGACAACTTTCAGTAAAAGAAAATTTTTAGAGGCTCTAACACCATGTTAAATCAGTTAAACAAACTGAGAATTGTGTTATTATTGATGAGGGCAATGTTCGAATAAATAACAATTACAATTGCACGATAAGGAACACCTCTGCTCCCACTAAGCATAATATAGTTATAATCTTAATACTCCTCATTGACAATAAATGAATATTCCTTGCTTCCCTCGACGTTGCTTATGTATGCCAAGACTTCTCCCCTCATTAACTGGTTACTTGTCATTGTCCCAATTGTATCTCTTCATTGGATCCAATCCTATAATATTCATCTACAAACCATTTAACTAGATGCCTGTGCAATGCTTTGGTGGAAGTAATCTACTAAAATTTATGTCTCATTTTGTATTAATAATATCTCAATGGTGACATGTAGCTCCTTATATTTGAGGATTTCACGTCCTAGGTAAATAAAATACGTTGGATGTAAAGCTGTTTCCAATCATGTGATTCATGAGCGCAAAGTTTATTGTTGAGTGACTCCACCCTGAAAAGGAGTTGGCCTTACATTAAGAAAGATTAGTAAAATAAATTTAAAAAAATACAGTAACACCAAACAACAAGCGTCATGACTTCGGCCTAAAAAATAATTGAACAAAACACGAATTAAGAAAAACTAATAACAAATAATTGAGAAAGGGTCGGCAGAGTCAGCATTACGTGGGCTTAAAATGCAGTAATGGACACGTACACGCATATATGTATTTTAATTTGTATACTTTGGATTTATATTTTAAAGAAAATAAGAGGCTGCAGGAAGTTGAGATCCCTTGAATCCTTCGCTTTGTTTGTTCTCATGTGAGACTGGCACTTCACAGGACAAACAGCAGTTCAGTTTGTCTTGCCATTGGCCTGCATGCCCACACCAATCTAGATATAATATTCTCTTTTCAAGTTGAACCTACAGTTTGATGAGCACCACCATTTAGTGGATAAGTTGGACGGTTGTGGGACCCACACCTGTGCGCTTGGCGGGAGCCGGTTAGCTCCTTCACGCGAAACACCGAATGGTGTTTCGCACGCTATCGACCGTCCATCATAGCTGATGGACGGTTCGATCGATCCACAGAGAGAGAGAGAGACGCGTTTTGTGTCTCATCAAAACGTGTTTTTCTCTCTCTTCTTATCGGGTCATGCATCAGCTGTGATGGACAGCCGACAGCGCACGAAGAACTGAATAGCCCTTCACGCGAATGAGTTAACCTGCTCCCGCACTTTGCAACATGACGGCCAGGCAGGGTCATGAGGTTGCCCTAGAGAAACACATACTTGAGAATTATACAGTATACAACAAAAATAATTTTTTTCCCAATCTTTTTATCCCTTTTTTTTCTTTTCTCCTGGAATCTTCCAGTGAACTTGATTTGTGAATGCGTGCGCGCAACGTGGAACTTGCTTACCTCTTGATCTTTCAATGAGAGTAGCAGTTTTCTACCTTCACGTTGAAGCCAAGTTTTGAACCTTTCTTCATACTTCATTTGGGTCCCTATCAACCAACAGCCATTAGCTTCTCTAATCTTCTCAAACTCGTTCAAGTTGTTGTTAAAATATAAATACCTCACCTGTCATTTTAACTTCAGAGTTTAGATACAGTAACATGAACTTCAATATGGTATCAACTTGGGTACAAATCCCACCGGACTTTGATTTAAAATAAAAATAAAAATATCGCTAATGCAAAAGCTCAAGTTTCGTCCCATAAAAAAGACGCTCAGCGTATGAGAGCATATTAAAATATTAATACTTCAATCTTCGCATTAACTTCAGAATTTAGATGCATGAGCATGGACTTTAATACTCGCGTCTCTCCGTTGCACTCTAATCTCTTGCATCGCCACCATAACTAATCTTGGATTATTAGCAAAATCCACAAGACCGTGAATAATCAAATTCAACGTTCTCCAAGCGAAAACGATTATTAATCAAAGTGATGTCTTAATTTGGACTTTTGAAGAAAGCTTAGTTAGAGTCTAGAGAGAAGTATTAGTACAAGGTGTCACGCATCTTCCCAAATGAATGCGTTGTTAGTAGAAGCTTTGCCGGATGAACTTCTAACTTGTCTTTGCCCCTCCAATCATTTTTAGTACATTTACAATTGAAATGTCATCAATAAGTTGTTTGGTTCGTCCACTCAATAAATAGATCTATGGACTGGTAACATATTAGTTTGATTGATTTCTTAGTTATCTATACTGTATTACTTTCTAGAGAGCCACAATTTCAAGACTTGGACTTCAATTGAGTTTACTTGCAAAGTGTCAGAATATTTCTCTCTAAAATTCTGATTTGATTCAAAATACACACACAAGACATGTTTTTTTTTTTAGTGACGCCCGCCAAATATGCACCCAATTCTAATTGAGTAATGTTATTTGTACTACTTTTTTTATACTACATTATATATGAATTGTGGGCCACACTAGCAATTAATAAAGGTGAGAGCCACAACCCATAAGGGTGTGACCCACAATTCATAGAACAGTAATATAATAATGTAATATAAAAAAATAGTAACAATAACATTACTCTTTCTAATTATACTAGAAAGTCGAAATCTCTTCCTTTTTGAGATTATGGAAGCTCAAAACACATCCACGTAGACTTTATAGTTCTATAAGAAACACTTTTTTCTACATTTTTTAACTAGTGTGATTATAAGCACAAATTAACGCTATAATATCAATTTTTTTCATTCCTAGGCGCTTTCCCTTTCTTTTCCGACTACACTTGGAGTTTATTTAATAGATTAATGACATTTAAATTCATAAATTCAGTGCATTTTCTATCTTTTTTAAAAAAATTAAAATTCTTATGAGTATATAATTAGAGTAGACCAAAATATAGACATCTCACGTTTAAAAGAGCGAAAGTTACAAAATCACACCAGATTTCATAAAGTAATAAAATAGGGTGGGTGCAAAAAAAAAAAAAAAAAAAAATGCTACAAATACTATGATGAGTACCCAATTTTTCAATGGGTGTGCTGGATTCTGATGTGGAATCCTCCGTAAATAGATGAAATGTTGCTAATTAAGATAGTTTACATTTTGATAATTAATTAGGCAAGTCCAACATCTTTGCCTATGATCCCATATAAAACAATATGAATTGAAAAAAATATGGCATAACTTTCCATTGATCAATCAAGTACATGTATACATGTACGATACAATTTGATTGGAAACTAATTCTTTCTAATCTACGGAAAATAAAAAATTACTTAGGTTTGAAATAACCACCTAAATTAAATAAGTACAAATAAATTCAAAAACTATTCTAAGATAACTAATCCAATAAATTGAAATTCAAACCAACTTTCTCTCTTATCACATTCAGGGGAAAAAAAAAGTATTCTTTTTTTTTTCTTTTTAAAAATTACTGTACACAAAAATTAACTGGTGATTATCAAAGAACAAACACGAATTTAATAAATGATCATGTCTTTTTAAAAAAATCTTTTCACACAAAAATTCAACTGGTAATTGTTAAAGAACAAACTTAGAATTTAATAAGTGATCATAATAGCCAGATGGGGGGCGGCGCAAGAAACATGGTACGATTGATTGGTTATGTGTCACAATGAGCTGGGTTGGAAAATAACCCCATGTTTTATTTATTTATCTTGTTTTCATGTTATAGGGTACGTGGCAGAATCCAACTAATCAATTCTCTAATAAAAAAAAAAAGGACATAAATATTAGATAAGGATAAGATTAAATTCAGATGATTCCTGCCACGTCACCTTCCAACCTCTCAGTGCTCAGACCAAAATCTTTTTTCTATAAATAACCCCACGACTTCTCTCCATTCTCACAACAACAGACCCCCTTCCTCTCTTCAACTCGATTCATTTTCGATCCCATTTCCATTTTCTCTCCGACCGGCATTCTGTTCACCGCCGGTAACCTCACAATGGGCTCTTCGGACCTCGAGTCGCCCCCCACCTCCTACGCTTCCCTCCCCTCCGACGACCAGCCCGGATCCGATCCTCCGCGGAGCAGCCGCAGGTTGCTCTCCATCGCGATGGCCGCGACCCTCCTCCTCTTTGGTCTCGCGGCGCTGCTTGCGATCTCGACTACGGAGTCGGGTTTGGGGCCGGACCCAAACCCGGTGCCGGCGCCGGATCCGAAGATGATGGACCGCTGGCTGGCGGCCGGCGTGTCGTCGAAGTCGTCGGGGGTGGGCCCGCTGAAACTGGGCTCTGGCGGGCCGTACCAGTGGACCAACCAGATGCTGTCGTGGCAACGGACCGGGTTCCATTTCCAGCCCGAAAGGAACTGGATGAACGGTAACCAAAGCTGCAATTTTATTTTTTATTTTTTGATTTTTTGGGGGTCGTTTTGTTGTTTTTTATTTGCAAATTTTGAATTGCTGAGTTATTTTGCTAATTTTGTGTTTTCTTGGTTGTTGCTGGGTGGCGTTTGGTGCGTATTTCGGCGTGAACTGCTGCAGATCCCAACGGTGAGGGCCTACTTGAATCTTTCTGTTTTTTTTGCTTTTGGTCCTTTTCTCTTTTGTTTTTGCACATGGACCATCTGCAAATCTTCTATTTACGAAAAAACTTTTATCTACTTTCAAAGAAAACACTGAAGTTTCCTTATTTTAAATTTTAGGTAATTTCAGAACTGTGCTAGGACTTTTTATATACACAAGATTATTTTTCCCTGTATTTTTACGGCCTACGAATTAGACAAAACAAAATATTACTTAAATATTTATATTTGAATCAAAGCTGGTCTCTGGGGTGAGAAAATTTTTCTTCCTTCTTACTTTTCTATTTTATACTGTTTTATTACTTGCAAGATCTGACTTGCTCGTGAGAGATGTTTCTGTGTCGCAAAGCATGTTTCATAACACAAAAAAGTACATGAGAGGTTCGACATATGGATAATTGTATGGGCCCTCAGAGCTTTCCACGTGGCATTGAATGAGTGAAGAGAGAAAAAAAGAGAGAGAAAAAAAGAATGAGAGAAAAAGTAAAGATCACCTCCCACAAAGAAATAACGATTAATTACCAACAATTGTTTGAGATGGACAAATTTAATTCAAAGAAATTGTTACCATCATTGAATCCACGCCAGCCGTCATGCTGATGGCGCGGAAAATTGGCCCCTTGATTATGTTTGCGTAGTTGACTTTTCTTATCTATTTCTTCTAAGCTTTTTTAATACAATTGTCCTACGCAATACATTATATTAAATGGGGTAAAACTATAGGAAATATTTTTATGTTTCAAAAACTAATAGTAAACTCAACAACTTATCCGCACTTTTTCCCCCTAATTATTAGTTTTCTGACAAAAATAAATACTCCTATAAAGTTTCGAAATATCAAGTGTTTTGTAAAGAATTTATGTTTTTTTCAAGGTTTATGAGGGTTGAAAATGAAGCTGAGTTTCCTTTTAAATTAAGCACTTTTAAATTGTAATAGCACATTTTAAATAGAAAATTTTCATTCTTTTTTATAAAATCTCAAATTGGATAAAATAAATAATAGACTATGTATATGTAGCTTGATACAGGACCCTACAAAGAGAATTTACCATTATATTATAATGATATTTCTTTTGTTTCTACAATATTAGGATTTGAAACAAAAATAGTTTTGATTTTAAAAAATAATTTTTTTAACTTTTAATCTGATTTTTGATCCCTCTGTTTGGAAATAATAGTGCACTTTTTGAAGGAAAAAAATTTCTCAAATTAGTAGTCCATTTTGAATCTCAATACAGTTTTTACCGTTCTCAATATAGAGTATAAAATAATACACTTATTTTTTTCTTTATAACAAAAATATCATTCTTCTTTTTAATCTCACATTCTAATTTTTACTATTTTCAATACAAAAGTAAAATTGAAAGTTTCAAAAAGTTAAATCTTTTAACAACACGTTACTAAAAAATGTACCCTGCCAAAAATCGCCTAGAAGGAACTGGCATCAAAATCGGACACAAACACAATGATGTGCTCCATAATTGTTTCTATCCTAAGCTCCGTACCTGTCCAAATCTTATCCAAGGAACCATGTCAGTTCTTTTGATGCAGTTTTTTCAGATTTTAACTGTTTTAATTCCTTGTTGTGTTCTCACTTTCCTTATATCATTAAACATTTAAGTTTCTTTTAGTTTTCGTTTTTTCTAAAAGGGGTTTTTTTTTTTTTTTTTTTAAACATATATACCCTTATGAAGTTAGTTTTCAGCCTAATTGCTCTCAAAAACCTCTATTTGAATGTATGTGTTTCTAATTACAACATAATTTTAATTACAGGTCCAATGTATTATAAGGGATGGTACCATTTCTTCTACCAGTACAACCCCGATGCTGCAGTCTGGGGAAACATAGCGTGGGGTCACGCTGTGTCTCGTGACCTCGTTCGCTGGAAACACCTCCCCATCGCCTTGGCTCCGGACCAGTGGTACGACATCAAAGGCGTGTGGAGTGGTTCGGCCACTTTGTTGCCTGATGGACGGGTCATATTGCTGTACACAGGAGGCACCAACGAGTCAGCTCAGGTTCAGAATCTCGCGGTGCCTGTGGACCTCAATGACCCTCTCCTTCGCAACTGGGCCAAGGCCGAAGCCAATCCGGTGATGGTGCCCCCGCCGGGCATCGGCGTCCAGGACTTCAGGGACCCCACCACTGCATGGTAATTCTTTTTACAAAATTTTTGTAATTAAATATAGAATTGTCAAGTAGAAAACATGGAGATATAATCTCATATGTTTTTGGGGATTCTAATGGGCTGGGCTTACAGAAAGCTAGAAAACATTTGTGTTTATTTGGGCTGCGGAGAAATTCAGGAAAGGATATTGACACTAGTAAATAACAAAAACAATCAAAATTAAGGGGAAAATTAGGATCTAAAGATACATCAAGAAAAGAAAGATCTAGTAAATAGTTACAATTATTGGTAATTCAAAAAATTATTTCATGCTGAATAACTCTATATCCAACAGGTACGAACCCTCGGATGCCACATGGCGCGTGGCGATTGGGTCCAAAGATTCGGCCCACAGCGGCATGGCCATGGTGTACAGCACCAAGGACTTCGTCTCCTACACTATGCTCCCCGGAATTCTTCACTCTGTCAAGCGCGTGGGCATGTGGGAGTGCATTGATTTGTACCCCATCGCCACCTCGGCCGCCGGCGCCAACCGCGGCCTCGACCCCTCGGCCAGGCCTAGCAATCTGGTGAAGCACGTGCTGAAGGCCAGCACGTCCGACGACAACAGCGACTACTACGCCATTGGGACCTATGACCCAGCGGCCAACAAGTGGATCCCCGATGATGAGAGTCTCGATGTCGGGATCGGGCTGAGGTACGACTGGGGCAAGTTTTATGCATCGAAGACGTTCTTCGACGAGCAGAAGCAGAGGAGGGTGCTTTGGGGGTGGATTTCGGAGACCGACAGCGAGAGTGCTGATATTGCCAAGGGATGGGCGTCTCTTCAGGTATAATTTGAATTTGAAAAAGTGGAGTACATAAATAGAAAGCAGTAGTTGATTCTAGTTGTATCTGATTCAACTAACATTCTCTCTGTGAATCACTCACAATGCAGGGCATTCCCCGAACTGTATTGTTCGACATGAAAACCCAGCAACCTTCTCACTTGGCCCGTCGAGGAGGTGGAGTCCCTGAGATTCGGTCTCAGGGATTTCAGCGGCATCACCATCGGTGCAGGATCCACTCTCCCGCTCGATGTTGGCGGCGCAGCTCAGGTATTCCTCATATCATTGATGGGTGTGGATAAATTTGCTGCAATTTCCAACTAAATTGTGTCTCAATTTGACTAAATTGTGTCTCAATTTGACTTGAATTGTTGTTTGTTTTCTCGTGTTCTAGCTGGACATAGAAGCCGAGTTCCTGATCAATAAAGAGGCACTGGAGGCCACGGCCGAGGCAGATGTTGCCTACGAGTGCGGCACCAGCGGCGGTGCCGCAGCCCGCGGCCTGCTGGGACCGTTCGGCCTGCTCGTGCTCGCTAATCACGGTCTCACCGAGCAGACTGCGACCTACTTTTATGTTAGTCGGGGAACTGACGGCAATCTCCGCACTCACTTCTGCCAGGATGAATTGAGGCAAGCCTCTCATGCTCCACTTGTAATGATATCAGAATCATTTTAATTCAACATCTGCAGAGGCTAATTGTATGCAATTTTGATATGAAATGCAGGTCATCGAAGGCCAGCGACACCGTGAAGAAAGTCATAGGGCACACAGTTCCAGTATTGGCCGGCGAAACATTGTCACTAAGAATATTGGTAAGCGATTTAAACCTAAAATTCATGTATGAATCCTTTTCCTCCGTTCAGCTCGATTCACATGTTCACTAACATTGCCTTGTCTTCCAAATTTTAGGTTGACCACTCGATTGTAGAGAGCTTTGCTCAAGGAGGCAGGGCAAGCGCCACATCTCGCGTGTACCCAACAGAAGCAATCTACAACTCTGCGCGAGTCTTCCTCTTCAACAACGCAACCGGTGCCACGGTGACCGCCCGAACACTCAAGATATGGCACATGAACTCGACATCAAGCCAGACCTTCGACATCTAGGACTTGTCCAAGCTCCACGAGACAACCTCTACTAACGCCACAATTATATGATCGTGAGGTTGCGGTACTATTTGGGGGTGAACCAATCCTATGACTTGCATTCTTGTGAATACTCCTCTACCAAAACTGACCTGTTGGAGTCTGCGCGGTGTCGCCAGCGCCATTCAAGAGCACGGATCAAATCACTCGGTAAACGCACTTGGCTCACAGAGATTCACCAGGCGAAATTGCGCTGAAGGAAGAGTTCATGTTGCCTTATTGGCGAGCATAAATTCAAATTGGGGGCAGAGATCTGAATTGAATGGCATTGAGGGGAACTATTGAATTCTGCTTCCAACCTTCAGCTTGCTTCTGTCACCCAGCATCGTCCCTCAGTCTCAAGTCTCTCTCTCTGGGCATTTTAAGTCTTTATCTACGATAATTTTCCATTATTTTTCTTTCTTCTTATCTTGTATATTCTCTCAATATCCTTGTATCTACTTGTACTACTTCAATTACCTTTGAAATGTTCAAAGGATTATTAGTGTCGGCCTTCTTTTTTACAATTTTTTTCCTCAGCAAATACACACTCACACGCTAACCACATTGCCCGCCGAAAGCCTCACACACTGAAGATTTGAACAAGTAGGTTTTAAGCTAAGATATTCAAATATTTTCTCTCTCTGTCTTATTTTTCCATTAAAAAAACAACAGAAGTCAATTGAAATTCATCGAAATTAAGGATAAATTAGTATCAAAAGCTACATCAAAATTAATGCCCGATGCACGAACCGGGGAAAGATGCTCAACAATGACATCAATTGCACATGATCATGACAGAAAAATCCTACTCATCCGCTGGTCATGTAATTTCATTATATTATCATTAATAAAGCGGGGTGGACTTCTCACCTTTTACTCAAAAGGGGTGTTGATATGTCTTTAATGAATAAACCAAATCATAATCAATTAGCCACCCTATGAAGATCTTAACCATCCTATGAAAACTCTAGCCACCCTAAAAGTCATCAATAACCACCCTATGAAGATCATATCCGTACTATGAAGATCTTAACCACCCTATGAGGATCATAACCGCCCTATGAAGATCTTAGCCACCCTATGATTTTGATGTATATGTAGGGTGAAGTGATGAAGGGGTTTAGAAGTTTTGCCTATAAATAAGCATCACATTGCATGAGATTTGAGGGAAGACAAGGAGCAAGGAAGTGAGAAGAGAGAGTTGTCAAATATTGTATTACTCTCCTTTGTCTTGCTATTCATCTTCCTTTTATTAAGCTCTAGTGAGTTGAGTTTCATTGGGCTTGGGTGAGTGAGATTTGAGTTGTAATCTCTTGTATTCTCCCTTTTAATTAGTGAATTCCTCTTGTTGTCTTCTCCGTAAACGTAAGTCACATTGACTGAACCACGTTAAACACCGGTGTGATGTTCTCTCTGTTTCTATCATCTTATATTGTTGTGCGCCGATGACAACAACCAATAGAGGATCTCACAGATCTCAAACACAAAGAACAACCAAATAGATCCAAGAAGAACACACAATCACCAAGAACAAGATTTAACGAGGTTCGGCCTCAATGCCTACGTCCTCGGGGCAATCAATGGAGAGATTTATATTTAGGAAGATGATTACAATAGCTCTTAAGTCTCTTTGAATGCAAGAGAACTATCAGCTAATCTTTTTCGCAGGCTTTTCTCCAAGATACAACCCTAGAAATCAACATTAGGCTTAAATACCCAAATTTGCGGAGCAGCAGATTTTCGCCCAAACCCGACTGTCGGTCGACCCGGCCGGTCGACCGACCTCCACCTCAGTCGACCCGCCCGGTCGACCGAATTTAACCGAGAGTTCGGGTCTTACAGTCAGGGAATTGCGGTCGACCGGCCGGGTCGACCGCCTAAGGCCCTGTGCATGCTATGCATGTCGGTCGACCGGACCGGTCGACTGACCCTGCCTGATTCTGCTGCTGCTGCTATTTCCAGCTGTTGTTCCCTTCGTCTTCGTCGTCAACTTCCTCGGCGATCACTAGACGACCCCTCGACGAACCTTATCAACTTCCCCATCAGTAAACTCTCTCTTTCCAACAATTCTCCACCTCGGGGAAGATTTTCAAATCTGAGCCGAACTCCAACGAACCCTAGTCCATCACCTGGCGAAATCGACACACGATCTCGGCTTGCGCGCACCGGTCGAAATCGACACACGATCTCGGCGAAATCGACACACTATCTCGGCTTGGAATCTTTGGCTCATCTACTCCTGGAAAACATCGCACATGCCTTCCCTGCACTTCACCTTGGGAGAATTTCCATACCTGCCGATCACTAACCGTGGCTCCCTCTCTGCAACTTCACGACCTCACGAAGACTTCCTTATGAGCCAACACTGACTCTCCACTGACTAGCTCTATCTAGTCTACCTGTCTTCCACTGACGGTCCAACCAAGTCTGCGTAGAACACACCAAGCATCATCGGCTTCAACTGGATGCACACCACTCCTTATGCAAGCTCAACATCTTCTAACCGGAAGATGAACCTGTTCATCGAGATCACACCATCTCACCACTACGTGAGATCCAACTGGCCACACCACTTCACCTCTACATGAAGTCTCTTCGCCTCTACGTGAAGTCTATCCATCTCTACTTGAAGCTCATATAGACCACAACTCTTCACCTCTACGTGAAGATCCAAAATAACATCTCGAGAACCCAAAATAGCTTCATAAGAGTTGCATCACCAAATGGCTGCGCCTTTACGGCTGCCTACGTACCTTTGCCCAAAAGGATCAAGCCAACCGTAGTTCATATAAAATGAGCTTCAAAAACTCAAATACTGGTACCTGTATTTGCAACAGCGAACCTGTCTGACTGAGTCATATGAACCTCTTCCCGACCATCATGGAGGACAACGGCCTTCAACTTCAGCTTGTCAAGATCACAAGCTTGAGATCCATGCTTCTTTAACCACGAACGTGGTTTCACCTTGGTTCCAATGGCTACAAATAACTCGACATCCTCTACAATGTCGTCAATCTGTTCAGCATCACCCTTGGTATCTTGAACTCCTCCCGGTGTCACCTCCGATGAAGTCTCCTCTGATGCCGAACCAACTGGAGATGATGGAGTAGCATCAACCTCCACCCGCTGCAATCTGTAACGCCCCGATCCTAAAGATACGGGGTCGTTATGGCGACGTATATACGCGAGGATAATACCCAACGTATATACGCTAAGCCTAAGTTGTAACCTGAACAAGCTATGAATCGGAAGCATAATGATCAAAGAACACTGCAATAATACATATAAGACTACACATGATAGCAATGAATAACAGGAAGAAAATGACAGCTGAATAGAAGTCAAAGATGATATACAGGAATCAAAGAATCATAACAAGAATAAAATGCAAGTATACCAGAATAAAAAGGGAGGGAGAATCCAGCTCCTCGCATTATGGACGGTCTCGACGGACACCTGCACAATAAAAACAATCGTCCAATATCTGGACGTGCAAATCCAGGGTCGTCAGAACGCGACCATAATGAGTGTGTGTAAAGGGGAAACAGCTCGTGCAGAAGAAACCATGTGCATATATAATAGTAAGAACAACTGCAGATAGAAAGACTAAATAACACAATAAATAACTGATCAGTAACACATACGATAAAAACATGAATACAGGTAGCAGACAAATAGCACAACTGTAATTATGTAATCAATGTCAAGGCGTGTAATCTATTACATGTCACTAGGTTGACAACCGAGTCTGGTCATAAGTCTGGTCCTGGTCATAATAATCTGGTCATGGTTATAATCATGTGTCCATCACAGTGATATAAATGTACAGTCAGGCGATTAATGTCAGTCACAATACATTAACAGTTCATTATCATTTATTATGTCAGCGAATACCGATTGCCACTTGTAATAGACGCATCCCATACTACGCCTACTACACGTGTCAATCAGGGTCCTAAGTTATTGAAATTAGTGGAAGAGACTTTGTCCATGCTTTAGGTGGGTTCCGTACATACCCGGAACCACGGCCCAATCACCTGGCGCTGAACCAGGTCCTACCGCTAGGTAGTCAATATCAATAACAATGTGTCAATGTAATGACAATATGAACAATACGGGATGTCAGTCATCCCCCGGAACCCTGCAGTGGAACCGTATCTCGGCTGCGCAACCTGTATCCTAGGTCCACCCAAAATACAGACGCTGTCTCCTCCATCAATTTCCCCAATCCCAGTGTAAGTTGTCAATTTACATTATTATTATATCAATCAATATCCATGTCATTTCAATTACTGGGACCATACGGTGACAATAACAATATCAATGTGACAATAACAATATGAACAATATTACCGTATAAACGGTAGAACAATAGAACAATGAATATGTTACGGTCTGACAATATTTTCCCAGTAATTCTCAATAACATGAATCGATATAACAACAGAACTAGATAATACTCAATAACCAGTCTCATCTGGAGCCGGTCAATATCTCGTATCCATCTGCACTAAAACACAATAGTAACTAATCTATCAACCAACTGTCTCTATACAATCATCGTGAGCCTCAAGTCATCGATATATATCTTCTCTGAGTCCCTGATATATCCAAATCCCAATAACTAAAATACTATATGTCCTGATACCCATAATCAAATCTTTATATTTCAAAAGAAGGAGATTATCACACCCTCTCACTCTATCAAGATCAATCTCGAGATCTATAAAACTCAAGTAATATATCAAGAGAATAAATCTAAAATCCATCAGGTCGGGTCAACCCAATCCACGCCTACTCCCCAACCCAAGATCAAGTCCATCACCATCGAGTCCACTAATCAAATCCATCAATTCAGGTCAACTCTAACTCTAATTATGTAAATGTCAATCCAATATCGGTACATCAGTCTATCGGTTAAAGTAATGTCATATCTAATACTTTCTCAATATCCACAGAAGTTCTAATTTGAAATAATTACCAATAACTACCGATACATGGTATGCATAAGGTCGTCCCTCTATCCTCAAATATGAAGTAGGTCAACTAATCCATAGATCAAATAAAATCACAGTATAAGATGTGCCTCAACTAGTCCTGGATCAATAGTGGTAAATAACTACCAACCCTAAGTCCACTCAACTTCAATTTAATCCATCAAAATATCCAATATAGTAAAACTCTAAGTCAATCTCCGATATTTGGTCCTAGTACCCAGTTCCAGTATAGGAGACCCAGTTTATCAATAGAACATCTCATTTAGTTTATCCTCAATTTATATTTCAATTATCAACCTATCATTATCAATAAGAAAGGTCATGCCTAATACTCATATACTTAGAATATTGGACCAATTCTATAACGGTATAATGACATAAAATAGTGCTAAGACATCACAGTATAATAATTATTGGATATGAGTAAAATAATGCAGAAATCAGAGACATATTCACATGAATGATAAGATAAAATGTCTGAATTAAAAATAGACCAATAGATAAACACTCACAATATGATTAAATAATATTTAATAAAGAAGTAAAGCACTCACAATAAAATGAAATAAAATTAAAATACTCAATGAGAAAACAATGAACACTCACCTGAAGTGACCCGATTTTGGAATAGAAACGTCGTCTGGGTCTTCATTGCGTGAATCCGGATTGGGTCCGGGTCTCTTGTAGCCGAGTTCAGATCTCATGAACAAGTCTGCATCGCATTCTGAAGCACTGCGTCCCAATGTAACAGGTCCAGAGCTTGATTTGCAAAGAATCCACAGTTTCTTTCAAAAGTTGTGTCATCATCTTCTCAATTATAAAGGTAATGATCTGAGAAAATTAGTCCCAAAGCAAACTTCAAGGCAAACAAACTGCACGTTCTTTCTAATCTTCTCTACATAAAAATATAATTCATTCAACTACATATCTACCTATCCCTCAAAGATTACCATGTTACAGAAACAAAAATTAACTAGATCATTCACTCTAGCTGGCACAAACTCAAGTTCATAACTTAATAATGCATATCTATATAAAAATCAGGAACCATGTTCATCTGGCAGTTAAAAATATATATATGTACGTACCCAATTTGGTTCTCGATCATCTTCCGCAAGTTTCCGATGGCGAGAGAGGAGTCCAGGGCCTTGACGATGCCGGCCATGGACTTGCCGATGGTCTGCATCTTGGCCTCGGTGTCGAGGCGGGTGACGATGGCGTCGAGGCGGGAGGCGATGCGGAGGTAGCTCATCTGCTCGTTGCGCTTGTGGATCGCGTTCTCGGTGTAGATCCGGGCGCCGTCGGTGTTGCCCTTCTCGATCGCCTTCTTGATCTTCGGCTTCTCGGATTTCTCCTACTTCTCGCACTTGCAGGCTTGCCGCTGGAGGGACCTCGGCCAAGGAAGGAATCCAAGTGGTTGGGCACTGGAGACGCTGGAGTTGTGAAGGAGCTGTGGGCGGCTGGATTTGTGAAGGAGGATGATTTAGATTAGGGATTTGTTAGGTTAAGGTTAAATTAGGATAGGATTATATAGGGGGGTGTAATTGGGTTGTGGGTTTTGGGTTTCGGGTTGGATTGGGTTTGAGTTAGATCCAATTAGAGTTAATGGGTATAAGGGTATGGGTTAGGGTTTGTGGGCTTGTTCAAGTGGGCTTGGGCTCAAGTTGGAAAATAAAGAAAAAAAGAGGACAATGATATGATGGGCTTGGGCTTGAAACAAAGGAAATAAGAATAAGATAAAATGGGATAATAAAAATAATTAACAACTATAATAATACTACTAGTAACATAGTAATGGGAAAAATACCATTCACCATCATAAAATAATTTGTACTATAAGTCAAGTTAATAAATAATAATAACAATACCACCAGTAAAATAAAATATATACTTTAGAAAATTAAAAATACAGTATTTTAGATTAGAGATATTACATTCTACCCACCTTAATAAAATTTCGTCCTCGAAATTCAAATATGGTAGGGAATGATAAAAGAATCCAAACTTAGGGAGAAAACAAACAAGTTTTCACGTCGTCTCGCTGGGACACCACGATTCCGCTGCGAGCTCTGATCTCTGCTACTGGCTTCAACAAGGAGTAACCAATCTCAAGAAATAAAGTCAAGAAATAGAATCAAGAAGTAGGACGAGAAGCATGATGAAAATACAGACCACTCAAAAGAAGAGTAGAAATCAAGGATATCCAACGATCAAAGATAAGGATTCCCAAAAGAAGGATGAAATCAAGATGGGAATCCAAATCACTCTAAAGGGAGTGTTGGAATTATGGATATCGAATGATCAAGAAATGGAATTCCAAAGAGAGGACGACCAATTCCAAATGGAGTCAATATTATCACGTGAATAGTATATGTATATTGCAGTGTCAACATAACTGTTTCAGGTTACAGGTAGGAACTAGGTTCTCTTTCATGTCGAACCTAGGCTCTGATACCACTCTGTAACGCCCCGATCCTAAAGATACGGGGTCGTTATGGCGACGTATATACGCGAGGATAATACCCCACGTATATACGCTAAGCCTAAGTTGTAACCTGAACAAGCTATGAATCGGAAGCATAATGATCAAAGAACACTGCAATAATACATATAAGACTACACATGATAGCAATGAATAACAGGAAGAAAATGACAGCTGAATAGAAGTCAAAGGTGATATACAGGAATCAAAGAATCATAACAAGAATAAAATGCAAGTATACCAGAATAAAAAGGGAGGGAGAATCCAGCTCCTCGCATTATGGACGGTCTCGACGGACACCTGCACAATAAAAACAATCGTCCAATATCTGGACGTGCAAATCCAGGGTCGTCAGAACGCGACCATAATGAGTGTGTGTGTAAAGGGGAAACAGCTCGTGCAGAAGAAACCATGTGCATATATAATAGTAAGAACAACTGCAGATAGAAAGACTAAATAACACAATAAATAACTGATCAGTAACACATACGATAAAAACATGAATACAGGTAGCAGACAAATAGCACAACTGTAATTATGTAATCAATGTCAAGGCGTGTAATCTATCACATGTCACTAGGTTGACAACCGAGTCTGGTCATAAGTCTGGTCCTGGTCATAATAATCTGGTCATGGTTATAATCATGTGTCCATCACAGTGATATAAATGTACAGTCAGGCGATTAATGTCAGTCACAATACATTAACAGTTCATTATCATTTATTATGTCAGCGAACACCGATTGCCACTTGTAATAGACGCATCCCATACTACGCCTACTACACGTGTCAATCAGGGTCCTAAGTTATTGAAATTAGTGGAAGAGACTTTGTCCATGCTTTAGGTGGGTTCCGTACATACCCGGAACCACGGCCCAATCACCTGGCGCTGAATCAGGTCCTACCGCTAGGTAGTCAATATCAATAACAATGTGTCAATGTAATGACAATATGAACAATACGGGATGTCAGTCATCCCCCAGAACCCTGCAGTGGAACCGTATCTCGGCTACGCAACCTGTATCCTAGGTCCACCCAAAATACAGACGCTGTCTCCTCCATCAATTTCCCCAATCCCAGTGTAAGTTGTCAATTTACATTATTATTATATCAATCAATATCCATGTCATTTCAATTACTGGGACCATACGGTGACAATAACAATATCAAAGTGACAATAACAATATGAACAATATTACCGTATAAACGGTAGAACAATAGAACAATGAATATGTTACGGTCTGACAATATTTTCCCAGTAATTCTCAATAACATGAATCGATATAACAACAGAACTAGATAATACTCAATAACCAGTCTCATCTGGAGCCGGTCAATATCTCGTATCCATCTGCACTAAAACACAATAGTAACTAATCTATCAACCAACTGTCTCTATACAATCATCGTGAGCCTCAAGTCATCGATATATATCTTCTCTGAGTCCCTGATATATCCAAATCCCAATAACTAAAATACTATATGTCCTGATACCCATAATCAAATCTTTATATTTCAAAAGAAGGAGATTATCACACCCTCTCACTCTATCAAGATCAATCTCGAGATCTATAAAACTCAAGTAATATATCAAGAGAATAAATCTAAAATCCATCAGGTCGGGTCAACCCAATCCACGCCTACTCCCCAACCCAAGATCAAGTCCATCACCATCGAGTCCACTAATCAAATCCATCAATTCAGGTCAACTCTAACTCTAATTATGTAAATGTCAATCCAATATCGGTACATCAGTCTATCGGTTAAAGTAATGTCATATCTAATACTTTCTCAATATCTACAGAAGTTCTAATTTGAAATAATTACCAATAACTACCGATACATGGTATGCATAAGGTCGTCCCTCTATCCTCAAATATGAAGTAGGTCAACTAATCCATAGATCAAATAAAATCACAGTATAAGATGTGTCTCAACTAGTCCTGGATCAATAGTGGTAAATAACTACCAACCCTAAGTCCACTCAACTTCAATTTAATCCATCAAAATATCCAATATAGTAAAACTCTAAGTCAATCTCCGATATTTGGTCCTAGTACCCAGTTCCAGTATAGGAGACCCAGTTTATCAATAGAACATCTCATTTAGTTTATCCTCAATTTATATTTCAATTATCAACCTATCATTATCAATAAGAAAGGTCATGCCTAATACTCATATACTTAGAATATTGGACCAATTCTATAACGGTATAATGACATAAAATAGTGCTAAGACATCACAGTATAATAATTATTGGATATGAGTAAAATAATGCAGAAATCAGAGACATATTCACATGAATGATAAGATAAAATGTCTGAATTAAAAATAGACCAATAGATAAACACTCACAATATGATTAAATAATATTTAATAAAGAAGTAAAGCACTCACAATAAAATGAAATAAAATTAAAATACTCAATGAGAAAACAATGAACACTCACCTGAAGTGACCCGATTTTGGAATAGAAACGTCGTCTGGGTCTTCATTGCGTGAATCCGGATTGGGTCCGGGTCTCTTGTAGCCGAGTTCGGATCTCATGAACAAGTCTGCATCGCATTCTGAAGCACTGCGTCCCAATGTAACAGGTCCAGAGCTTGATTTGCAAAGAATCCACAGTTTCTTTCAAAAGTTGTGTCATCATCTTCTCAATTATAAAGGTAATGATCTGAGAAAATTAGTCCCAAAGCAAACTTCAAGGCAAACAAACTGCACGTTCTTTCTAATCTTCTCTACATAAAAATATAATTCATTCAACTACATATCTACCTATCCCTCAAAGATTACCATGTTACAGAAACAAAAATTAACTAGATCATTCACTCTAGCTGGCACAAACTCAAGTTCATAACTTAATAATGCATATCTATATAAAAATCAGGAACCATGTTCATCTGGCAGTTAAAAATATATATATGTACGTACCCAATTTGGTTCTCGATCATCTTCCGCAAGTTTCCGATGGCGAGAGAGGAGTCCAGGGCCTTGACGATGCCGGCCATGGACTTGCCGATGGTCTGCATCTTGGCCTCGGTGTCGAGGCGGGTGACGATGGCGTCGAGGCGGGAGGCGATGCGGAGGTAGCTCATCTGCTCGTTGCGCTTGTGGATCGCGTTCTCGGTGTAGATCCGGGCGCCGTCGGTGTTGCCCTTCTCGATCGCCTTCTTGATCTTCGGCTTCTCGGATTTCTCCTACTTCTCGCACTTGCGGGCTTGCCGCTGGAGGGACCTCGGCCAAGGAAGGAATCCAAGTGGTTGGGCGCTGGAGACGCTGGAGTTGTGAAGGAGCTGTGGGCGGCTGGATTTGTGAAGGAGGATGATTTAGATTAGGGATTTGTTAGGTTAAGGTTAAATTAGGATAGGATTATATAGGGGGTGTAATTGGGTTGTGGGTTTTGGGTTTCGGGTTGGATTGGGTTTGAGTTAGATCCAATTAGAGTTAATGGGTATAAGGGTATGGGTTAGGGTTTGTGGGCTTGTTCAAGTGGGCTTGGGCTCAAGTTGGAAAATAAAGAAAAAAAAGAGGACAATGATATGATGGGCTTGGGCTTGAAACAAAGGAAATAAGAATAAGATAAAATGGGATAATAAAAATAATTAACAACTATAATAATACTACTAGTAACATAGTAATGGGAAAAATACCATTCACCATCATAAAATAATTTGTACTATAAGTCAAGTTAATAAATAATAATAACAATACCACCAGTAAAATAAAATATATACTTTAGAAAATTAAAAATACAGTATTTTAGATTAGAGATATTACATTCTACCACCTTAATAAAATTTCGTCCTCGAAATTCAAATATGGTAGGGAATGATAAAAGAATCCAAACTTAGGGAGAAAACAAACAAGTTTTCACGTCGTCTCGCTGGGACACCACGATTCCGCTGCGAGCTCTGATCTCTGCTACTGGCTTCAACAAGGAGTAACCAATCTCAAGAAATAAAGTCAAGAAATAGAATCAAGAAGTAGGACGAGAAGCATGATGAAAATACAGACCACTCAAAAGAAGAGTAGAAATCAAGGATATCCAACGATCAAAGATAAGGATTCCCAAAAGAAGGATGAAATCAAGATGGGAATCCAAATCACTCTAAAGGGAGTGTTGGAATTATGGATATCGAATGATCAAGAAATGGAATTCCAAAGAGAGGACGACCAATTCCAAATGGAGTCAATATTATCACGTGAATAGTATATGTATATTGCAGTGTCAACATAACTGTTTCAGGTTACAGGTAGGAACTAGGTTCTCTTTCATGTCGAACCTAGGCTCTGATACCACTCTGTAACGCCCCGATCCTAAAGATACGGGGTCGTTATGGCGACGTATATACGCGAGGATAATACCCCACGTATATACGCTAAGCCTAAGTTGTAACCTGAACAAGCTATGAATCGGAAGCATAATGATCAAAGAACACTGCAATAATACATATAAGACTACACATGATAGCAATGAATAACAGGAAGAAAATGACAGCTGAATAGAAGTCAAAGGTGATATACAGGAATCAAAGAATCATAACAAGAATAAAATGCAAGTATACCAGAATAAAAAGGGAGGGAGAATCCAGCTCCTCGCATTATGGACGGTCTCGACGGACACCTGCACAATAAAAACAATTGTCCAATATCTGGACGTGCAAATCCAGGGTCGTCAGAACGCGACCATAATGAGTGTGTGTGTAAAGGGGAAACAGCTCGTGCAGAAGAAACCATGTGCATATATAATAGTAAGAACAACTGCAGATAGAAAGACTAAATAACACAATAAATAACTGATCAGTAACACATACGATAAAAACATGAATACAGGTAGCAGACAAATAGCACAACTGTAATTATGTAATCAATGTCAAGGCGTGTAATCTATCACATGTCACTAGGTTGACAACCGAGTCTGGTCATAAGTCTGGTCCTGGTCATAATAATCTGGTCATGGTTATAATCATGTGTCCATCACAGTGATATAAATGTACAGTCAGGCGATTAATGTCAGTCACAATACATTAACAGTTCATTATCATTTATTATGTCAGCGAACACCGATTGCCACTTGTAATAGACGCATCCCATACTACGCCTACTACACGTGTCAATCAGGGTCCTAAGTTATTGAAATTAGTGGAAGAGACTTTGTCCATGCTTTAGGTGGGTTCCGTACATACCCGGAACCACGGCCCAATCACCTGGCGCTGAATCAGGTCCTACCGCTAGGTAGTCAATATCAATAACAATGTGTCAATGTAATGACAATATGAACAATACGGGATGTCAGTCATCCCCCAGAACCCTGCAGTGGAACCGTATCTCGGCTACGCAACCTGTATCCTAGGTCCACCCAAAATACAGACGCTGTCTCCTCCATCAATTTCCCCAATCCCAGTGTAAGTTGTCAATTACATTATTATTATATCAATCAATATCCATGTCATTTCAATTACTGGGACCATACGGTGACAATAACAATATCAAAGTGACAATAACAATATGAACAATATTACCGTATAAACGGTAGAACAATAGAACAATGAATATGTTACGGTCTGACAATATTTTCCCAGTAATTCTCAATAACATGAATCGATATAACAACAGAACTAGATAATACTCAATAACCAGTCTCATCTGGAGCCGGTCAATATCTCGTATCCATCTGCACTAAAACACAATAGTAACTAATCTATCAACCAACTGTCTCTATACAATCATCGTGAGCCTCAAGTCATCGATATATATCTTCTCTGAGTCCCTGATATATCCAAATCCCAATAACTAAAATACTATATGTCCTGATACCCATAATCAAATCTTTATATTTCAAAAGAAGGAGATTATCACACCCTCTCACTCTATCAAGATCAATCTCGAGATCTATAAAACTCAAGTAATATATCAAGAGAATAAATCTAAAATCCATCAGGTCGGGTCAACCCAATCCACGCCTACTCCCCAACCCAAGATCAAGTCCATCACCATCGAGTCCACTAATCAAATCCATCAATTCAGGTCAACTCTAACTCTAATTATGTAAATGTCAATCCAATATCGGTACATCAGTCTATCGGTTAAAGTAATGTCATATCTAATACTTTCTCAATATCTACAGAAGTTCTAATTTGAAATAATTACCAATAACTACCGATACATGGTATGCATAAGGTCGTCCCTCTATCCTCAAATATGAAGTAGGTCAACTAATCCATAGATCAAATAAAATCACAGTATAAGATGTGTCTCAACTAGTCCTGGATCAATAGTGGTAAATAACTACCAACCCTAAGTCCACTCAACTTCAATTTAATCCATCAAAATATCCAATATAGTAAAACTCTAAGTCAATCTCCGATATTTGGTCCTAGTACCCAGTTCCAGTATAGGAGACCCAGTTTATCAATAGAACATCTCATTTAGTTTATCCTCAATTTATATTTCAATTATCAACCTATCATTATCAATAAGAAAGGTCATGCCTAATACTCATATACTTAGAATATTGGACCAATTCTATAACGGTATAATGACATAAAATAGTGCTAAGACATCACAGTATAATAATTATTGGATATGAGTAAAATAATGCAGAAATCAGAGACATATTCACATGAATGATAAGATAAAATGTCTGAATTAAAAATAGACCAATAGATAAACACTCACAATATGATTAAATAATATTTAATAAAGAAGTAAAGCACTCACAATAAAATGAAATAAAATTAAAATACTCAATGAGAAAACAATGAACACTCACCTGAAGTGACCCGATTTTGGAATAGAAACGTCGTCTGGGTCTTCATTGCGTGAATCCGGATTGGGTCCGGGTCTCTTGTAGCCGAGTTCGGATCTCATGAACAAGTCTGCATCGCATTCTGAAGCACTGCGTCCCAATGTAACAGGTCCAGAGCTTGATTTGCAAAGAATCCACAGTTTCTTTCAAAAGTTGTGTCATCATCTTCTCAATTATAAAGGTAATGATCTGAGAAAATTAGTCCCAAAGCAAACTTCAAGGCAAACAAACTGCACGTTCTTTCTAATCTTCTCTACATAAAAATATAATTCATTCAACTACATATCTACCTATCCCTCAAAGATTACCATGTTACAGAAACAAAAATTAACTAGATCATTCACTCTAGCTGGCACAAACTCAAGTTCATAACTTAATAATGCATATCTATATAAAAATCAGGAACCATGTTCATCTGGCAGTTAAAAATATATATATGTACGTACCCAATTTGGTTCTCGATCATCTTCCGCAAGTTTCCGATGGCGAGAGAGGAGTCCAGGGCCTTGACGATGCCGGCCATGGACTTGCCGATGGTCTGCATCTTGGCCTCGGTGTCGAGGCGGGTGACGATGGCGTCGAGGCGGGAGGCGATGCGGAGGTAGCTCATCTGCTCGTTGCGCTTGTGGATCGCGTTCTCGGTGTAGATCCGGGCGCCGTCGGTGTTGCCCTTCTCGATCGCCTTCTTGATCTTCGGCTTCTCGGATTTCTCCTACTTCTCGCACTTGCGGGCTTGCCGCTGGAGGGACCTCGGCCAAGGAAGGAATCCAAGTGGTTGGGCGCTGGAGACGCTGGAGTTGTGAAGGAGCTGTGGGCGGCTGGATTTGTGAAGGAGGATGATTTAGATTAGGGATTTGTTAGGTTAAGGTTAAATTAGGATAGGATTATATAAGGGGGTGTAATTGGGTTGTGGGTTTTGGGTTTCGGGTTGGATTGGGTTTGAGTTAGATCCAATTAGAGTTAATGGGTATAAGGGTATGGGTTAGGGTTTGTGGGCTTGTTCAAGTGGGCTTGGGCTCAAGTTGGAAAATAAAGAAAAAAAAGAGGACAATGATATGATGGGCTTGGGCTTGAAACAAAGGAAATAAGAATAAGATAAAATGGGATAATAAAAATAATTAACAACTATAATAATACTACTAGTAACATAGTAATGGGAAAAATACCATTCACCATCATAAAATAATTTGTACTATAAGTCAAGTTAATAAATAATAATAACAATACCACCAGTAAAATAAAATATATACTTTAGAAAATTAAAAATATAGTATTTTAGATTAGAGATATTACACAATCCTTCCTTGGTCTTCGTCCTCTCCACCTGCTGAGAGACGATGGACTTCAACCCTGAAGTCTCTCCAAAAGTGACATTCCTGCTCATCACGATCTTCTTGTCTTTGGGATCCCACAACCTGTAGCTGTTTCCTTTGACGCCCAAATAGACAAACCTCTTTGCTCGCGGATTCACCTTGCCATTCTTGGCACTGAAGTAGGCCGGACTTCCAAACTCCCATAGCAAACACTAATCTTGAGCAACTTTCCCAGACCAAATTTCTAATGGAGCTTTACCTCCTATCACAGTCGATCGATTCTTGAGATGGCTAGCATACTCAATCGCCTCAGTCCAAAGCGACTTGTCCAATCCTGCATTAGACAATAACTTCCGAACCTCCTCCAGTAAGGAACGGACTATCTCTTTAGCCAACCCATCTGTACCTGATGAGAAGTGAGTAGCAATCCCTGTGTTCTGGCCAAATTGTAGGAATTGGTTAAAGTCTATTCCAACATTACCAATATGAAGCTCCTTTATCTTCCTACCTATCTGCCTCTCCATTTTTCCTCTCTACTTCCTCACACATCTAGGGCTTCACCCCTTTATCTCATTCGATATATCCAAACTTGCCTAGATGAACAATCAATAAACGAGACAAAGTACCTGTGACCTCCAAGCGATGCCGTCTTAGCAGGTCCCCATACGCTCATGTGAACACGATCAAGAAGACCTTCATTGTGGTGAGTACTGGTGCTGAATCTCACCTTTTTCTTTTCCAGAACGCTGTGTCCACCTTCCAAATTGCAGGTAGCAGCACCTTCCATGGATTCCTTCTTTGCAGGAGCTTGCAAAGACCTTCCATCTTCGTGTCCGACCTTTCCCTGCCAGTCCTCCGGGCCACCTTTATCTGAAGAACTCGAAGTCTCCACCTGATCTGTCATCATACTACCCTTCAAGTAGTAAAGATTTCCTCGGCGGACGCCCTTCATCACCACCATCGAGCCTCTGATCATCTTGAGAATACCATCTCGAACAGATATCACCATGCCCGATGCTTCCAAAGTGCCAACTGAAATAAGATTCCTCTTGAGCTGAGGTACATACCTCACCTCCTTCAACTCTCGAACTATCCCATCATCCGTCTTGATGCGGACTATACCCATCCCTTCTATATTACACGGATGGTCATTCCCCATGACCGTGTAACAACCATCCAGCTTCTCAAAGCTAGAAAAGCAGGCCCTGTTCGGGCATACATGATAGGTAGCTCCGCTATCCAAGATCCACTCAGCCCTATCTGAGTTACAAGCAGTAGGGGTAGTAATTGAGAGAGAGAACACCGATGAGTCATCATCCGATCCATCCGCCTGTGTGAGATTCGCCTCGGTCTTTGACTCCACCTTCTTATCTTTGGCCTTAGGGCATTCTGCTTTCCAGTGTCCTAATTCCTTGCACAAGGCACACTGATTCCTCTTCAGATTTCTGAAACCCGGCCTGGATTTCGATCTTCCTCTAATCTCCTTTCCCTTCCTTAATGAACCTCTGCCTCTTACTTCCGATGCCTCCGCCGATGACCCTGACTGAGAAGGATGCCTCTCCTTCTTCCTTGTCTCATAACTCATCAGTGCAGACGACACCTCATCATAATCCAAGCTCTGCCTTCCATTAATGAAGGTCAGTGTGAATGTCTCGTACTCCTCTGCAGGAAGTGAATTCAGAAAGATGACCGCCTTATCTTCCTCATCTACCGTGACATCCACATTTAGCAGATCTGTAAGAAGCTTCGTATATCGGTTGATGTGCTCATTTACGGTGCTCCCCTTCTTCATCCGAAACTGATACAGCTTACTCTTAAGCTGTAACCTGGACTCTACACTCTTCGTCAGGTACTTCTTTTCAAGGGTTTCCCACAGTTTCTTTGCTGACGTCTCATGTTGCACAAGATATTTTATGTCTTGTGACAAGCATGAATGTATCAAGCCACATGCCGACCTATTCATCTTCGCCCACTCTTCATCAGTGGTAGTGTTCTTCTTCTTTGCCAATAGGAGAGTATCCTCGAGATTAGATGCATTCAACGCATCCATAACCTCGCATCTCCACATCCCGAAGTTATTAGTGCCATTGAACTTAACAACTTCAATCCTTGGGTGAGAGTTCATTGTTCTAACAGATGCAGTTTCTTCTGCCATTGAGATTTCCCTGATCCTCTATCTACGCGGAAGATCAACTAACTTGAAATAGATCTGTACACAGATAAAAATATGATTTTTACCTGTCCCTTGAAACCCTAGATCGAGTTTCTCACCAGATCTACTCCATCACGGATTCAACGAGCCCTCCTTGAGTCCTTCTGAGATCGACACACGATCTCCTCGAACACCCAATACCTCAGATCTGAGATCGACACACGATCTCCACCGGATCCGATCTCGAGCCCTCCGAATCCTCAAAAAATCCCAAGAGCAACCTAGATGCTCTGATACCACTTGTTGTGCGCCGATGACAACAACCAATAGAGGATCTCACAGATCTCAAACACAAAGAACAACCAAATAGATCCAAGAACAACACACAATCACCAAGAACAAGATTTAACGAGGTTCGGTCTCAATGCCTACGTCTTCGGGGCAATCAATGGAGAGATTTATACTTAGGAAGATGATTACAATAGCTCTTAAGTCTCTTTAAATGTAAGAGAACTATCAGCTAATCCTTTTTCACACGCTTCTCCAAGATACAACCCTAGAAATCAACATTAGGCTTAAATACCCAAATTTGCGGAGCAGCAGATTTTCGCCCAAACCCGACTGTCGGTCGACCCGGCCGGTCGACCGACCTCCACCTCGGTTGACCCGCCCGGTCGACCGAATTTAACCGAGAGTTCGGGTCTTACAGTCAGGAATTGCGGTCGACCGGCCGGGTCGACCGCCTAAGGCCCTGTGCATGCTGCATGTCAGTCGACCGGACCGGTCGACCGACCCTGCCTGATTCTGCTGCTGCTGCTATTTCCAGCTGTTGTTCCCTTCGTCTTCGTCGTCAACTTTCTCGGCGATCACTAGACGACCCCTCGACGAACCTTATCAACTTCCCCATCAGTAAACTCTCTCTTTCCAACAATTTGGTATATTGTTGGGATTTGGGTCGAACAAATAGTCCCACATCGGCTAGACGTGGGGATGGTCTTGGGTTTATAAGGATTTTGGGCAAATCCACCTAACAGACTAGTCTTTTGGGATGGTGCCCCGAGTCCTTCATATATTGCTGTCTTTCTTTCTCTCTATACTTGCCATCTCTTGTATTAAAGAAAATCCTACTCATCTGCACTATGTAGGCTGTCTAAAAATCACCAAGACAAGCCACCAAAACACAGAGATCCAAGATCCAGGCGCAAGGCTAAATGTGACAATCAAGACGCGAGAGATAACCCGCGTCTCAGCATCAACCCGCGTCTCAGCATCAAGGCGCGTTGGCTCAACGCCCGCGTCTCAGCATCAAGGCGCGTTGGCTCAACGCCCGCGTCTCAGCATCAAGGCGCGTTGGCTCAACGCCCGCGTCTCAGCAACAAGGTGCCCCCACCTTGGTTGTAACCACCCCGATTATGGCGCCATCCACCGCCCATGTAGCGGGAAAGTTGGCCCTCATCGTGGAGCACTTTTAGGGGGCACGATCACCCCCTAAAAACCCTATAAATAGTCCCGTCACTATTGAAGGAGAACGACGATTATCGGGCAAAAGAGAGATTCTGAGAAAAAAAGGAGAGATCATCGACAGAGAGAGAGAAAACCCTTCAGCGAGCTTACTGAGTACTAGTCGCTCTTCGCCTACCTCCTCTTCTAGAGTTTTGGTAGACGGAGCTGAGTTACTCCCTCTACCGACCGAAGAGAAGATCCCCGACGGTCCAAACAGTCATCCGGTCAACAGAGAACAAGATTCACTCTCCACCGCCACCCGAAGAACCCAGCACTAAACAAAGGGGGAATTCAAGATTCAATATTCCCCCTCCCTTGTAACCGGAAGACTAAGCCGGCTGTAATTTTTCATCTGATTCAAGGAAACGTTACACCAGCCACCCTTTTCTGTGTCAAACAAGAGATGGCGACTCCGCTGGGGACTACTTTCGTCACTGACGAACAGATCATGACGCAGGATGATGTTCTCCGTAAGGGGAAGATGGTCGAAACACTCGTTGTCGAGTTCGACCAGGCGAAGTATGAAGAGTTCCTCTCTTCTGGCTCCAAGAGCCCAAAGACCCGCGTCTGCCGCAGGGTCTCAACTGAAAAGCTACCCGAAGCCCAATCTGAGGCTCTGCCGTGTGCCGATGCCCACTGTGCCAAGACAAGTTCACGCGCCAATGCCTCCCAGAAGGCCCGCGTGACCTCAGGCACTGCTGTTGCGATTAACCGCGTCGCACAGAACACACGCGCCAACGCCTCCCAGAAGGCCCGCGTGGTCCCAGGCACCACTGCTGCTGCGATCAACTGCGTCGCGCAGAATACCCGCGTCAACGTCTCTCAGGAGACCCGCGTGGTGAACACTCTTGGTTCTATAAACCAGGATGTTGTTGGTTTCTCTCTACCTCCTCGACGCAACCGGAATGCTGAGCGTCGACAGAGGAGACGCGCGCGTCAACTCCAAGTCGGAACCGTTGGTTGTCTGACCGGGGGTGGACGCGGCGTACAATCTGATGCCTTGCCCGCACCTCGTCCAGTGCTTGAGATCCGCGTTTGGCGACCCAAACGCGATACTCCTCAAGTTGAGTCCTCCGAGGACCAACTCATCAAACGCCAGGGTGAAACCTCCGCGTCTTTTCAAACGCAGGAAGTACGCACTCATAGGCGTGGGGCCCAGCAGCCCACTCTCTCTCAAGCAACTCTGCCTAAACGCATCAGGCAGCAACGCGAGACTCGCGCGCGCGCGTCATACAGCCGCGTCATGAGAGCCGCGTCCCTGAAGTCTGCGTCCAGGCTGAACAGCACATGACTGTCTCCCGTCTTCGACGTTGCGAGATCAGTCTCTTTAATCCCCCTCCCACGGATTTGAGGGATTATTTGACAAGGAAAAGAAGTGCCAATCAAGCCACTTCATCATGCTGCTGTCAACAACTCATCCATATGCTCTCTGGATACCATTATGGATCAGGCGTGCACCAGCAGTCCTTAATCAGACAGCTGACCCTGATTCCCCCGTCAGCCAAAAGAAGACGCTCCCACAGGAGGAGAACCTTCTCAGATGTTGAATACCCGGAGCTTACTGCAAACATGACTAGCAGAAGCAAGGGAAAACAACCAATGATCAACTCAGAGGAATCTGACTCTGAGCCGGAGGGGGTGTATCAACACACTCCGCACCCGGACAGGGGCCATTCCCCCAATTGACTATAATGCCTTAGCCCGCGGCATTAGAATGGGTGATTCTCACTCCGCTATAGTGGAGTCGCAGGCTTCAAACTCTTCCGTCGAGAAGGAGGCTTCCGCCTACATGGCAGACACTCCTGAGGAGACGGCCAGGCGTTTAGAACAGACGCAGAAGCACCAGATGGATATAATCGCCTCTCAACAGAGATCCATTGACTCCCTCAAGCATATGCTTGAGAAATTGCTTGAAGAAAGAGCGAGATCTCCTCCTAGACGGCCGAAGGGGAAAGGGAGAAAGGGAGGAAGCCCACCCTCCGAACCTTCCGACGAGACACGACGATCTACCTCGGATGTGTCCAAGCCCTCGTCGCAGGCAAGAAGCGACCAAGACCAGGAGAAGACTCATGCTAAGAGGATGAGTCAATTGGAACGACGCCTCGAGGCCCTTGCCAATCGCAAGGACCTCCAAGAAGCTGGAGTGGTCCGGCCCTATCCGGCTGAGTGGGACTTAGTTCCATACCCTCCTAAGTTCAAGGCTTCAACCCTCCAAGCATTCGACGGGAAGGGGTCACCCAACCAGCACATCTACTACTTCAAATCCCAGACCGGGAATGTGGTAGATAATGACGCCATCCTGGCGCGACTGTTCATCGGCACCCTGAAAGGGTTGGCTTTTGAGTGGTTTATGAAGCTCCCGGAGGGTTCTATCAAGAACTGGGGGGATCTAGAGATGCTGTTCTTGACACGCTTCTTCGAAGATGACTCCGAAGTCACAATGCCCACCCTTTTAGCTACCAAACAGCGGAGAGGGGAGTCCGTCAAATCTTTCGTGGAAAGATTTCGGAACACGGCACTCCGGTGCCCAAGCGGTATGACCCAGGCCACCCTGGTGGAAATATGCCGCCACAATCTCCAAACCTCACTCCTTGCTCAAATAGGAGTTGCTGAAAGCCGCACCTGAAGCAGTTAGTCCAACAAGGTGAACAGGCTGAGGAGATTGTTGCCCGTGTCAAGGCAGAGGAAGGCAAGCTGCGGCCGGAAAGGTCGACAAGGCGTGCACCGGCACCAGACACCTCCCTCCAGACGAAGCGGAAGGATAATTTGGCGACGGAGACCAAATCTCCCACCAAACCTCAAACAGGCAGGGCAAGTGGCTCTTCAAGCCAGCCACGCCCCAACAAGCAGTATTCCTTCAAGGTGGAACACGTCGATTCGCTCTTCAAGCTACTCAACAAGAGCAATCGACTGAAGCTCCCTGAAATTAGATGCCCGGAGGAAGTCGGCAAGACCGATAATCCCAACTACTGCATGTACCACAGGATGTTGGGACATCCTACCAAAAGCTGCTACGTCTTCAAAGACATCCTTCAGGCTTTGATTGACGCGGAGGTGCTCAAGCTCCGACCAGAGCAGAAGAAGGTCACGGCCAATGTAACGTCGGTTCTCCAGTTCGGGAGACAACCTCCAACGCCTGCGGGGGTAACTCCTATTCCAAGGGGAGAATTAAGAGTGGTCAACACAGACCCTCACCAGCAGCAGGAGAAGGGCTTGGTAGCCGTCCCTACACCTCAGGGGGAAACCATGTGGGTCCACCCTGATCTCGTCGATGAACAACAATGGACTACTGTAACCAACAGGAAGTCCAAAGGCAAGGCAAAAGCTTCGTCCTGCCATGTGGTATGTGCTTCCTCCCGAGAAGCAGAGGATGATGTTCCCTCGCTGACTGATTCAGAAGAGGAAACAATAGTCCTGGCCGCAGAGCCCAGCCAACCGATGGCGGGGACCCGTTCAGGACAGGCATACTTGAAGCAGTACGGCGAGACGGCAGCGGCTTCTCCGCAACCAGCCGTAGAACCGCCAAGCCCTCCGCAAAACCACCTGTGGAGAAACAGAAAGAAACCCGGTTTTCTCGGGTTCTTTCAAAGGTGCAGCGGAAGGATCCTCGACACCTTACCGCTTCGATGTCTTGGCTCAACTAGCCAACATCCCGGCACGCATCACCTTGTATGAACTCCTGAGGCTATCAAAGTCAACCAGAGAGGCTCTGCAAGAAGCTCTGGCGAATGCTGAGGCCTTCGTGACCCAGGTGCCGAAGGAGGAAGATGTAGAGGATTGCCTCCACACTTCCCAGAATGCCCCCTGCATCACCTTCACGGCAGATGATATGCAGGTGAAAGGGAAACATGATCGACCCCTGTACTTCACAGGTTACATCAGATCATCTGAGGTGAACCGCATTCAGGTAGATCCAGGGTCCGCATTGAGCATTATGCCCCGCCGAGTCATGCAACACCTCGGCATCCCTACCCACCGTCTGAGCCCTACACAGACGACCATCTACGGTTCAATGCCAACGGCACCCGTCCGATGGGGAAGATCAAGCTCAAGTGCCAGATTGGGAGCCTCAAGTCGGAGGTGACGTGTTACGTCATCGATGCCGACACTTCCTACAATCTGCTGCTAGGACGACCATGGATCCACCGCAACTCCATCGTTCCCTCCACTCTTCACCAAGTCATGAAATACATTGACGCGAGTGGGAAGGTGCAAACGTTGGTTGCCGAAAGGTATCCGTTCAAGGGAGTCGAGAATTATTTCACGGATTCCCTTTTATATCAGGATCCGGTGGATGAAACCCCGCAACTGGAGGCGCCAGACTCTGGTAATGAAGCTGACACTGAGCCCGAGCAAGAAAAGTGCCTGTGGGAGTTAAAACTACTTGTAAAGAGCACTAATAAGCTCGATGTTGATAATACCACCGACGATGCAGGCGGTTGGTATATTAATGAAAGTCTAGACTTTGAATATTTTTCTGCGTGTGCATCCGATTCAATACCGTCGGATACTACTACCGACGTAGACGATGACATCTGGTCGGCAATGGATACTTTGACATCATTGCATGTACCAGTAAAATCATCTTTCGGGACATACCAGGATAATGGCGATGCGCAGGAATCTATATTCTTGGTTCCGGCAAGACGAAAAGGCCAAAGACCAATACTTTTTGGGCGAATCTCGTCTGAACCAATGCCCCGCGAAGAATCGAAAAGCGAGGAGGAATCCCCTCAGCTCGACCATTATGAATCGAAAGCACTCAGAATGATGAAGCAAATGGGGTACGATATAACCAACAAGCCCGGGTTGAACTTCGGCAAAGGAAGGAGGACGCTACTTCGATCCTTTGTGCCAAAAGGGAAGGCCCCCGATTATTATCATCGGACGCGCAGGGGGTTGGGCTATGTATCAACTCCGGTCCCATCAGCCTCTGATTCTCAAGAATCGTCGAGCAACGATTGCTCTTCAGACACGTCATCATGGGAGTCAGATGTCAGTGTCGGCAACATCTTCAAAGGGCTTTCAGTAAACATGGTTTCAACAGGCCATCTGGAAGATGAAGTTGAAGAAATGATCCAACCTGATACAGATCCTTGGATCAAACATTTGAATGCTCTTTGGGATATCCGCTTTGAACAGCGTGAGCCACCCACAGATGACAAGTTGTTCAGATCAACCTAGGAGATGAGACCAACCCCAAGCCCATCTTCATAAGTGACGGCCTGTCGCCTCCAGAGAAGAAGGATCTAATATCTCTTGTACAAGAGTATATAGATGTCTTCGCCTGGAATTATGAGGACATGCCTGGACTTGATCCTCAAGTGGCTATGCATCGCCTCAACATCAATCCGGACATGAAGCCTGTTAAACAACAGCAGCGACGGTTCCGTCCAGAGATAATGGAGGCAATTCAATCAGAAGTCAGAAAGCTCATCGATTCTGGCTTCATCCGGGAAGAACAACATCCCGACTGGGTAGCCAACATCGTCCCCGTCGCCAAGAAGATGGGAAGATCCGGATCTGCATCGACTTCCGTGATCTAAACGAGGCCTGCCCCAAAGACGAATTCCCATTGCCAATCACAGATGTCATGATTGACAATACTTGTGGATTCGAGCGAATGTCCTTTATGGACGGGTTCTCAGGATACAATCAAATCAAGATGTATCCCGATGACGAAAAGCATACCTCCTTCAGGACTCCTCTAGGGGTATATTGTTACACCGTCATGCCCTTCGGACTGAAAAATGCAGGGGCAACATACCAAAGGGCCATGAACGCCATTTTCCATCAGGAAATGCGGAAAACGTGGAATGCTATGTCGATGACATCGCGGTGAAGAGTCGCACTAAAGGTGATCACATAGCAGACCTGAAGGTGGTCTTCGACATCATGCGGGCTCATCAATTGAAGATGAACCCCACCAAATCCTTCCTGGGGGTAGCCAGTGGCAAATTCCTAGGATTTGTTGTGACTTCCACAGGAATCTATTTGGATCCAGAGAAAGTCCGCGCTATCCAAGAGATGCAACCCCCCAGAAGCCTCAAGGAGCTCAGGGGATTACAAGGACGATTGGCGTACATCCGCAGGTTCATATCAAACCTTTCCGGGAGATGCCAACCCTTCGCCAAGCTGATGAAAAGGGTGTTTCATTCATTTGGGACGACGCTTGTCAAAAAGCATTTGAGGAGATCAAACACTACCTCACCCAACCACCAGTCCTTGCAGCTCCGGTGTCCGGAAAGCCTTTCCTGGTGTACGTCCGAGCAATGGATCATTCCCTGGGAGCTCTACTAGCTCAGAATGATGAACAAGGACGAGAACAGGCAATCTACTATCTGAGTAGAACAATGATCGGAGCCGAACATCGGTACAACCCGATCGAGAAGGAATGTTTGGCACTAGTGTTTGCCATTCAGAAATGCGACACTATCTGGTAGGCCAGACTATAAATGTCATATCAAAAGTCAACCCTCTGAGGTTACTTATGACAAAGCCTTCTTCACTAAATGGCCGGCTGGCAAAATGGGCCATATTGCTATCACAATATGAGATGCATTTTCTGCCACAAAAGGCTATTAAGGGACAAGCGATGGCGGACTTCTTAGCTGAACACCCAGATCCGAGGGCAGCCAAACTCTATGAGGATCTCCCAGACGAGGCCGCCGAAGTCTGCCTGACTCAGACGTTGTTCGAAAGTCAAGTATGGCAACTTTTCTTCGACGGTGCATCAAGGACAAGCCCAAAGGACACGTAGTGGCGGGGTAGGAGTAGTACTTGTCTCCCACAAAATTATGTGATCCCCCGAGCTGTCTCGCTAACGGAGCCTTGTTCCAACAATGTGGCGGAATACAACGCTCTTTTGATTGGGATGCAATTCGCCGATGAGATTGGCGTTAAAATCTCGAGGCTTACGGTGACTCTAAACTCATCGTCAGCCAAGTTCGCGGAGAGTACGAGGCCAGACATGAAGATCTAGTACCCTACTACAACGCGACAATTCACATGGCCGAAAGGTTTTCAAACTTCTACATCGACCATGTACCGCGCAGGCAAAATGCGCATGCGGATGCACTCGCATCCCTCGCTGCTTCCTTAGCTCTTCCAGCTGGAGCAATGGAGAAAGTATTCGTCTATAGCCACGACCTATACTGTCCAAAATTCCCCTCGGAGACTACCCAGGTCAGCGGGAGATCGTCGCGGTAAAGAAACACTTGAAGTGTCGACCGCTTCAGGGCTTAAAGACTGGCGATTCCCCTACATTGATTTTGTCTTATACGGCATTCTGCCCGAAGACACCAAGGAGGCGGCCGCCATTCGGAGAAAGCCCCCAAATTCTACTATAATGCGATTTCGCGAACATTGTATCGTCGATCGCATGACGGGATCCTGCTCCGATGCCTCTCATCAAAAGAAGCCCAAGGAGTATTGAAAGAGGCCCACGATGGTACTTGTGGAGCTCATCAACCTGGCCCGAAATTGGCACATCGACTCAAAGGATGGGTTACTATTGGCCCAAGATGATTGCCGATGCTGTCGCTTATGCTAAGAGATGTTACGCCTGCCAATACACGGCGATTTCATCCACCAAGCACCAGGGTACCTCCACTCAACGACCTCTACTTGGCCGTTTGAAATGTGGGGATGGACGTGGTTGGCCCTATCAGCCCACCATCATCGAAAGGACATCGGTTCATTCTAGCGATAACCGATTACTTCTCAAAGTGGGCCGAAGCTATCCCTTTGAAAGAGGTGAAATCTTCTAACGTGATCAAATTCGTGAAACATCACGTTATTTACCGCTTCGGTGTGCCTCGGCTTATCATCCATGACAATGGACCCCAGTTCATCAGCCAGGCTTTCCAGAGATTATGCGCGAAGTTCAGAATCCAGAGTGTGTCCTCAACGGCATACTATCCTGCTGCTAACGGTCTTGCAGAAGCCTTCAACAAGACTATTGGCAAGCTTCTCAAAAAGTTCGTCTCGAAAAGTCAACGAGACTGGGACGACAAGCTGGGTGAATGCTTATGGGCCTACCGCACAACGGTGCGAACCCCACTAAAGCCACGCCATTTTCCTTGGTATACGGATGCGAAGCCGTCCTTCCATTGGAAATACAAATTCCCTCTCTACGACGCGTCGCCTTGACAGCGGAATGACAACTGAGGAGAAGCATCAGCAGCGACTCCAGGAGTTGGAAGCCTTAGACGACAAGCGTTTGCAGGCCCAACAACAATCGAGCTTTACCAAGCTCGTATCACCAGAGCCTTCAACAGAAAGTCAAAGCGCGAACTTTCAAGAAAGGCGACCTTGTCTTAGCTGTCCGAAGACCCCATGGTCATGACGCACAAGACAAAAGGAAAATTTCAGCCCAAATGGGAGGGACCGTTTGTAGTAGAGTCAGTCTACTCAAATGGGTCATATCGCCTCATAACTTCAAATGGCGATACACTCATGATGCCGATTAATGGCAAATTCTTGAAGAAGTACTATCCTTAATAGTACTCTTCCTCCGATCAAGTTAAAAGTACACCTCTGATCAAACATCCGACGCCCTCGACGGCTAAGGATAGAGGAAAATGTTGGCCTTTAAGCCCAACATAAGTCCTCGACAACTCATCATGCTGAGGGGAATAGCATGACTAGCCCAGCTCAAACGGTAGTTGGTAAAGGCATGTCAACCCGTTGATAGCTGAGGGTTTGCTAAAAATCCTAAGTGGACTCGAGTCCACTCTTTCCTCCAAAATCCCTTATCAATTCTCGTCCATAGAATGGTAGGACCACAAAATGCAATCATTACTACGTTAACACTATACCTCTGGTAATGAATACTCTTTGTCGGGTATAAACTTTGTTTGTTACTCTGCATAGAGTAACAAACTCTCAATTTGCCAAGTTAACACTATACCTCTGGCATTTCAAATTCCACTTGTCAATTCTCATCAATAGAATGACAGGTCCTCAAATTGCTCTTATCACGAGCCAATTCTTGTCAAGTTAACATTACACCTCTGACAAACTACTGTTTAAGTTAACATTACACCTCTAAGCAGTACATCGAGTGCCTGTCAAGTTAATATCACACCTCTGATAGTCACCTTTCTTCAGACTTCCGTATCGAAGCTGAAATGGACGATGCCAAGTTAACACTACACTTCTAGCATCCGAGTCATCGCTAAGTTCAACAATACACCTATGGCCATGACCGTTCCGACTTCCTCGTCTAAGTCGAGATGACCAATGCTAAGTTCAACATCACACCTCTAGCATTACCTCACTGTTAAGTTAAACATTACACCTATGACAGTGACATTCTGAGTTAAGTTAATATCACACCTCTGACTCACATCCTTGTCGAGTTAACACCACACTTCTGACAAGACTATCTCCAACCCGTTAAGTTAATATCACACCTCTAACGGTAAAAGCTTTACTAAATTCCTCGCGGGTCTAGTTTCACTTGTTATTCTCTTTGTAGGGGCCGAAAAATCTGGTGGTCGGAGAAAGTGGTTTTAGCTGTAAAAGATTTCCTTGATTCAAGCGAAACGATTACAACCAAAAGAACTACTCTTCCTCTTTTCCAGTTACAAGGGAGGGAGGATGTCTGAATCTTCCCTTTGTTTAAGGCTGGGTTCTTCGTGTGGCGATGGAGAGTGAATCTTATTCTCCGTTGACCAGATGACCGTCCTGGACCGTCGGGGGTCTTCTCTTCGGTCGGTAGAAAGAGTAACTCAGCTCAGTCTACCAAAACTCTCAAAGAGGAGGTAGGCGAAGAGCGGCTAGTACTCAGTAAGCTCGCCGAAGAGTAGTGCTTCTCTCTTGATGATCCTCCTACCTGGATTCGATCGATCTTGATGATGCCTTGACCTTCTTAATTCTCGACCTTTCCAAAGCTTCGATCTTCTCAAAACTCTCCCTCTTTTTTAAAAAAAAGCTTCGATCCCCTCTTTATAGCAAACAAGGCTATTTATAGGGGTCTCAGGGGGTGAAGGTACCTCCTGAAAACGCTCCTGAATGAGGGGCCACTACCCGCTACATGCGCGGTGACTGGCCCCGCAATCAGGGCGGTTGCAACTGAGACGTGGGCTTTGAGCCAAACGCGCCTTGAAGTTTGAGACGCGGGCGTCGAGCCAACGCGCCTTAATGCTGAGACGCGAGCTTCGGGCCTTCACGTCTGGACGCTGAGGCGCGGGCGTCGGGCCGACGCGCCTTGATGCTGAGACGCGGACTTCGGGCCGACGCGTCTGGACGTTAAGACGCGGGTGTAGAGCTGACGCGCCTTGATGCTGAGACGCAGCATCGATTCCTCGCGTCTAGAGCTTGAGACTCTGCTTCTTTAATGGCTGGTCTGTTAGTCATTTTTAGACAGCCTACAGAACCCCCTCCAAAGTTTCTGATATTCCGCGGTTGAATGGGACGGATTTCGGAATACTTTGGATCTTAGCCGTGTTCGCGTTTATGACTGGACTGTTGATGCTTCGGGCTTGATCTTATCTGGAATTAGTCTTCGTGAGTGTACTGTTGAACTCTTTGAAGCCGTCAGAGTTTGATCGTGTTGAGTGTCTAGATACACAGTCTAGACCTCCCCGATTGCTTTTAGTCTGTCACGGGTGTGCTTTTGGCCGGGAGTGGTTGGTTGTCTGTTTGCGTCAGTGTACTGTTGAACTGACTTTGCAGAAGCAGGAGACTGGACGCAGGTTCCTTTTTGAAAAAGCAGAGACTGCTTTAAAGACGCGACTTCTTAGCGAGACGCGATGTTTGGCCTGTTTGAGGGGACGCGGACTTTGGAGAGACGCATCTCTTGAAATGCAGACGCGATTTTCTGGGTGCATTTATGATGATGCTGACGGGGCATGTCCACCGAAGAGCCGCGTACTTTGAGGCGCGCACCTGTGCCATGTCATGATTACGCCGCCAGCTGGCCTGGGAAAACGGCGAGATTTCGCCTTTTGGCGCGCGGATCTCCCGGTTCATTAAATGAACTGCTCCACGTGTCAACTTCTGACTTGTGGCGGGGTCGCGACGCATGATCTTCCCTGTTCAAACAATGATTTGGCTCCACGCGTCAGGCAGCGATTCGCTGCAGCGTTTATTGGGCCAAACGCTGCGTATCTTCGCGAATCTCCGTGCCTATAAAAGGCAACAGTTGAGGGATGTATCTTCTTCTCCGAACGAACGCATTCTCTGAGAAAAAGAACTTCTCTGTTCAACTATTCATCTCCTCGCTCGGATTTCTTGATCTTCAATGGCTCCCAAGACAAACCGACTGCATCGACCTCAAGGGCGACCGTCGCCGAAGCTGAGAGGGATGCTTCCTCTGCGCAGGAGGGTGTTTTCTGAGGTAAAAATGCACCTTCGGTGTGGGTTCCGCCATTAAAACATGTTCATAGAACCCTAAGGACCTTTAACACAATATCGTGTTTGATTCTCGGACGCTGTCCTTGAGATGATAACCGGGGCGCGGGCCTGATGATCCGACGTTGGTGAACTCTGCACTCTGGGTCCTTCACTTAGAATATTTCTAATTGTGAAGGTCTCTGGACGCGGATTTGATCCATGCGTTCTGTGCCGCGTTATGTGCCATCAGGCGCTGGCGTCCGAGTCAAACACTTTGAAATTTCACAAGTCTTGGTTTGTAGAACGCGGATTTGATCCTTGCGTTCTGTGTCTTCAACCGCCGATTTTGTAGAATCTGGCGTTTGAGTCCAAGTACTTAGAATTTTCATAAGTCTTGGTTTGCAGAACGCAGCTTTGCAGGTCTGGACGCGGATTCGAAAAATTCCTGCGTCCAGTATCTCTTCTGCGTTTTGGTGCAAGTTCGCAGGTCTGGACGCGGATGATAACTCCTGCGTCTAATGTCTCGGCTGCGTTTTGAATTATGAACACTTAGCGTCTTCCCTTATTTTTGGCAAAGTATCTGACCAAGTGTCCTTTTCTTTTTGCAGTGCCGCATGTTTCAGGTTCACTTGCCAAGATGCACCATTTTGGCCGCGTGGGTGGTGCCGACCGCCGTCTGACTTTTGCACTGCAAGGACCATACCTGTGACTGCTGACAGGTCGCCAGTTCGCAGGGAATGATTGCCCATGTTAATGAGAGGACTTCTCGGGTGCTCATGACCGATGCAGTCTTCGCAACGGATACCCACATCAAGCTGGAGAAGCCTGCTTTCTTCTTTGGAGATCATGTCAGCGACGGTGGCAACTCAATGTATGACGGGAATTACAGGTGGCTCCGTCAGATAGGGGAGAGGAGATACTTCCTTCCAGCCATGGAGAGGATGCTCCCGTTGTCTTATCTCCAACATCTGTCCGTCCTTCGGAAGATGAAGTGGGACGTGTCCCGGGATATCTCTGAGATTACCCTTGGGAATTTCAAATCCCAGAACGTATACCGTCATGATTGCCATGACCGGGCGGTCCTCGGCTTGTTTCCCGGGTCACGCAAGTCTGAGCTTCCAGTCGGAGAGATCCCGCAGCTTGCCACCACCTTCCTCAACTCGTTCATAGAAGCAGAGGGTGATTATCCGGCCAAGTTCCATTTGCCAGGATGGGTCCACTCCACGGAGAATTCTTGGTGGGGCAGGATGGTGGGTTTCGCCCTCTCCGATCTTGGAGATCTGCTTGAGCACGTGGGATTATACTCAGCAGTCAGGGCCGTACAATGGGGCATCCCAATGAGCTCTCACAACTTCTTCGGGATCTTGGAGCGCTACAACCCTCAGACGGGGACATTCTTTACCCCGGTTGGAGAAATGGGCCTTGCACTGCATGAGTTGCATAAGGTCTCGGGGCTGGTGATGGGGGAGTTCCTTATGAAGAATATGTCCCGACTGCTAGGGAGCTTGACCTTATAAAGAAGGATTCCCCTGAGGTGTACGAGACCTATTGGGAAGTGATGTGCCACTTCCATATTTGTGGTCAGGTAACCGGTTGGAGGACGCATGGAGTTAGCATCTATCCTGGGCCAATTACTTATTCAGCAATGTCAGCAAGAAGGATCATTCGATAACTCGACTGGCTCCCCTCTCTGAACAGGGAGTTGACGACATGGTCGCACAAGCTTCTGAGGGCTTTTACACCACTGGGTCGAACGAGGACGGCTTCGAACCTGATACGCTTTTCGAAAGCTATCATCATCGGGCCCGGGCTTCTATCTCTAGTCGAGCGCTGTTGGCGGGCTTCTTGATGCTGTGGTTGAAGCGTTGCGTGGTACCTACACGGCCACATGAAGTCATTATTGCCGACGTGGTGTACCCAGCAGTGCTCCTGGCCCATGGCCGTCCCATAGCCCTTCTTCCGCCGTGGCGGCTGGCATTCAGAGCGGGTTGCGGGCGCTAGCCAAGAGACTATGCGAGGCTCCAAGGACTGTCGACTCTCAAGGCAAGCCGTATGTTGACTCAGAGGGAAACCCGACGGCAAGGCGTCCTAACCCCCGAATGGAGTTGCCTTACACGTATCTCATGGCCTGGTACGTGATGCATTGCCCTTCTCTGATGACAACGGCGCGTGGGAGTACGAGTCCTGTCCCTTTTGTGAGGCGGCTGGAAAACTCGGATTGGAGTGACACCTATATATATTATATTCGGAGACGTCTCTCAAATGCCGCCAATTACCAGCTCAACCGCTGCTTCCCTGGGATTCCTGGTGCATCCTTTGGTGAGCAATTCACTGATTCTATAGGTCGGGATGACCTCACCCAACTGTCTGCGGGAGTCTTCCGGTGGTTGATCAATATACGACCAGGATATGTGCTGTTTCGCCGAGGGACTTCCTGCACTATCGAACCGTATATGCCAAGTCGTTTTGCCCGACAGTTTGGCTATGCTCAGCTTTATGTCGGCAATCCGAATACACAACTTGCCTTCAATGGAATTTGTGCGAAGGTGCTCGAGCCTGTATTATAGCGTGGCTGGGGGGACAGAGGCAACTTTCCGTTTGCCCGTCGAGGAGCCGAAGAACCTTACCAGCTTCACTTTCTGCACCTGGTATTCTCGGTAAACCAGTCACCGGATTTTGTCCCTGGGTATACGGGTATTGAGGGTATTAATGCCTGTCTCAAAACACAGTCGGAGTCTGGCAAATGCTCGCACATGATCACCCAGTATTTAAAGGTCCAGAAAGAGCTGGAGAGAGCATCTCAGAGAGAAGCTGAGGGAGGCTCAAGAGAGGAGCTCCGAGTAACCCGGAGTAGAACCAAGCTAGGGCCACAGGAGGGGCCTTCTACCGCCAAGGCTCAAGAATTGGTGAGTAAGCATCGTCGGGGTCCCACTTCAACTGCTGGTCCTGTTTCGAAGAGGGCTCGGAGGGATTTAGCAACAGAAGTCTCTCCCTCGGAAGGCATTTCTGCTGGAGTTGAGGACTGTCCTGAAGACCTCTTTATCATGGTTGAGAACCGCCAGAGGATAAAAATCTCCCCGGTTTAATCCGTGCTCCTAGGTCGCACAGAGGGACCTGTAAGATTGCGGAAGAGGGGGAACTGGTTGACAAACCCACTATGGCTGACGAGGAAGAACAGCTCGTGGGAGGGAATGTCCAGATTCCAGGGTTCTCAGCTCGGTCCGAGCCTTCTTCTGCTCGTGAAGGGAGAGACAAGGCACAGCGGTCAGGGCCTCCTAGTGTCTTCATCTCCAGCGCTCGGATAATCGACCCTAGTACTACCATTGGGGTGATTGGTGGCAAGGCCCCGGTTACCGAGGACCTTTGCGTTGAACTGTCGTCTTCCGCGTCTGATACGGAAAGCGACTTTGAAGATAAAGTCGACTACGGCCATGAACCCGCTTTTCCTGACCCGAGTAAGTTCTCACGCATCTCGGAGGGGAAAATATACGGGGGCGAATCATCGACTGCGTTACCGCCGGCTATAATCCCTGCTGAAGGTACAACTTCCTCGCATGTCGAGGTGATGGAAACAGTGTTGACCCAGCCCAAGGGGATTGAGGCTTCGGTTGCCGAGACAACCTCAGTGGGGGCAGCTGTTGAAGTTGGGGAGCCTTCCCTTTGCCAGGAGGGGAAACAACATTGAGGCTGAGGAGGCTCTCACTCCGCCGGTGGAGAAGGCTACTGCTGAAGCTGGGGAGACTCCCATTCTACAGGATTCGACGCCTCTGGACCTCGAACCTAGTAAGGTAGCTCTGACTGAGGGGGCTCAGGTGGGGATTCCGACAATCGGCACCCTTCCAGAAGGCCGCACAGCTCAATCCTCGGTGGAAGTTTCTGAAGAGGTTGTGCTTACAACTCCTTCCTTGGTCGTGGAGGCTCCTGCAGAGGCGGCGCTCCAGGAAGCGCCAGTGGGTAGTCTTGCTCTTGCCACATCGACGGCCGGCACGGCTCTTGTGCGAGAAGACCCGCCTTATATCCCTTATCCCGTGTCAGAAAAAGGGTCGGGAAGCTTCTTAGGTGGTGAAGACATGGGGGAGCTGGCACGTCAGATGGTGCAACAATTCTTCACCTCGATGGGATCCTGTATTGCTCTCATCTTCCGTGGACACAGCACCTTCCAGTTCGCCCAGAGGCTTCTTGAAATATGGCCATGAGCGTCGAATTGGCGGGAGGCCCTTCACTTGCCAGGGCATGCCTGCAGGTGGTAGAGCAACTTGGAGATAACCTGCGGGAGCTGGAATCTTTGGAAGATGCTGGTTCTTCCGTGAGGCCCAGGCCATCCTGACCAGGCTCCTAGCTGCTCAGGAACGGGAGCGACAGGAGGCGGAGGCACAGATCACTGCCGAGGTCCGTGACCTTGAATATTCCAAGGCTGAATTTCAAAAAAGCCGGAGATTCGAGGGAATCTGAGCTCAGTGTGCAGAGCACGGAGCAAGTCATCCTCAGAACTCGGGACATTATCGCCAAGGCGGAAGCTGTTCTTGCGCTAAATGAGGAGAAACTTGTTTCCCTCAAAAGGAGCTTGAGGAGTAACGGGCTGCTACGGCGCGTGCTGAAGAGAGTCTATCCCTACAATCTTCCAGGGTGGAATCTCTGCGGATGCAGCTGGCTGCCAGAAATTTCTTATCTGAGGCGGAGCTGCGGGACCGGGCTATCATGGAGGCTGAGAGGACGCGCCAGCATGAGATTCACCGCCTTAGGGAACAAATCCGTTCCTTGGCGAACCAGGACATTTAGCCTTCTTTTCTTCTTGTCTTTTTTTTTTTATGTAAAGAAAAGGGACACTCTATTATTAAGAGTGTTTGTATCCACTTCTATCATTTCTTGATATAATAGAAGTTTTTCTTTAGAGCTTTGTCCCATTTCTTGTCCTGTTGTGGATGAGTCCAACTCTTGATCACTAGTCGTGATTACTGGACTTAGGTAGGACTAAGTTCTTTTAATGAGACGCGGCGTCGGCTCTAAGTCTTCTTGATGAGACGCAGCATAGAGTGAAAACGCGGCCTCCGAACGCAGCGTCAATCACAGGGTGAGACGCGGTTCTTAGTTCATGAGAACTTAGGCAGGACTAAGTCCTTTTGACAAGACGCAGCATCAATCCATAGGGAGACGCGGCCATCATTGCTTCATGAGACGCGGCATTCATTCAGGGAGACGCGGCTCTGAATAACGCGGATCTGCTTCTGCGAAGAAGGAAGCGGATCAGGCAGACGCGGGAGACGCAGCCTTGTGCCTTTCCCTTAATTCAAAATGGATTAAGTGCTCTCTGAGGGACGCGACTTTGACTCGCGCGGGCATCTTTCTGGGACGCGGATGTGTGGATAGTTCTTCAATCCGCGTCTGGGTTTAAACTCCCAGGCGTTACATACAGCCTGTCATAGGGATTTGGTGTGATCTTTAAATATCCGATACGGATTTTTCGCTTTGTTTCCCGAAGCAGTTGTCCACGCGTCGGCTGCTGATTGGGCTTGAGTATTGATTCTCTTAAACGAGAAATCAGTGCGGGCGGTTGGAGATCAGCGCCAGCGGCGGTTCTCGAAGCAGCGTTACACGCGTCCGGCCCTTATTGGATCTTGGCAGTTGTGCAGTTATTAATGCCGGCGGTTCAGGTTACGGGGCCATTAATCGCTATTATCAGGAGTTGCCTATAAATAGGGCGCCCCTTCTCCCTTCAATCCTGCCTTTGGATTATTTTGTTTTCTGAAAGAGAGAGCGCTTTGAGAACCTTCATCTTCCTCAGCGAATTGTCTCCATGGATGAGGAAGGCTCTGAAGATGACCCAGGGCTTTTAAGCTCCTGTTTGGTCTCTTTAGGAGGAAACAACTCTTTGCCTTGTGACCGCGTTTGCGTCCTGGTGCAGAGAGTACAACTCTTGATAGAGGTCTCCACGGGTATGCCGTTCGTTTCACCATGACATTTTAGATTTACCATGGCCTGTACCTTGGCTTCATGTCATCTGGACCCCCTCATGAAGTCTGCATTGGTGCACTCCTTCTGGAATTTGTACCATAGACCTGAACTTCTCCGGACGCGCGTGCAGGAATCTTTGGCACTTGGCGTTGGCGCGTTTTATGCTTATGCCTTAGCGCGTTTCATGGCCAATGCCTTGGACAAATTCCAAAAAAGGGTTTCAGACCCGCACCTTGCAACTCCTGTTCATGGAGATGGCAATTTTCGGCGTCTGTGCCTTTTCGGCGTTTGTGCTCTTTGACCTAGGCGCAGAATGGGAACCGCGTTTTGATTCGCGTTTGTCTCTGCTGACGCAACAGTTTGGCTTGCTGCGCGTGTCATTCCTGCGTCTTGGCAGACTGCATGGATCATTCCCGCGTTTGGCTGACTGCGCGGATCATTCCCGCGTTCGCCTCTGCTGACTTAGTTTTTCTCTGTTTACACTAAGTTGCAGATTGTTCTTATTCTTTCTTTTTGTTCCTTGCAGGTTTGCTGGGCCTTGGAAGAATACTTCGGTCGGCGAACTCGTTCAACGTTCACCTATGAGAGAATATATTATGGTCCTCGTCACCTATAAGAGAGTATATTACATCTCTGACGAGGACCAACCCTCGCCAAGGTCTCTTCAGATCTGTGCAAGAGACGGATAGGCTGAGTATCGGCGAGGGTGGTCCGGCGGTTGCGGTGGCGGAGGGATCCTCTTCCTCTCCCTACTCCAAATGACATCGAGGACATTCCGTTGGATGGCCTGCTGGGGAAAGGGATGGTGATGAATGCAGGACTCTCTGCTGCCGCTGGACCTAGTGGAGGGTGGCATCCTTTGTGATGACTCCGAAACTTCCGCTCTCACCCCAAGAGTGACTCCATGTTTTTGGATGGTCTACTAGGGAAAGAGGCGCGCCTGAACGAAGGTCAGGACCTTCTGTTGCCAACCTCAGAACACCATTGCTCTTGGCTTGGTCAGCTAGGGCGCTTTCGAAGTTGGCGTCGCATCAAAGTGCAACCGGTTCCAATTGTGCACCTGGGATCAGATGCAGTTTCAAGGAGTGAGTACGGCCTCAGAGAGAGAGAGGGACTTCTTTGTACTCCTTAATTGTAACACTCAATCTTATTGTATAAGAGAGCGTTTTGTATCACTTTCATGTGTTTGGATATGAATAAAAGTGACACTTTTCTTTTTGCCTCTTACTGTTGTCTTGAATGTTTTGTTTTAGAAGCAAAAGAATGATTTTGGTGGACCTGCCACTTTATAAAAGAAAGTGACAAGTGGAGCGCGTACCCCCAGAGAAGGTGAACTTTTATCAAGGATTTGGGATTAACTTGATTTAAGATCAGCTGGGGATTTTGATGGAAGCATTATTTATTGGTGTAATGTTAACCAACACTGCCTCCAAAATGAATTTGATACTCGGTTGGGGAGAATATCAAATGAAACTAGACTCGTGGGGAATCTAGTAGGATTTTTACCGTTAGAGGTGTGATATTAACTTAACGGTTTAGAAGTAGTCTTGTCAGAAGTGTAATGTTAACTTGACAAGGATGTGAGTTAGAGGTGTGATATTAACCTAACTCATCAGCATCTCAGTTTTATTTGGGAAAACTGAAGGTGTCACTGTCATAGGTGTGATGTTTAACTTAACAGTGATAGTAATGCTAGAGGTGTAATGTTAAACTTGGCATTAGTCGTCTCGGCTTAAAGAAGTCGAGGAAAGGTCATAGCCATAGGTGTATTGTTGAACTTAGCAATGACTCGGATGCTAGAAGTGTAGTGTTAACTTGGCATCGTCCGTCTCAGCTTCGATATGGAAGTCTGAAGAAAGGTGACTGTCAGAGGTGTGATATTAACTTGACAGGCACTCGATGTACCGCTTAGAGGTATAATGTTAACTTAAACAGTAGTTTTGTCAGAGGTGTGATATTAACTTGACAAGAATTTGCTTGCGATGGGAGCAATTGAGGACCTGTCATTCTATTGATGAGAATGACAAGTGGAATTTGAAGTGCCAGAGGTATAGTGTTAACTTGACAAATTTGAGAGTTGTTACTCTATGCAGAGTTAACAAGCAAGGTTTATACTTGACAAAGAGTATTCATTACTAGAGGTATAGTGTTAACATAGTAATGATTGCATTTTGTGGTCCTACCATTCTATGGATGAGAATTGGTAAGGGATTTTTGGAGGGAAGAGTGGAATCAAGTCCACTTAGGATTTTTAGCAAACCCTCAGCTATCAACGGATTTGAGATGCCTTACAAACTACCGTTTGAGTGGGGCTAGCCATGCTATTCCCCTCAGCATGATGAGTTGTCGAAGACTTATGTTGGACTTAAAAGCCAACATTTTCCTCTATCCTTAGCCGTCGGAGGCGTCGGATCAAATGGGAACGTGTCCTTAGGATTTTTAGCAAATCCTCAGCTGTCAACGGGTTTGTCATGCCTTTACCAACTACCGTTTGAGTTGGGCTAGCCATGCTATTTCCATCAGCATGATAAGTTGTCGAAAGACTTATGTTGGACTTAAAAGCCAACATTTTCCTCTATCCTTAGCCGTCGGAGGCGTTGGATGTTTTGATCAGAGGTGTATTTTTAACTTGATCGGTGGAAGAATGCCATCTAGGGATAGTATTTCTTCAGGAATTTGCATTGATAGGCATCATGAGTGTATCGCCATTTGAGGTTATGAGGCGATACGATCCATTTGAGTAAGACTGACTCTACCACAAAATGGTCCTTCCCATTTGGGTTGGAATTTTCCTTTCGTCTTGTGTGTCATGACCATGGGTCTTCGGACGGCTAAGACGAGGTCGCCTTTCCTGAAAGTTCGCGATTGACTTTCTTGTTGAAGGCTCTGGTGATACGAGCTTGATAAAGCTCGATTTGTGTTGGGCCTGCAGACGCTTGTCATCCAAGGTTCCAATTCTTGGAGTCGCTGTCGATGCTTCTCCTCTGTTGTCATTTCCGCTGTCAAGGCGACGCGAAGAGATGGAATTTGGATTTCTAGTGGAGGACGGCTTCGCATCCGTACACCAAGGAAAATGGCGTGGTTTAGTTGGGGTTCGCACAGTCGTGCGATAGGCCCATAAGCATTCGCCCAACTTATCGTCCCAGTCTCGTTGACTTTTCGAGACGAATTTCTTGAGAAGCTTGCCAATAGTCTTATTGAAAGCTTCTGCGAGGCCGTTAGCGGGCGGATATATGCCGTTGATGACACACTCTGGATTCTGAACTTGGCGCAGCAGAATCTCTGAAAAGCCTGGCTGATGAACTGGGGTCCATTGTCATGGACAATCCGCCGAGGCACACCGAAGCGGTAAATAACGTGATGTTTCACGAACTTGATCACGTTAGAAGATTTCACCTCTTTCAAAGGGATAGCTTCGGCCCACTTTGAGAAGTAATCGGTTATCGCTAGGATGAACCGATGTCCCTTTGATGATGGTGGGCTGATAGGACCAACCACGTCCATCCCCCACATTTCGAACGGCCAGGTAGAGGTCGTTAGAGTGGAGGTATCCTGGTGCTTGATGGATGAAATCGCCATGTATTTGACAGGCGTGACATCTTTTGGCATAGGCAACAGCATCGGCAACCATCTTGGGCCAGTAGAAACCCAATCTTTGGAGTCGCGGTTGCCAGCTTCGGGCAGGTTGATGAGCTCCACACGTACCATCGTGGGCTTCTTTCAACACTTCGTGGGCTTCTTTTGATGAGAGGCACCGGAGCAGGATCCGTCATGCGATCTACGATACAATGTTCGCGAAATCGCATTGTAGTAGAATTTGGAGCTTTCCTTCGGATGGCAGCCGCCTCCCGGTGTCTTCGGGCAAGATGCCGTACAAGACAAAATCAATGTAGGGGAATCGCCAGTCTTTAAGCTCTAGATCGGTCGACACTTCAAGTGTTTCCTTATCGCGACGATCTCCCGTTGACCTCTGGTAGTCTCCGAGGGGACTTTTTTGGGCAGTATAGGTCGTGGCTATAGACGAATACCTTCTCCATTGCTCCGGCTGGAAGAGCTAAGGAGGCAGCAAGGGATGCCAGGGCATCTGCATGCGCATTTTGCTTGCGCGGTACATGGTCGACTGTAGAAGTTTGAAAACCTCTCGGCCATGTGGATTGTCGCGTTGTAGTAGGGTACTAGATCTTCATGCCTGACCTCATACTCTCGCGAACTTGGCTGACGATGAGTTTAGAATCACCGTATGCCTCGAGATTTTTAACGCCAATCTCATCGGCGAATTGCATCCCAATCAAAAGAGCGTGTATTCCGCCACATTGTTGGAACAGGGCTCGGTTAACGAGATAGCTCGGGGAATCACGTAATTTTGTGGGGAGACGAGTACCACTCCTACCCCGCTACTGTGTGTCCCTTCGGGCTTGCCCTTGATGCACCGTCGAAGAAAAGTTGCCATACTTGACTTTCGAACGACGTCTGAGCTAGGCAGACTTCGGCGACCTCATCTGGGAGATCCTCGTAGAGTTTGGCTGCCCTGGGATCTGGTGTGTTCAGCTAGGAAGTCCGCCACCGCTTGTCCTTTAATGGCTTTTTGGGGTAGGAAGTGCATCTCGTATTGAGAGAGCAATATGGCCCATTTTGCCAGCCGGCCATTTAGTGAAGAAGGCTTTGTCATGAGTAACCTCAGGGGGTTGACTTTTGATATGACATTTATAGTCTGGCCTACCAGATAGTGTCGCATTTTCTGAATGGCGAACACTAATGCCAAACATTCCTTCTCGATCGGGTTATAACGATGTTCGGCTCCGATCATCGTTCTACTTAGGTAGTAGATTGCTTGTTCTCGCCCCTGGTCATCATTCTGAGCTAGTAGAGCTCCAAAGAATGATCCATTGATCGGACGTACACCAGGAAAGGCTTTCCGGATTCCGGAGCTGCCAGGACTGGTGGTTGGGTGAGGTAGTGCTTGATCTCCTCAAATGCTTGCTGGCAAGCGTCGTCCCAAATGAACGAAACGCCCTTCTTCATCAGCTTAGCGAAGGGTTGGCATACCCGGAGAGATTTGAAATGAATCTGCGGATGTATGCCAATCGTCCTTGTAATCCTCTGAGCTCCTTGAGGCTTCTGGGGGGTGCATCTCTTGGATAGCACGAACTTTCTCCGGATCCAAATGGATTCCTGTGGAAGTCATAACAAACCCTAGGAATTTGCCACTGGCTACCCCCAGGAAGGACTTGGTGGGGTCATCTTCAATTGATGAGCCCGCATGATGTCGAAGACCACCCTCAGGTCTGCTATGTGATCACCTTTAGTGCGGCTTTTCACCGCGATGTCGTCGACATAACATTCCACCGTTTTGCGTATCTGCCGATGGGAAAATGGCATTCATGGCCTTTGGTAGGTTGCCCCCGCATTTTTCAGACCGAAGGGCATGACGGTGTAGCAATATACCCCTAGAGGTGTCCTGAAGGAGGTGTGCTTTTCGTCATCGGGATACATCTTGATTTGATTATATCCTGAGAACCCGTCCATAAAGGACATTCGCTCGAATCCACAAGTATTGTCAATCATGACATCTGTGATTGGCAATGGGAATTCGTCTTTGGGGCAGGCCTCGTTTAGATCACGGAAGTCGATGCAGATCCGGATCTTCCCGTTCTTCTTGGCGACGGGGACGATGTTGGCTACCCAGTCGGGATGTTGTTCTTCCCGGATGAAGCCGGAATCGATGAGCTTTCTAACTTCTGATTGGATTGCCTCCATTATCTGGACGGAACCGCGCTGCTGTTGTTTAACAGGCTTCATGTCCGGATTGATGTTGAGGCGATGCATAGCCACTTGAGGATGATCAAGTCCAGGCATGTCCTCATAATTCCAGGCGAAGACATCTATATACTCTTGTACAAGAGATATTAAATCCTTCTTCTCCGAAGGTGACAGGCCGTCACTTATGAAGATGGGTTTAGGATTGGCTTCATCTCCTAGGTGACTTGAACAACCTTGTCTTCTGTGGGTGGCTCACGCTGTTCAAAGCGGATATCCCAAAGAGCATTCAAATGTTTGATCCAAGGGTCTGTATCAGATTGGATCATTTCTTCATCTTCATCCTCCATATGGCTTGTCGAAACCATATTACTGACAGCCCTTTGAAGATGTTGCCGACACTGACATCTGATTCCACGACGACGTGTCTGATGAGCAGTCATGACTTGACAGTCTCTCCGAATCAGAGGCTGATGGCACTGGGGTTGATATATAGCCCAACCCCGGCGTGTCTGATGATAGTAATCAGGGGTTTTCCCTTTCGGTACAAAGGATTGAAGCAGTGTTCTTCTTCCTTTTCCGAAGTTCAACCCAGGCCTGTTGGTTAGATCATACCCCATGCGCTTCATCATCTTGAGCGTTTTCGGTTCATAATGATCGAACTGAGGGGATTCATCCTCACCTTTCGATTCTTCGTGGGGCATTGGTTCAGATGCGATTCGCCCAAAAAGTATTGGTCTTTGGCCTTTTCGTCTGGCTGGAACCATGAATACAGACTCTTGCGCGTCTCCATTATCCTGGTAGGTCCCGAAGGATGATTTCACTGGTACATGCAAAGATGTCAAAGCATCTATTGCCGACCAGAGGTCATCGTCCACGTCGGTAGTGGTATCCGACGGTATGAATCGGAAACATACACAGGAAAATACGCAAAATCTAAATCTTCATTAAGTACCAACCACCCGCATCGTCGGTGGTATCACATCGAGCTTATTAGTGCTCTTTACAAGTGGTTCCAACTCCCACAGGCACTCTTCTTTCTCAGGCTCAATGTCAGCTTCATTACCAGAGTCTGGCTCCTCTGGTTGTGGGGTTTCATAGTCTCCTCCGGATCCTGATATAAGAGGGAGTGTGAAATAATTTTCAACCCCTTTAAACGGATGCCTTTCGGCAATCAACGTTCGGACCTGTCCACTCTCGTCAATGTATTTCATGACTTGGTGGAGAGTAGAGGGAACGATGGAATTGCGGTGAATCCATGGTCGTCCCAGCAACAGGTTGTAGGAAGTGTCCGCGTCGATGACGTAAACACGTCACTTCCGACTTGAGGCTCCCGATCTGGCATTTGAGCTTGATCTTCCCCATCGGGCGGGAGCTGTTGGCATTGAACCCGTAAATAGTCGTCTGGGTAGGGCTCAGACGATGGGTAGGAATGCCTAGAAACTGCATAACCCGGCGAGGTATGATGCTAGCGCAGACCCTGGGTCTACCTGGATACGGTTCACCTCGGATGACCCAATGTACCCTGTGAAGTATAGGGGTCGGTCATGCTTCCTTTAACCTGCATGTCGTCTGTTGTGAAGGTGATGCAGGGAGCATTTGGGGAGGCGTGGAGGCAATCCTCTACATCTTCCTCCCTTGGCACACGAGTCATGAAGACCTCAGCGTTTGCCAAAGCTTCTTGTAGAGCCTCTCTGGTGACTTTGATAGCCTCAGGAGCTCATACAAGGTAATGCGTGCCGGGATGTTGGCTAATTGAGCCAAGACATCAAATTGTAAGGTGTCGAGGATCCTTCTGCTGCACCTTTTAGAAGAGCCCGAGAAAACCGAGTTTCTTTCTGTTTCTCCACAGGTGATTTCGTGGAGGGCTTGGCTGGTTCTACGGCTGGTTGCGGAGAAGCCGCTGCTGTCTCGCGTACTGCTTCAAGTATGCCTGTCCTGAACGGGTCCCCGCCGTAGGTTGGCTGGGCTCTGCGGCCAGGACTATTGTTTCCTCTCCTGAGTCAGTCAGCGAGGGAAAATCAGTGTCCGCTTCTCGAGAGGAAGCGCATATCACATGGCAAGATGAAGTCTTCCCTTTGCCTTTGGACTTCCTGTTGGTCACAGTCGTCCATTGTTGCTCGTCGACGAGGTCAGGGTGGACCCACATGATTCCCCTCGAGGTGTAGGGATGGGTACCAAGCCTTTCTCCCGCTGCTGATGAGGGTCTGTGTTGACCACCCTCAGTTCTCCTTTCGGGACAGAGATCACCCCCACGGGTGTCGGGGGGTCGTGTCAAACTGGAGAATCGACGTCATGTTGGCCGTCATCTTCTTCTGCTCCGGTCGGAGTTTTAATACCTCCGCGTCAATCAGAGCTTGAAGGATGTCCTTAAAGACGTAGCAGCTTTTGGAGGATGTCCGAGCATCCTGTGGTATAAGCAGTAGGTGGGATTGTCGGTCTTGCCGACTTCCTCCGGGCGCCTAATTTCAGGGAGCTTCAGTCGATTGCTCTTGTTGAGTAGCTTGAAGAGCGAATCGACGTGTTCCTCCTTGAAGGAATACTGCTTGTTGGGGCGTGGCTGGCTTGAAGAGCCACTTGCCCTGCCTGTTTGAGGTTTGGTGGGAGATTTGGTCTCCGTCGCCAAATTATCCTTCCGCTTCGTCTGGAGGGATGTGTCTGGTGCACGCCTTGTCGACCTCTCTGGCCTGGGCTTGCCTTCTTCCGCTCTGACGCGGGCGACAATCTCCTCAGCCTGTTCACCTGCTGGACTAATTGTTTCCAGGTGCGGCTTTCAGCAACTCCTATTTGAGCAAGGAGTGAGGTTTGGAGATTATGGCGACATGTTTCCACCAGGGTGGCCTGGGTCATGCCGCTGGACATCGGAGTGCCATGTTCCGAAATCTTTCTACGAAAGACTTGACGGACTCTCCCTTTCGCTGTCTTGTAGCTAAAAGGGTAGGCATTGTAACTTCGGAGTCGTCTTCGAAGAAGCGTGTCAAGAACAGCTTCTCTAGATCCCCCCAGTTCTTGATAGAAACCTCCGGGAGCTTCATAAACCACTCAAAAGCCAAACCTTTCAGGGTGCCGATGAACAGTCGCGTCAGGATGGCGTCATTATCTACCACGTTCCCGGTCTGTGATTTGAAGTAGTAGATATGCTGGTTGGGTGACCCCTTCCCGTCGAATGCTTGGAGGGTTGGAGCCTTGAACTTAGGAGGGTATGGAACTAAGTCCCACTCAGCGGATAGGGCCGGACCACTCCTGCTTCTTGGAGGTCTTTGCGATTGGCAAGGGCCTCGAGGCGTCGTTCCAATTGACTCACCCTCTTAGCATGAGTCTTCTCCTGGTCTTGGTCGCTCTTGCCTGCGACGAGGGCTTGGACACATCCGAGGTAGATCGTCGTGTCTCGTCAGAAGATTCGGAGGGTGGGCTTCCTCCCTTTCCCTTTCCCCTTCGGCCTTCTAGGAGGAGATCTCGCTCTTTCTTCAAGCATTTCTCAAGCATATGCTTAAGGGAGTCAATGGATCTCTGTGAGAGGCGATTATATCCATCTGGTGCTTCTGCGTCTGCTCTAAACGCCTGGTCGTCTCCTCAGGAGTGTCGGCCATGTAGGCAGAAGCCTCCTCTCGACGGAAGAGTTTGAAGCCTGCGACTCCACTATAGCGGAGTGAGAACCACCCATTCTAATGCCGCGGGCTAAGGCATTATAGTCAATTGGGGGAATGGCCCCTGTCCGGGTGCGAGTGTGTTGATACACCCCCTCCGGTTCAGAGTCAGATTCCTCTGAGTTGACCATTAGTTGTTTTCCCTTGCTTCTGCTAGTCATGTTTGCAGTAAGCTCCGGGTATTCAACATCTGAGAAGGTTCTCTCCTGTGGGAGCGTCTTCTCTTGGCTGACGGGGGAATCAGGGTCAGCTGTCTAATTAAAGACGGCTGGTGCACGCCTGACTCGCAATGGCATCCAGAGAGTATCTGGATGAGCTGTTGACAGCAGCATGGAGAAGTGGTCTGATTGGCACTCCTTTTCCTTGTCAAATAATCCCTCAAATCTGTGGAGGGGGATTAAAGAGACTGGTCTCGCAATGTCGACGACGGGAGACAGTCATGTGCTGTTCAGCCTGGACACAGGTTTCAGAAACGCGGCTGTTGCGTCGCGGCTGCGTCACTCGCGTCTGGCGTCTATGTTGATATGAGACGCGACTTTCGCGTTGCTGTCTGCTGCGTTGGAGCAGAGAGACTTGGGGAGAGAGTGGGCTGCTGGGCCCCACGCCTATGGGCGCGTGCTTCCTGCGTTTGACAGAAGCGCAGAAGCTTCGCTTTGGCGTTTGGCAAGTTGGTCTTCAGAAGGCTCAACTTGGGGAGTCTCGCGTTTGGGTCGCCCAAACACGGACCTCTCGCACTGGACGAGGTGCGGGCAAGGCATCGGATCGTACGCTGCGTTCAACCCCAGTCAGGAAAACCAACGGTTCCGACCGAGTGTTGACGCGCGCGTCTTCTCTGTCGACGCTCGGCATTCCGATTGCGCCGTGGAGGTGGAGAGAAACCAACAACATCCTGGTTTATAGAACCAGAGTGTTCACCACGCGGGTCTCTTGAGAGACGTTGACGCGGGTATTCTGCGCGACGCAGTTGATCGCAGCAGAGGTGTCTGAGGTTACGCGGGCCTTCTGGGAGGCGTCGGCGCGTGAACCAAACTTGGCACAGTGGGCAGCAGGAGCACCCGACAGAGCCTCAGATTGGGCTTCAGGGGGCTGTCCACTTGAGACCCTGCGGCAGACGCGGGTCTTTGGGCTCTTGGAGCCAGAAGAGAGGAACTCTTCATACTTCGCCTGGTCGAACTCGACGACGAGTGATTCGACCATTTTTCCCTACGGAGAACGTCATCTTGCACCACGGTGCGCTCGTCAGTAACGAAGGTATTCCCCAGCGGAGTCGCCATCTCTGTAGGGCCGGAAAATCTGGTGGTCGGAGAAAGTGGTTTTAGCTGTAAAAGATTTCCTTGATTCAAGCGAAACGATTACAACCAAAAGAAATACTCTTCCCTCTTTTCCAGTTACAAGGGAGGGAGGATGTCTGAATCTTCCCTTTGTTTAAGGCTGGGTTCTTCGTGTGGCGATGGAGAGTGAATCTTGTTCTCCGTTGACCAGATGACCGTCCTGGACCGTCGGGGGTCTTCTCTTCGGTCGGTAGAAAGAGTAACTCAGCTCAGTCTACCAAAACTCTCAAAGAGGAGGTAGGCGAAGAGCGGCTAGTACTCAGTAAGCTCGCTGAAGAGTAGTGCTTCTCTCTTGATGATCCTCCTACCTGGATCGATCGATCTTGATGATGCCTTGACCTTCTTAATTCTCGACCTTTCCAAAGCTTCGATCTTCTCAAAACTCTCCCTCTTTTTGAAAAAAAATCTTCGATCCCCTCTTCATAGCAAAACAAGGCTATTTATAAGGGTCTCAGGGGGTGAAGGTACCTCCTGAAAACGCTCCCGAATGAGGGGCCACTACCCGCTACATGCGCGGTGACTGGCCCCGCAATCAGGGCGGTTGCAACTGAGACGTGGGCATTGAGCCAAACGCGCCTTGAAGTTTGAGACGCGGGCGTCGAGCCAACGCGCCTTAATGCTGAGACGCGAGCTTCGGGCCTTCACGTCTGGACGCTGAGGCGCGGGCGTCGGGCCGACGTGCCTTGATGCTGAGACGCGGGCTTCGGGCCGACGCGTCTGGACGTTGAGACGCGGGTTGGGTGTAGAGCTGACGCGCCTTGATGCTGAGACGCGAGCATCGATTCCTCGCGTCTAGAGTTTGAGACTCTGCTTCTTTAAATGGCTGGTCTGTTAGTCATTTTTAGACAGCCTACAATCTCTTCCCTTGTTTTCTCACACAAACACTTGAGCATCCATTGAGCTATTCATCTTATAGGAGTGTTGTAGTGAGAGTTTTTATTGGTGATCAAAGTGTTTAGATCACCAAAGATTTTCTTTTGTCTTTGAGGAGACGGGCAAGTGTGCTCGTGGTTGTTTAGGGTTCGGGTGCGAACTTGTTGATTGAGGTGCGGCCTCGGCGAGCGGTGGGCTTGCGGTGTGTACGGGACTAGAGAGTCCGAGGGCTTGTAGGTGTTGCGGCACCGAGGAGAGATCCATTGGGATCTTGCATAGTGGAAATCCTTCGTGTGTCGAAGGCGGGGATGTAGAGCAAGTGTGCTCGAATCTCGAAATAAACCCTTTGTGTTTGCGATTGCCTTTCTCTCTCTCTCTCTCTCTCTATTTGTCTCTTGTTATATCTTGCATTCAATTATTGTCTTTATCATTTACATGCTTGATATACATTGTGCTTAATTGATATATTGCTTGGGATTGTTGACTAACACTTGTATTCAACCAAGAGAGCCAACGCGACACCTCAACCCATTCAAGGGGAATCTAGAGGAGTTTGTCCAGAGCCCTTCACGGGGAATTCGGCAACACTCTTGTGTTATACGTGGTGTTTAGTGTAAAAGATTTAATTAGGTCATAATTAGTTTTAGCTTCCGCATTATTTGGCATTAAGTGACCATTAGATTTGCCATCACCTATTCACCCCCCTCTAGGTGAACTTACAATTGGTATTTAGAGCTTGGTACTCTGATTTGGTCTAACAACCTAGAGTTAAAGATCCTCTTTTTAGGCTAATCACTTTATTTGTACACACACTATGGACTTCATGTCACCACCCATGTTTGACATTGTTAACATCCATATATGGAAGGTGAAGATGTCCTTGTACCTCAAAGCCTTAGGTTATAATGTTTATTACCACTACTAATAATGCATATTGTTTAGATGGTAAGAATTTTGAGGCTAATGCAAAAGCCCTTAATGCTTTAAAGTCTACCCTAGATGATGTTTATTTATCTAGAGTTTCTAACTTTGATTCGGCTTTTGTAGTTGGAATACCCTCATCTCCCTCGGTGAAAAAGATCAATAATGCGGGGAGCGATTCGGACGTTGGAAGCAACACCTCCAACTTGTGCTATATGGTTCAAGGGATAACCCCCTTGAAGTAACTTCCGAATCCGAGGATGAGGATAATAACATGTCATATGAAGAGCTTTCTACATTTGTCAATTATTGCTTGAAAAGTATGACATGATTAAGAAAGAAAATAAAAATTTGAAAAAGAACATTGATTGCATGCATATAGAACATGATTCATTTAGGAATAACATTGCATGTTTAGAAAAAAGAAAATGAAGTTTTGAAAAATGAGAATGTTTCCTTATGTCTAAATTAAATGATTTATGTGAAGGAAACACTAGTTTGAAAAATAAAATTGCTTTGGTGGAAAAACAAAAAAGAATTATTTTTCAAGAAAATTCTTGTTTGAAAAGAAAAATTTTGAAAAAGAAAAGGAAAAAGAAAATGTTTATAAAAAGAAGAAAAATGATTTTATTTCTCACTACTCTTTACATGCTACCATTGATGATAGTGAGATTAAGAATTTGAAAAATAAAATAGATAGTTTGAGTTCAACTTTGAACTCGTGTGCATTTAACCATGCTAGGTTGGAGTCCTTGTTTGCAAAGAAACAAACTCCTCATGTTCATGCACATCACTCTCATCATGCATTTGCTTATGTTGCACGCCACGATCACAATCACACTCATAAGCATACTAAGGTGTACAAGTGTACACATTGTGGCCGCAAAGGCCATTTAGCAAAAAGTTTTGTTATGATAAGATTAATTCTATAAATTTTGCTAATAAAAGATTTTGGGTTCCTTACAAGACTAACCCTAAAGGACCCAAAAGAAAATGGGTACCAAAACCCCCATCCCATATTTTTGATGTAGGTGAGGGATCTCTCAAGACGTGAGAGACATGATGCCTTGATGGTGGATGCACTTGGACTTGATGGACACATATATGGATGCATCGCTATCAAGGAAGTTTTGATGGGACAACCACCATGTTTGAAGTTTTGGAGTTGGTAACAATCTCTAAACTCCCATTTTATTTATGTAGTTCATTTATAAAATTTTGAGCATGTTCATGTTTTATGATTTATTGTGCTTCATGTGGTATGAACTAGTTTAAATGTAGATTTTATCAAAGCTTGCATGTATACATGTACAAATAGTGAGTTACATTTGATTTATATATGTTTGCACTTCATGCTCATTTGTACCCACTTTATGCACATGTATACGCTAGTTTTGATGATTCTTTCATTTATACATGTTTTGCCAATTTTCATGTTTTTACTTCATGTATATGTATTTTAACTCAAATCTAATAAATATACATGTATAACCCGTGAGTCTCTTGCTTTCATGCAAATACATTTGATAGACTCTTTTATGCTTGGGATATGTATGCATATTGTTAGCTTTGGATATACCATACATATACCTTGAAGTTATTTTGAAAGAAAATGAATTTTTATGTTTTGATAAAAATAATTTTCATGTCTATTTTAAGCTTCATGACTATTTCATAAAAATACTATTTACATGATCGTTTAACACTCACACTTTTGTTAAAATCATTTTTGAGCCTTATAGACCATGAGTGCTTAAATGTTTGTGTATCTAGTTATGTTGTTTGAAAAACATAAGATTTGATTTATTTGAAGGATCTTTAATAGTTTTCAAAATCAATTTAAACTAGTTATTTATTCTTCAAATAGTTTTTGAGATTGACACACGATTCTATTTTTCTTAAAATTTGATGCTTCATGATTTGAATATTAGTTTATATGTTAGTTTTTATCAACATTAGGATTTATACTTGCACATATCGTGGGCCACAAATAAATCTATTTATATTTGTGCTTGAATGCTTATTTGAACCCATGAAATGTGCTTGTATTGCTGGCTTTGATGATACATACATTGTTAAACTTGTATTCCTACTTTTTGGATTTGATTTATGATCATGTGTTTTCATTTCATGTATATGTGTATTTTGCCAAACTTTAAGATATACATGTATACCTCTTGAGTCATTTGCCTTTAATGCAAATCTATTTATATGGACTCAATTGTGTTTAAGAGATATGTATGTATACTTATTGTGTTGTCAAAACATACATATATCTTGAAATATAAATTTTATTTTAATAAAAAATGTGTGATGATTTTCATGATTTAAAGGAATATTGAGATTAATTGACATTTTTTTTGCTTTATTCCTTACTTGAAGGATTCCGTACTAGTTCTTAAAATATTTTCACATTAACTAGTGCAAATTCTTCATATGGTAGAGTATATGATAAGCTTACTCTTCAATGGTATCATTGGATATTTTCAATTGGTATCAATATGATTTTTATATACTCGTATTTTGATTGTATGTATGAATGCTTTCAAATTTAAATTATATCAATTTCTATTGGTATTATCTTTTCATACATGTGATCTATTTTTGTTTTAAGAGAGTGAATAAATTGTTCTTAAAACACAATGTATATGCTAAGCTTAATTTAACTTTCAATGGCTCTAAAGCTTATGCAATATGTTTCAAGATTGATATCCAAAATTCAAAAAAAAAAATATATGTTTACTTGATATCTCAAAATGTTTTATTAAGAAAATTCAAATTTTTTATTTGTATTTCCTATATGCAAGGAGAGCTTAACATCTCTCTTACATATGGATTCATGTTGAGTAATTATAAATTGAGGAGCTTGACAACTCTTCTTTATATGATATCCGTGTGTAGGGGGAGCTTCACATCTCCTCTATACATTACATAATATGTGTTATGTGAGTTAGGGCTGTCATCCTTCTTCATGTAATGCATATGTGTAGGGAAGCTAACTTAGCGTCTTCCTCTTCATGAATGTATATCGCATATAAATTTTATTGATTGATTTGTATTACCCCTTCTGATCTCTTTGTTTTTGACAAAAAGGGGGAGAAAAATGTTTGATTGATTTCACTTTGAACCCTTTGTTGATGATTGACAAAAAAGGGGGGAGAAAGATTTTGAGTTTATATGCATACTTGTGTTTAGTTTTCTCATGCATAACAAATAAACAATAGATATACATAATAAGATTTTATGTTTATGCATATATGTTTTGTTTTGCAAATAGGAGAAAAAAGAATTTGATATGTTTTATCTCCATACATTTGCATACATATTTATGAGCTTCATTGTCATATATTATTATTTATGTCCATGCATGAGTTAAGGGGGAGCTTCTTTGAAGCTTTACTTTTATCCATGCATATATAACTTCATGAGTTTTGTCATCATCAAAAAGGGGGAGATTGTTGGCCCAAAGGCCTATCACCCTAGTTTTGATGATGATCAACTCATGAAGTTATGTTTACTAATGATCTTGTGTTTAATTAGTGACAGATTCATTATCAAGATCTTAGTAGGTGCATATAGCTCAACAAAGGATAAAATGTCAAGATTTGGAGCTAGCACGATGTGATCCAAGGATCTTTTGGATCAAGCTTGGACCAAGTCAAGAAGATGAGAAGCCTTCAAGTGAAGACTTCAAGAAGATGAAGACTTGTGTCTAGGTATAAGATTTTATTTTTGTTTTAGTTAAAAATGTAAAGGATAGAATAGTTGGTGGATTACTCAAGTATACCATGCACACACACTCTTGTTAGTTTGTTTTACAAAAGATTTTCTAGTTTAGAAAATACAAGTTTCGTTTTTGGTGTTTCTCATATACTTATCTTTAACCAAACCAAGTTTAGAGCTTAATGTCAAAAACTTAGATATTTCATCTTATTTGTGTAGTGGATCATATCCATACACACTATGCTTTAATGATTTCAAAATATCTAGTTTTTTATTTGAAGATGTTTTGGAAAAATATTGTTTTGAGAAAAACAGTTTTTATCATGAGCCAAATATTTTTAAGTTACAAAAAAGTCCAATCTTTATAACATGCCTTGATTTTGTGCAAGCATGTTTGTATATCAAAGTATATTGGTTAAACTATTTTTGTAGATTTTAAGTATTTTATGGGATTTTATTTGAGCCAAAAAGACAACTTTTTTTATCCCAGAAAACTGTTTCAGGCTTCGGATAAGTCGACTTACTACATTTATAGTCGACTAATACTGAAGTCGGCCGACCGGACCGGTCGACCGACGTGCACAGATGTGCACGCCTTGTGCACTGGAGGACGGCCGACCGTACGGGTCGACCGCTCCAGAGAGCTCTGCTTTCTGGAAAGTTCGGCCTACCGTACGGGTCGACCGACAGAGAGTTCGACTCTCTGCTCCAGTGGGTCGGTCGACCCGGGCGGTCGACCGTGGCTCCAACGGTCGGATTTCTGACCGTTGGCGGTCGACCGCACGGGTCGACCGGCAGCTCTGACAGAGCCCCAACGCCTAGTTTTCCAGACTCTATATAAAGGGTCATTTGGGAGCTGTTTTCTACAAGATTTGGAGATAGTTTTAGAGCCAGTTTTTCCCACTCTTTTCAGAAGTTTTCTCCACAAAATAGAGAGCAAATATTTCCTATCTAAAAGGAAAGTTTTATCAAGAGTGCAAAAGAGAATTTCTTGAGTTTTCCTCCACCATCTCTTCCTTGTTTTCTCACACAAACACTTGAGCATCCATTGAGCTATTCATCTTATAGGAGTGTTGTAGTGAGAGTTTTTATTGGTGATCAAAGTGTTTAGATCACCAAAGATCTTTTCTTTGTTCTTTGAGGAGACGGGCAAGTGTGCTCGTGGTTGTTTAGGGTTCGGGTGCGAACTCTTGTTGATTGAGGTGCGGCCTCGGCGAGCCGGTGGGCTTGCGGTGTGTACGGGACTAGAGAGTCCGAGGGCTTGTAGGTGTTGCGGCACCGAGGAGAGATCCATTGGGATCTTGCATAGTGGAAATCCTTCGTGTGTCGAAGGCGGGGATGTAGAGCAAGTGTGCTCGAACCTCGAAACAAACCCTTTGTGTTTGCGATTGCCTTTTCTCTCTCTCTCTCTCTCTTTGTCTCTTGTTATATCTTGCATTCAATTATTGTCTTTATCATTTACATGCTTGATATACATTGTGCTTAATTGATATATTGCTTGGGATTGTTGACTAACACTTGTATTCAACCAAGAGAGCCAACGCGGCACCTTAACCCATTCAAGGGGAATCTAGAGGAGTTTGTCCAGAGCCCTTCACGGTGAATTCGGCAACACTCTTGTGTTATACGTGGTGTTTAGTGTAAAAGATTTAATTAGGTCATAATTAGTTTTAGCTTCCGCATTATTTGGCATTAAGTGACCATTAGATTAGCCATCACCTATTCACCCCCCTCTAGGTGAACTTACATAGATCATGCTAAAATAGTCGGATCGAGAATTTGTATGTCTAATGACATAAATCTAAGCAATATGCTATTTTCAGCTGTCTATTTTGCGCCTACTTGATGGATGGACAAAAAATATTCAAAATATATATTTTGTTTTTAATTACTTGAAATAATCTAGATCAACTTTAACATATTGGATCTTGCATTCGGATGTCGCATGGTTGTATTTGAGTGGGAAAGATTCGGCTTCGAATCCTTTCGGAATGACACAAATATCTCTCTCTCTCTCTATATATATGTATATAAGAAAAAATGGCTACATCCACCTATTTCTTAACTGTTTTCCATTGATTTTAAAAGGGGGAACTTATAAAATTTGTAAAAAAAATACAAGTAAAAAGAAAAAAATTACAAGTATTTTCTACTGAGATTCTGAGAAAGTGTGCTGATAGGAGTCTGGTCAGCGCGCGACCACTTGGTCCCTTTGACGATAGGAGCGATCAATCTTTGCGTGCTACTGCTTGAAAATTTCTTCTCACCTAATTTCAAAAATTTATTGAGAATGAAAAAATTAGCGTATCAGCACCCTGAGGTTTATCCTTAGAGGATTAAATAAGTAAATCTTTGAAAGTTTGAAAGCTAGAGAATGGATCTCTTGTTAGCATAAATTTTTTTAGCTAAAATTTCCAGCCGAAGCAACAAGCCAACAAAGCCCTGAGCTCATCCTCAGAATGGGCTATTTATAGGCTCTGCAGGTATTTAGCCACCCCTAAAAATCAGTAAAGATTAAAAACCGTGTTGGTTGCTTCACTGAGGCTAAAATAGGTTTTGTGTGAGCCTAAAAAGTTTCATGCGAAGCTACATAGGCTCTGTGCGAGCCTATAACAGCCATTCTGGCTAATTAAGAGGCCACATTCCTCTTAATTATCTCCCTTTAATGGAGAATTAATCCCACTAATATAGTGGGTGGTTACCCCATTAATCCCATGCTGAGATTTGAAATGGTCAATGATTGGGAAAAGCTGAGATATTAAAAGATGTAATCTGAAATCGAAAGTGTTACTCTGGCTTCTCGCAAGCAAGTGACTATGTGTGTCATGATCCACAAGGAGGGATGCGATGCAAGCTTTTGGTATATTTTAAATTACTAAATTTGTTAAGTTATTCTTCTTTTGTTTTGAAAAAGATAAAAAGAAAATGATGTTAAGTTAGAAAAAGATGTTGGAAGACGGAATTAAAAGGATAATGTTGACACTTTGAAAAGACGAACTCGCAGATAACACTTCAACCGGTCCGAATGATGCCCAACTTGTCGACATTTATAAAAGACAAGCCGCATACAAGCTGACGACCAGTTTCTGCCCATCCCCAGGGAAAACAGTGACTTGGCCTCTATTGATCCAGTGAAGCAGACAGTAGGCCAAGTATTGTACCTATGAGGCTATGTTAGTTCAATATTTAGTCTCGCATGTGCCCAAGAGGCTAGCTCCGCAGAGAGCTAATTGCCTAGCTTTATCAGAAAGCTTAGCACAGTTCTATCAAAAAGCTAACTTGTAGTTTCACATGAAACTCTTCATAACTCCGCAGATAGCTTGCTTGATAGCTTCACTCAGAAGCTAATCTAGCTTCGCCAGGAGCCTTTGGCAGCTTCACCTGAAGCTTTTGATAGCTTTGCATGAATCTTTATTTTAACTCCGCTGTGAGCTTTCAGGCCATCAATGGACCAATTCAATTAGTGGGCCAGCCATACTACTTTAGTGGGGTTAATGCCACTTTAAGTGGGCAGTTACACCCGCCCACTTTGCCCCATAATAAGTGGGGACTGGGAAGCCAAACTGTTATCATAGGCTCGTGCAAACCTATTTAGCTTCGCGTGAGACTTGCATTTAGCTTCGCGCGAGACTTGCATTTAGCTTCGCATGAAGCTCTATAGCCTCGCACAGACTTGTCTGAGCCTCGTGCGTAGCTATCAAAGACCGATTCAGTCTTGCTGAATTTTAGGGGCGGTTGCACCCCTCGGTCTATAAATGCTCAGTGCATGGATAAGCTCAAGAGGAGTGAAGACTAGCTTTGGGGCTGCGTTTTTGCTTCAAAGAGAGAGCTTTGTTGCATGAGCTTTGGCAAATACAGAGATCATTCTCTAGCTTCCAAGCTTTCAGAGATTCAGTTCTTTAACTCACGGTGCCAATTCCCTATGATTTTCCACTTTCAAGATTTTCACAACCAGACGAGAAAAAAATCCCCAGGCAATAGTACTTGAAGACCGAACACTCGCATTATCAACGGGACAAAATGATCGCGCGCTGATCAGACTCCCACCGGCACACTTTCCAGAATTTCAGTAGAAATACTTGTAATTTTCTCTTTTACTTTTAATTTTTTACATACTTTTGTAAGTTTTCCTCTTTAATAATGTGTGAAAAATAAGATGGTGACTCTGCTGGCGATTCAATTCTCCACTGCTGAGAATCAAGTATCGCAATGTGACGTCAGACCCTTGGGTCTCCTGTTGAGATGTTGGTCATTCACTTTGACCAAAGGAGGTTCAAATAACTTCTCTCTGAGGGTAGCGCAAGTCCCTTGCATGTGCGCAAGCATAAGAAGATCATAGAAGCCAGAGCTCCTCTGGCTACTGCTTGAAAGCAAGTCTTATTGAGACGAATAAGGCTCTCTATAAGTCATGCCTCATGAGAGGCCAAACAGACTCCACATGAGTCTAACAAAGTCTCAACAGAGACTAAATCAGCCTAATTGTGTTTGACATATGGTGTGCTTGTTTTCCATAATTGACCCGTAATTGCTAGAATACAATTGCAGAAAACCACTTACGGTATTTGTTTGAGCCCGTAAGTCATAAAATGCATCTGCAACCCGCTTGCAACCTAAATAGTTAACTTTGTTGTCATGCAAATCTCACTTGCATTACAAACAGTTAATTTTGTGATCATTCAAATCTGTATTGCAGACAGTTAATTGTAATTAGATCAATATTTTTTTATATTAATATTTTTAATTTATGAGAAACCATTTTTTATTTATTAGATTAAAGTTTTTATATTAATTATTATAATAGTTTTATTATTAGGATCTTTTTTATTACAAGATTAGTAATATATAAGATAAAATTAATATTTTTATTATTAAATTATTTTTATTTTTGGAATCTAATATTTTTATTATTAAATTTAATAATATATAATAATAGATTGCAATATTTAATATTTTTTAATATTTAATATTAGATTACTACTAATATTTTAGTAATTTAACATTTTTTTATTAATTTTATTTTAGTATTTTAGTATTTAATATTTTAAATTTTATTATTTTCATAATTTATTTTAAATATTTAATATTATTAATATTTAAATTTTTAATATTTAATAATTTTTATTATTTTACTGTTTTTACTATTTAATATGTTTAAATTATCAAACAATTAGTTTTGTGGTCAACTGTTCCACTTAGGACTTACACATTACCAACCAAATCCGTAAAATACAATATATTTTTCACTTATAATTTCACATCGCCAACCAAACACTGTAAAACTTTCGTAAAACTCATTTGCAGCTGTAAAATAGTTTACCATTTATGACTTACGACTTACAGTCACTAATAGCAGCCAAACAGATTCATAGGTGGCTGAAACGAAATCCCCATATTTATACTCACACACAGAAAAAGTCCAAATTACAGACACCAACTCACGTGCATATATAAATTTTTATTATTGTTGTATATGTGTACTAAATTTTGAAGATTTGTCATATCTGTGAGTACTATCATATTTCATATTTTTACTAGTGCAACATGCGAAATAGAGACCCTAAAATTGACTAAAAGTATATTGTTAAGTCCTTAAAGTGAAAGGAATTGAACGTTAACATGCGAAATCATTATGATGTTGTTTGGTTTGCTGCAAATGAGATGTAACTGCAAAGCCCCGCTGCCGAAAAATAAGATCAGGTGTTTGGTTAGAAATGACATTTGAAATTGATTTTGCATGCCCACTTGCAATAGTGTGGGCCACAATTATATACACACACAAGTTCAAACTCCAGACAAAACATTGTCTCACGTGCACAAATAAATTTTTATTATTGCTATGTATGTGTACTAAATTTTGAAGATTAGTCATATCTGTGAATGCTACTCCCTCCGTCCAGGAATAATTGTGTCTATTTTGATCAAATTTTGTCCCAAATTAATAGTTTATTTTCAATTCCATTGCTACTTTTATCATCTCAATACTAGTTTTATCATTTCCAATATAGAGTATGAAGTATTACCCTTACTTTTATTTTTATAACAAAAATGTCATTCTACATTGCTCTTTATAACAAAAATACAATTTCCAATGCAAGGGTAAAACTGGAAGTTTCTTAAATACTATTCCTTAATTTTCTTGTCCGGTCAAAATAACATTCCTTAGTTCTTGTGTCTAGTCGAAAAATGTCTAGAAAAAACGGACAGAGAGAGTATCATATTTCATATTTTTACTAGTGCAACATGCGAAATAGAAACCCAAAATTGAATAAATGTATGTTGTTGAGTTCTTAAAGTGAAAGGAATTAAATGTTAACACACGAAATAATTATGGTGTTGTTTGGTTTGCTGTAAGTAGGCTGTAAGTGCAAAGTTCACTTGCAGAAAAATGATATCAGGTATTTTGATTGAAAAATTAGAATACCTGTAGCTTAGGGCTAACGGGTCGTGTCCACGAGGAGAGATGCGATGAAAGCGTTTCGATATTTTAAAAAAAAACAAGTTTAAGTGTTAGTGTTTTTTATATGAAAAGAAGATGGAGAGTAGAGAAGAAATTTAAAGAAAAAAATGAAGATTTAGAAGAGGTTTTGAAAAGGTGAATTTTAGAAAAAGTTTGAGGACGATTTTGTTTGTGTTTTCTTTAATAAGGAAAAGATTCGAGCTCACTATTCTATTATTCAATCATGTATTTTTCTCTTGAAAGTGTTGATCTCTCAACTAGATCATAAGCCGAAGTTAAGATTTGATTTTTGATTCATTCAAGAAAAACAGATAAGATGAATTTTGAAAAAGTTTTACTTCTTTTTGAAACTGTTCTTAAATGGAATGTTAAATGATCAAGATTTTCTCATGTATGAAATAAAAACTAGTTTAAAACTTGCTTTCAAATTTTAAGTTTAAAATAAGTTCACGCCCATCCTCATATGCCTTTAAGAGCACTTGCCAATATGCAAGGCTTAATTTAGGCATTCATATGATTCCGTTGGATTTCTTTTTATAGAAATCGATCAAGAAGAATACTTATAAAAGAAAAAGAGTAGTGAGCCCGGAAAATCGATTTAGCTACTCATATTAGAATTAAAATACAAAGATGAATTAAAGCAAGACATACCGGCAAAGTGGAGGTGTAGAAAAGTCTGTCGAATCTTTATTAATATCACTTCAATTTCAGATTACAATCACTCTTTCTCTCTCACTTGTTTCTGGCCTAAGCTAGAAAGAAAACAAAAAATAGAACTTACAATTGAATTGTAACTAGCTAACACAAATCCTAGCCTAGAATAAAGCAAAATCTTAATCCTATTCTTCGCCTTCTATTCCTGAATTTCTCAGTATTTATAGGAAAAACCAGAAGGGGAGGTGTGAGCAGATAGAAGGAGCAATACTCTCCTTTATCTCATTACATGACCGCGGATCCGCGAATCCGAGGCCTGGATGTGGCCAGTTGGATCCGCGTCCTGGATGTGGCCAACATCCAAGGGGAGAATCTTGGCCGTTGAGTCCTCTTTCCTTTTATCCAGTTAGATTTCTCCGTTTGCTTTTCTGATTTTAGTGATTCTTTATTGATCTTTGGTTAACCAACTGGATCTTATGAAAATATGAGTTTAACTGATTTTCAACCGGTATTATCGTTCTTGATTTGCTTTGATTAGCACTAATTTGAATTAATTCTGAATTAAATCAAAATTTAGATGGGTTTTGGGCCTCTTTTCTCTTCCTTCTCCCTTGATAATAGGCCTGCACATTATTAGAAAAAGATAACTAAAAGTAACGTTTATTATAACATAGACAGAAAAATATGACTATAATTATGCAATATCAGTGACCGATCACACCACAATACCTATCTTTTGATCGTCCTCGAGCAAAACAAAACTAACTATCCATTTTTGTAGGAAACACGATTGTACTTAGCATATGCAACAAGCTGTTAAACTTCTAGGTTAACTATAAAGGACGAGTTTCGTCTCTTGAGGGTTTTTTATGGATTACACCTACAAAATCCATTAAAAAGATAAACAAAGTGTTAGTATTTTCAAAAAATATTTTGAAAAAGAGAGAAAATATTTGAAGTATTATTGTAAGAGTTCAAATAATCTATAAGTTATAGGAAAACATAGTTTTTCATTCTTAAACTTAGTCTCTAAGAAAACTTATTATCAATCAAGGTAGGAGTCAAACTTGTATCTCTCATCTAGTCTGTTACTTCACCCTAAATCATATGCACTTTCGTGACCGTGAAATTTTAACTAGGGGTTCTTTAACTCTAACTCTTATGTGATTTATTTTTTTATTTTTTTGTGGTATTATTCCTTAGTTTTATTAGGCTTTCTAATCTGCTCATATAACAAGCTTTTAGTCAGTGACACCCAAACTAGACAGTCTTAGGGTACCGGGTGAGAAAACACCCCAAGGACTTAAGGACTCGAGCTAACAAGGCCACAAAACTAAGGATTTTTATATAAGATGTACCACTTTTAGGCGTGACTTATGCTTTATGAGGAACAAATACCTAGCTTAATCGGAGGATTTTTGATATATATATATATATATATATATATATATATATATATATATATATATATATTATATTAAACTTATCTAATCGTCTTTTGTAAATCACCTAGAGGGGGTGAATAGGTGATGGCTAATCTAATGGTCACTAAATGCGGAATTAAAAACTTATTAAACTAAATACCAAGTTTAACACAAGAGTGTAGCCGAATTCCCCGTGAAGGGCTCTAAACTAACTCCTCAAGATTCCTCTAAATAAGAGTTGAGGTGCCGCGTTGGCTCTCTTAGTTGAATACAAGTGTTAGCAAACAATCCCCAAGCATATAACAATTAAGCTCACAATATATCAAGCATATAAAGATAAAGGCAATATTAGCATGCAAGATATAAAGACAAGAGTAAGAGATAGAGAGTGAGCAATCGCAAACACAGGAGATTTGTTTCGAGGTTCGAGCACACTTGCTCTACATCCCCGCCTTCACACTTGAAGGATTTCCACTATAATCGATCCCACCGGATCACTCGGTGCCGCAACACCTACAAGGAGTTCCCACTAGAACTCTTGGACTCTTTAGTCCCGTACACACCGCAAGCCCACTAGCTCGCCGAGGCCGCACCTCAAACACCGAGTTCACACACGAACTCGAAACACCGCGAACACAACCGTCCGCCTCCTCAAAGAACAAAGATTAAGTCTTTGGTGATCACAACACTTTGATCACCTAAAAACAATCTCACAATAACACTCCTATAGGTAGATATAGCAATGGATGGCTCAAGTGTTGTGTGAGAAAACAAGGATTGAGATGGTGGAGGAAAACTCAAGAAAATCACTTTTAAAACACTCTTGATAAACTCTCCTTTTGATTGGAAATATTTGCTCTCAAATATTTGGAGAAAACCTCTTAATAGAGTAGGAAAAACTGGCTTAAAAACTCTTCAAAAATCTTGTAGAAAACAGCCCCCAAATGCCCCAATTTATAGAGGTAGAAAAACTAGCCGTTGGGAACCAGAATGAGCTGTCGGTCGACCGCCAACGGTCAATTTTCTGACCGTTGGGGCAGCGGTCGACCGGCCGGTCGACCGAAACCCTGGAACAGAGAGTAGAGCTCTCTGTCGGTCGACCGCCCGGTCGACCGGGGCATTTCCAGAGAGCAGAAGCTCTCTGGCGGTCGACCGGGTCGGTCAACCGGCCCTCCAGTATACACTGGCGTGAAAGTCTGTGCACGTCGGTCGATCGCCCGGTCGACCGACTTCTAGCTCGGTCGACCGGTCAGGTCGACCGACAGAAGCCAGGACAAAACATGTTAAGGATTTGAAAACTTAGTATTTTGGCTAAAATAAAATCCCATAAAATCATGAAAAATCTACAAAAATAGTTTTAACATTATACTTTGATAATCAAACATGCTTGCACAAAATCAAGACATGTCACAAACAATTTGAACTATTTTGTAACTTAGAAAATTTGGCTCAAAATAAAAACTGTATTTTTCCAAATTGATTTTTCCAAAACTTCACCAAATACAAAAAACAAGATATTTAAACTCTTTTAAAGCATAGTGTGTATGAATATGATCCACTACACAAACATGGTGAAATATCTATGTTTTTGTCATTAAGCACTAAATATGGTTTGGTTAAAATATGTAAACTTGAATGCCAAAAACCAAACCGATATTTTTCCAAAATGAAAAGTCTTTTCTAAAATGAAAATTCTTTTATGAAAACTCATCCAAATCAAGAGTGTGTGTATATGTATACTTGAGCAATCCACCAGCTATTCTATCCTTTACATTTTATCCAAAAAAACAAAATCTTATAAAAACAAACCTAGACACAAGTCTTCATCTTCTTGAAGTCTTCACTTGAAGTCTTCTCATCTTCTTGACTTGGTCCAAACACGATCCAATAGCTCTTTGGATCAAACCGTGCTAGCTCCAAAACTTGACTTTAAATCCTTTGTTGAAGCTACACACCTACTAAGATCTTGATAATGAATCTGTCACTAATTAAACACAAGATCATTAGTACTATAACTACATGAGTTGATCATCATCAAAACTAGAGTGATTGGCCTTTGGGCCAACAATCTCCCCCTTTTTGATGATGACAAAACTCATGAAGTTATATATGCATGGATTAAAGTAAAGCTTCAAGGAAGCTCCCCCTTAACTCATGCATAACAATAAACAAATAAATATGCAATGAAGCTCATAAACATGTATGCAAATACACGGAGATAAATCATGCATAAACAAGCATGAAACACATCAAATTCTTTTTCTCCTATTTGCAATACAAAACATATATGCACAAACATAAATCCTTCTCCCCCTTTATGAATAAAGTAAGGAAAACATGCATATATACCAAATACTTCTCCAATACTTCTCCCCCTTTTTGTCAATCATCAACAAAGGGGTTAAAGTAAAAACAAATCTTCTCCCCCTTTTTGTCAAAAGCAAAAATCAATGAAAGGGGTGACATTCAACAAATCAATAAAGGATATATGCGATATACATTCATGAAGAGGAAGACGCTAAGTTAACTTCCCTACACATATACATTACATGAAAGATGGATGACAAGCCCTAATTCACATAACGCATAATATGCAATGCATAAGAGGAGATGTGAAGCTCCCCCTACACACGTGTACCACATAAAGAAGAGTTGTCAAGCTCCTCAATATAAGATACACTCATCATGAATCTATATGTAGAAGAGATGTTAAGCTCTCCTTGCATATAGACAATACAAAGCAAAACATTTTTAATTTTTCATTAAAACAAATTTTGAATTTTTTTTAATAAAACAAATTTTGAGATCTCATATAAACAAAATTTTTAAGATACCAATTGTAGTCAAATTTTAAGATATCATTGTAAATAAACATTACAAATTTTGAAAATTGTTGTAAATTATTTTGATACCAATTGCAATCAATAGATACCAATTGAAGATTATTGCATATTTTGATATCAATAAAACTATCAATTTTAAAATAATGCATTAGCTTATTATAATATTAATTGAGAAGCCAATTGAAAAATAAAGATTTGAATTAAGCTTAGCATAAACAAATTGTGTGCTTTAAATATGTAAAGCAATTTTTAATCAAGCATAAATAAATCATATATATGTATGAAAATGAAAATACCAATAAGAATTGATATTATGGAAATTATGAAGCATACATATATAGAAAACATAGTATGAGTATATACAAAATGAATATCAATTGAGATACCAATTGAAAATAGCAATGTAAATCAAGTATATAACTCATAAACTAACAATTGAAGAACAATAACTAGTTAAAAGTAATTTTTGAAAAACTAGTTAAAGATCCTTCAAAAACATGAAACCAAATCATATGTTTTTCATGAATCATACCGAATACACAAGAGTTGACACTCAAAATCGATAAAGCTCAAAAAAAATCATGAAACAAAGTCATGAATAAACAAATAAAGTGTGAGTGTACAAGAATAATGTGTTTAGCATTTTCCATGAAGATAATCAATGAAGCTCAAAACAAACATGAAACATTTTATCAAACAAAACATGAAAATTTATTTTTAAAAACTAAACTTCTAGGTATATGTATGATTTATCCAATCCTAACAATATGCATACATATCCCAAATATAAAAAGAGTCCATAATGTAAATTGCATGAAGGCAAATGACTCATGGGGTATACATGTATATTTATTAGATTTGAATACAAGATACATATATATGAAGTAAAACATGAAAATAGGCAAAACAAGTGTAAATGAGAGAATCATCAAAACTAGGCTATACATGTGCATATAGTGAGTACAAATGAACAATGAAGTGCAAACGTATATGAATCAAATGTTTCTCACTACTTGTGCATGTATAAATTCAAGTTTTAATAAAATCTACATTTAAACTAGTATTTACCACATGAAGCACAAAACATGAACATACTAAAGATATCATATATGAATATGCATGTAAATAAAGTAGGAGTTTAGAGATAGTTACCAAACAAAAGAACTATGCTAACTCTCCAAGACATGGTGGTTGTCCCACCAAACCTCCTTGATAGCGGTGCATCAAAAGTATGTCCATCAAGTCCAAGTGCAACCACCACCAAGGCACCATCCCTCTCACGTTTTGTGAGAGCCCTCACCTACATAAAAAATATAAGGTGGGGATTTTTGGTACCCATTTTCTTTTGGGTCCTTGAGGGTTAGTCTTATAGGGAACCCAAACATTTTTGTTAGCAAAATTTATATGATGTAGCTTATCAAAACAAAACTTTGCTAAATGGCCTTTGCGGCCGCAATGTGTACATTTGTACACCTTAGGATGCATATGTGTATGAGTGTGATCGTGATGTGCAAATAGTGAATATGCATGTGGGTGATGTGCACGAACATGTGGAGTTTGTTTCTTTGAAAACAAGGACTCCAATCTTTTATGGTTAAATGCACATGTGCTCAAAGTTGAGCTTAAACAATTAATTTTATTTTTCAAAAATTTAATCTCACTATTATCAATGGTAGCATGTAAAGCATGGTGAGATTTATAATCATTTTTCTTATTCCTTTTAGAAACATTTTCTTTTTCTTTTCAATCATATTTCTTTTTAAAGAAGTGTTTTCTTGAAAAGCAACTTCTTTTTGTTTTTCCACCAAAGTAATTTTATTTTTCAAAGAGGTGTTTCCTTCACAAAGATCATTTAATTTAGAAAGCAAGGAAACATTTTCATTTTTCAAATTTTCTTTTTCTTTTTCAATACATGCAATTTTATTTTTAAAAGACTCATTTCTTTTAAAACATTGTCAAATGAATCTTGTAAAGAATCTTTTTCATTTAGCATGCAATCAAATTTCTTTTTCAAATTTTTATTATCTTTCTAATCATGTCATATTTTTCAAGTAATTGTTGACAAAAATATGTAAGCTCATCATATGACATGTCATTTTCTTCATCTACCTCGGATTCGGTAGTTATCTCAAGGGGGTTATCCCCTTGGACCATGTAGCACACGTTGGAGGTGTCGCTTCCAACATCCGAGTTGCTCCCCGCATAATATAGATCTTTTTCGCCAAGGGAGGTGATGATGTTCCATGCTACAAAAGCCGAATCAATGTTAGAAACCCTAGATAAATAATCATCATTTAGGGTTGACTTTAAAGCATGTAGGGCTTTTGCATTAGCCTCAAAGTTTTTGCCATTTAAACAATAAGAATCTTTAGTAGTGGCAAAATAAACATGAATGCCTAGGGCCTTAAGGTACAAGGACATCTTAACCTTCAAAATTTGGATGTGAAGAATGTCAAAGGTGGGTGGTGACATGAAGTCCATGGTGCGTGTACAAATTTTGTGATTAGCCTAAAAATGAGGATCTTTAACTCTAAATTGTTAGACCTAAATCAAGAGCACTTGGCTCTGATACCAATTGTAAATCACCTAGAGGGGGGTGAATAGGTGATGGCTAATCTAATGGTCACTAAATGCGGAATTAAAAACTTATTAAACTAAACACCAAGTTTAACACAAGAGTGTAGCCGAATTCTCTGTGAAGGGCTCTGGACTAACTCCTCAAGATTCCTCTAAATAAGAGTTGAGGTGCTGCGTTGGCTCTCTTGGTTGAATACAAGTGTTAGGAAACAATCCCCAAGCATATAACAATTAAGCTCACAATATATCAAGCATATAAAGATAAAGGCAATATTAGCATGCAAGATATAAAGACAAGAGTAAGAGATAGAGAGTGAGCAATCGCAAACGCGAGAGATTTGTTTCGAGGTTCGAGCACACTTGCTCTACATCCCCGCCTTCACACTTGAAGGATTTTCACTATAATCGATCCCACCGGATCACTCGGTGCCGCAACACCTACAAGGAGTTCCCACTAGAACTCTTGGACTCTCTAGTCCCGTACACACCGCAAGCCCACTAGCTCGCCGAGGCCGCACCTCAAACACCGAGTTCACACACGAACTCGAAACACCGCGAACACAACCGTCCGCCTCCTCAAAGAACAAAGATGAAGTCTTTGGTGATCACAACACTTTAATCACCTAAAAATAATCTCACAATAACACTCCTATAAGTAGATATAGCAATGGATGGCTCAAGTGTTGTGTGAGAAAATAAGGATTGAGATGGTGGAGGAAAACTCAAGAAAATCACTTTTAAAACACTCTTGATAAACTCTCCTTTTGATTGGAAATATTTGCTCTCAAATATGTGGAGTAAACCTCTTAATAGAGTAGGAAAAATTGGCTTAAAAACTCTCCAAAAATCTTGTAGAAAACAGCCCCAAATGCCCCAATTTATAGAGCTAGAAAAACTAGCCGTTGGGAACCAGAATGAGCTGTCGGTCGACCGCCCGGTCGACCGCCAACGGTCAATTTTCTGACCGTTGGGGCAGTGGTCGACTGGCCGGTCGACCGAAACCCTGGAACAGAGAGCAGAGCTCTCTGTCGGTCGACCGCCCGGTCGACCGGGGCATTTCCAGAGAGCAGAAGCTCTCTGGCGGTCGACCGGGTCGGTCGACCGGCCCTCCAGTATACACTGGCGTGCAAGTCTGTGCACGTCGGTCGACCGCCCGATCGACCGACTTCTAGCTCGGTCGACCGGTCAGGTCGACCGACAGAAGCCAGGACAGAACATGTTAAGGGATTTGAAAACTTAGTATTTTGGCTAAAATAAAATCCCATAAAATCATGAAAAATCTACAAAAATAGTTTTAACATTATACTTTGATAATCAAACATGCTTGCACAAAATCAAGACATGTCACAAACAATTTGAACTATTTTTGTAACTTAGAAAATTTGGCTCAAAAAAAAAACTGTATTTTTCCAAATTGATTTTTCCAAAACTTATTTTTCCAAAACTTCACCAAATACAAAAACAAGATATTTAAACTCTTTTAAAGCATAGTGTGTATGAATATGATCCACTACACAAATATGGTGAAATATCTATGTTTTTGTCATTAAGCACTAAATATGGTTTTGGTTAAAACATGTAAACTTGAATGCCAAAAACCAAACCGGTATTTTTCAAAATGAAAAGTCTTTTCTAAAATGAAAATTCTTTTATGAAAACTCATCTAAATCAAGAGTGTGTGTATATGTATACTTGAGCAATCCACCAGCTATTCTATCCTTTACATTTTATCTAAAAAATAAAATCTTATAAAAACAAATCTAGACACAAGTCTTCATCTTCTTGAAGTCTTCACTTGAAGTCTTCTCATCTTCTTGACTTGGTCCAAACACGATCCAATAGCTCTTTGGATCAAACCGTGCTAGCTCCAAAACTTGACTTTAAATCCTTTGTTAAAGCGACACACCTACTAAGATCTTGATCATGAATCTATCACTAATTAAACACAAGATCATTAGTATTATAACTACATGAGTTGATCATCATCAAAACTAGAGTGATGGGCCTTTGGGCCAATATCTTTTACATAAATACCAAGGCTTGCTTACGTCAAATCACCTAGTTAATCAATAATTAGGTTTGTTAATTTTTCATATATATATATATTTCTTTTTCTTTTTTATAAGGCATAAGAATCTTTATTTTTAGACCCTAAGTGCGTAAGTGTATAAAATGTGCGTAATTCATCAAGGTAAAGATCAAGACTAAATTACTTTTTCAAATTTTCTTCTTAATCTTAGAAATCAAACAAATATTCTTATTTTAACCAATTATAACAAATCCTAATTATGATTCTCTTATTCCTTAAAATTGACTTAATTTCTTATAAAAATTATGTCAAAATATTGTTCTCCTTCCAAAAAGTTTTTTATGTATATTTTTTATTTTTTATTTTCTTTTTTAGTTATGTTAGTCATGTAAGAATCTTCCCCCACACCTATCTCATGCATTGCCCCCAATGTATGAAAGAAATGAATAGATGCATGAAATAAAATGTAAAAGAAGTAAAGTTACCGATACACTGGGTCAAAAAGACCCATAATCGTTTCACTTTCCGGTACCGATTCCAAAAAAAATTTAAGATGTTGACCATTTACCTTATAGTCATTTCAATTCTTGGTTTCACTATCTCAACAACACCGTGTGAAAATACGATCTTTTCAATGAATGGCCCAGTCCATCTCGATTTCAATTCCCTGAAAAAGGATGAAATCTAGAATTATAAAGTAAGACTTTTTGTCCGGAGACAAAAGTTTTTCTTATGACAGACTTATCATGAAAAATCTTAACCCTACTTTTAGTTATTCTAGCATTCTTATAGGCCTCATTTCTCAACTCTTCAAGTTCATAAATTTTCAATTTTCGAAGGTCACCGGCCTTATCTAAATCAAAATTTAGCTACTTGATGGCCCATAAAACTTCGTGCTCTAACTCAACAGGCAGGTGGCAAGGCTTTTCAAAGACTAACATATATGAAGACATCCCTAAAATTATCTTGAAAGCGGTCTTGTAGGCCCATAAGACATCTACCAGTTTGGTGGATTAGTCTTTCCTATTTGGTTCATAGTCTTCTCCAACTAAGCTTAATTTGTCAATTGGAAACTTCTACCTTCCACTAGTCTGAGGATGATATGGTGTGGACAATTTGTGAGTTATGACATATTTTCGCATAAGAGCTTTTGATGATCTATTGCAAAAGTGGGTGCCATTATCACTGATGATAGCACGAGGTGTTCCGAAGTGTGAGAAGATGTTCTCTTTCAAAAACTCGATGACAAGCTTGCTGTCATTAGTTTTTCTTGGAAAGTCTTCAATCCATTTGGACACATAATCCACAACAACCAATATGTATTGGTTTCCAAATGAATTAGGAAATGGATTCATAAAGTTAATGCCCCATACATCAAAGAGTTCTATTTCTAAGATTGGGTTAAGGGGCATCATGTTTCACTTTGAGATCCTTCCTACCATTTGACATATAGGGCACGTCTTGCAAAACTCAAGTGCATTTTGAACAAAGTGGGCCAATAGAACCACTTTGTAGCACTTTTTTTAACAATTTTGTCGGGACCAAATTGTTCACTACATGCAAGCTCGTGATAAAAAGACAGAACACTCTTAATCTCCTCGTCGGGAATGCATCTCCTAATGATTTGGTTGAAACAATACTTGAAAAGATATGGTTCCTCCCTGAAAAAACACCGAACTTGAGATAAGACCGGTGGACATCTTGTTTAGACTAATGGGATGGAGTTTAGTTTGTGACTAAGTAGTTTACTATGTCAGCGAACCAAGATTTCTTAAAGGCAACCAAGAGTTATTAATCGAAAAAGTTATCATTGATGGGCAGTTTATTGCATGGTGAGTTTGGGATGCGTGAGAGGTGGTCAGCAATGACATTTTCTACGCCTTTCTTATATGGAATCTCGAGATCAAATTCATGAAGAAGTAAGATCCAACGAATTAGTCAGGCCTTAGCATCTTTTTTCGCCATAAGGTATCTTAGCGTAGAATGATCGGTGAAGTCGGTGGTTTTGGACCCAAGTAGGTAGGGACAGAATTTCTCTAATGTAGATACTACAACCAAGAATTCCTTCTCGGTTGTAGTGTAGTTCAATTGCGCATCATTGAGAGTCCTATTTGAGTAGTAAATCACATGCTGCTTGTTATCAATGCGTTGTCCTTGAAAGTACACGTAGATGGGGGTGAATAGGTGTAAGGCTAATCTAATAACAAATAATGCGAAATTTAAAACTAATTGCAGCACACTTAGTGTAACCAAAGAGTGTAGCCGAATTCCCGGTGAAGGGCTCTGGTCTAACTCCTCTTGATTCCTCTGAATAAGAGTTGAGGTGTTATATGAAGCTGTCTTGGTTAACACAAATATGGCACACAAACAAACCAAGCATGTATATAATATGACAATATTAATCAATGCACGATGTAAGAGAGAGTTATAGAAAGTGGATCAAACGCAAATACAAGGATATGTTTCGAGGTTCGAGCACCCAGCTCTACATCCCCGCCTTCACACAGAAGGATTTCCACTAACTCGTTCACACAGGACTTCCTACACAGGGAACCTCCACTGAGGATTTGAGTAAATACAGTCCAGGAGTACACAACTCCTCTCTTAACAAATACAACCTCTCACTAGAGGCAAGACACAAAATAAATCACCTCTACACTTAGGGGGATAAACACTTAGCCAAACAACAATCCACCTCTCACTAAAGGGATTAGGCTCAAAGCCACACAACCACAATCACCTCACACTTGAGGAATTCCAACACAACCTCCACTATCACCTCTTACTAGACGGATACCAATACAATCACCTCTCACTAAAGGGATATCACAAATCAAGGAGGGTTACAACTTGGTGGTTTCTACAACCACAAACCAATTTTTTCACAAAACAATAATTCTATAGATAGGATAGTTAGATAAGCTCAAGTGTGAGAAAATCAAGGTGTTTGAAAATCAAATCATAAAGAAAAATACTTGAGAAAATAACTAGAATTTGATAGAAATGAAAAACAAAACAAATATCCCAAATCTCTATTTTTCTTTGCTTTTTCCAACCCTTGAAACAAATAAAAGATAAATCTTTTTGGTTTAAAAACTCTTTTGAAAACTTGTATATAAACACTAGAAAGAATGAGAATTTTTGATCATGGAATTCTTGTTAAAAGCCAACTCAAATGGGGGGTATTTATAGCCCCCACAAAATTCTGCCCGTTGGCGGCTGGAAAGAGCTGAAATGCCCTTCCGGTCGACCGGCCAATGGTCATATTTTTGACCGTTGAGCCCGCCGATCGACTGGCTCGGTCTACCGAGACTGGATAGCAGAGCTCTCTGCCGGTCGACCGGGCCCACCGGTCGACTGGCTCGGTCGACCGAGACTGGATACAGAGAGCAGAGCTCTCTGCCGGTCGACCGACCCGGTCGACCGGGGCCATTTCCAGAGAGCAGAGCTCTCTGGACGGTCGACCGACCCGATCGACCCGCCCACCAGCTCAAGCTGGCGTGCACGCTTGTGCACGTCGGTCGACCGCACCGGTCGACCGACTACTGCTACGGTCGACCGGCAGACAACCAGTCTAGCCATTATAGGACTTAAAAACTTAGGTTTTTATCTTTAATTAAATCCCATAAAATCACATAAATTCCATAAAAATTAGTTCTTATAAGATCTTTGAAGTACAAATATGTGTGACAAAAATTCAACACATATTTCAAATAATTTGAACCATTTTTGTGTTCTTGAAAATTTGCCTTAAACCAAAAACCGTATTTTCCGAAACTTGAATTTTTGAAATGGAAAACCATTTTCTCAAAACTCATGTAAATATAAAAATATGATATTGAAATAACTTTGAAGCATATTGTATATGGATAGAATTTAATATACATGTAAAGAATTTATATCTATGTTTTTGACTTGAAAACCAAGATCGGTTAATCCGAAAAACTAAAAACCAATAAACATGAAACTTGTGTGTGTATAGTGAACTTGAGTATATCACACTATCTAATCTTTACAATGAGATATAAACAATCTTAAACTAAACACAAACGATGTCTTCTTATAGAACGCTGTCTCCAAGTCGACTCGTTCCAAACGTGATCCACCGAGCTTGACTCCAACCGAGTGCTAGATGTGAACTTGACGCTCAAGCTCTTGAATCACCATGTGAAAGCTTCAAAAATACCTTTGTTAAAGCTAATCACCTACTAATATCTTAATCAAATATCTAAAACTAAATATCACAAGCTTATTAGTAAACTATAACTACATGAGTTAATCATCATCAAAACTAGAGTGAAGGGTCTCTGGGCCAACAATCTTCCCTTTTTGATGATGACAAAACTCATGGAGTTGTATACGCATGGATTAAAGTTAAGCTTCAAAGAAGCTCCCCCTTAACTTATGCATAGCAATAAACAATAAAGATATGTCATGAATGCTCAACATAGATATGCATAAACATGCATAAAATAAGGAAATGAAACAAACATGATCTTTTATATCAATGAAATAAACATGCTCTTGATACCAAATTTAAAAATAAACATGTTCTTAAAAACAATGCTCTTAATACCAATAAAGATTCTATTTTAAAATAAACATGTTCTTAAAAACAATGTTGCTCTTGATACAAATAAAAACTCTTGAAACCAACAAAACAATAAAAGATGCTCTTGAAACCAATACCAACAAAAGATGCTTTTGATACCAATGGTAAAGGATAACAAATTTAAACAAACATGTATAAACAAACATATATAAACAAACATGTAAACATGCATATATCAAACTCCAAAATATCTCTCCCCCTTTTGTTCAATTCACCAACAAAGGGGTACAAATAATAAAGGGCATAATATTTTTCTCCCTTTATGCATAAATCAAACAATAAAGGTATATATGCTCTATACATTCATGAAGAGGAGAGACGTGAAGTTAACTCCCCCTGCATACATGCATTTATATGAAAAGAGATGACTAAATCCTAACCACATAAAGCATAATATAAATGTATAAAAGGAGATGTGAAGCTCCTACTACACACGTGTACTACATACCAAAGAAAGGTCAATGACTTCAATATGACATGCACTCAACATGAATCTATATATAGAGAAGATGTGAAGCTTCTCTTGCATATAAGCAATACAAATTAAAATAATACCAATTGAAAGATATATCAATTTAGTACGAAGGTATACAATGAAACATCATGATACCAATTTATGATACCAACTGAAAATAAACAAAACAACAAAAATTTTGATATCAATTGAAAGATATAAACATATAGGTAATCATGATACCAATTGTAAAAATTAGTACCAATTGAAAATATTTTACACTTTTGATACCAATTGAAAAATATAAACCAATCTTTTTAGTTAAATACTAAAAATATTTTGCAATAGAGATACCAAATAGAGGATAATGACAATTTAAGATTCTTTATACCAATATTGAAAAAAAAAACATATACCAATTGAAAATAATTTTCATTAGAAGCATAGAAAACCAAATGAAAACTAAGATATCATTTTTCAACATAAAGAGTGGGAGTAAGATACCAAAGGTAAACAAAACGATTGAAAGGTAAAACATGAATTTTCTCCCCCTTTATGAAATACTAATGAAAACGATGCATAAGCTTGTATAAGATACTAATTTAAAAATAATTGTCATTTAAGGACTAAATCAAGCTTAGCATAACCAAATTTGTGCTCAAAGATATAAAGATATAGTAAGCACAATCAAAACATATATATATGTATGAAAATATAAATACCAATCGAAATTGATACTATTTGAACATAAAGTATACATATATAGAAATAAATATGTGTATACAAAATAAATATCAATTGTAATACCAATTAAAAACACAATAAGGATTAAGTGTATAACTCATACTCCCTACCACCCATTTCATGCACATGTTTAAATAGATTTTCAATAATACATACAAGGCATGGTCGCCCAACCAACCGCCCTTTAATGGGTAGGGGTTTTCAAAAATAAGTTTGAAAATAGTTTTAGCACAATTGAAAACTCTACCAAAATGAAGAATACGCAACTAGTTATATGATAAAATTGCAAACTAGTACGAAATCTTTCAAGTAAGGAATAAAATAAGAATATATTTCATAAAACATGAAAATCACATGATCATCAAACACTCGAAGGTCTATAAGCACATATAGTCTCATGAAAACAAATCATGAGAAAACATCAAGTAATGTGAGTGTATAAGTATAATGTGAGGACAAAGTCATGAAAATCGACAATAAGCTCAATGTGAAATTCTTTAAAATAAAAACACGAAAATCATTAAAAATTTAATTTTCAATAAAATAATACAACTTCAAGGCATATGTATGTTTTGTATAAACTAGAGTATACATACATATCCAAACATAAACGAGTCCACAAACGTATATGCATGAAGGCAAGTGGCTCAAGGATGTATATGTATAACTATTAGTTTAGATAAAATAGACATATACATGAAGCTAATCACAAACATGAAAAATATGCACAAAAATAGAGAATGCAAGTCAAAATATATGAATCATCAAAATTAGGCTATACTAGTACATCTAATAAGTACAAATGAGCAATCAAGTACAAATATATAATAATCAATTTATGGCTCATTAGTTGTACAAGTATATTACTCAAGTTTTAATGAAAACTAACATCTAAACATGTAATCAAATCATGAAGCATAAAATGAAAAACATAAATCAACATGATCATTAGGTGAATGCACATGTTATTAGAGCTATGATATACATAATAGCTAAACAAATGTGAGAACATAAAAATAATAATCCATATAAAACATGGGTGTATCCCAAATACTAATCATGTATATCACTAATCTAATTATCATGGCATGACATAATGATCATAAAAACATGACATGCTAAAAATTAATCATATGAAAGCATGTAAACATAAATGAGAGTTAGAGATTGTTACCAAAACCAAGAGGGTACATCTCTATATCTCCAAACCAAGGTGGTCCTCCCACCAAACTTCCCTTGAAAGTGATGCATCCAAATTTGACACCATTAAGTTCGGAACGCATCCACCTCAAGGCACCGCCACTCTCACATCATGTGAGAGCCCACACCTACATCAAATAAAATAGGAGTGGTCGTTGGCACCCATACTCTTTTGGGTTCATGGGGGTTAGCTCCTTTCCTAACCCAAACAAATTTATTTGCTAAATTTACATCACGTATTCTATCATAACAAAACTTAGTAAGGTGACCCTTATGTCCATAATGTGTACATGTGTACACATGAGCATACATTGTGTTATGAGTGTGAACGTGGGAAGCATGTGTATGCCGTGATTTGTGTGCATGCATAGGAGGAACTTGTTTCTTTCGAAACAAAGATTCCAAACGCGTGTGGCTCAAAGCACATTGGCTCAAAGTGGAGCCCAAACAATCAACACTCTTCTTTAAAACATTTATATCATTTTCAATCATGGAAGAAGAGGTGCATGCAATAGATATGCTAGAAGGTGAAGCTATACTAGCATGGCAAATATGTGAATCTAAATCATTTTTCAAAGATTTATTTTCATTAGAAATCAATTCCAAACTCTTAGAAATTAAAGCAATTTTATTTTTTAAAGTTTCATTCTCTTTTAAAGTAAAATCAAGTTTTGAAGACAAGATTTTATTTTTCTTCAACATTTCATTACAATCATTTTTATTTTTCAAAAACTTGTTTTCATTTAGGGCAAGATCAAGTTTAGATATCAATGAATCCCTTTCATTAGAAATCTCATCTCTTTCTTACAAAACAATATCAAATTTTGAAGACAAGTCCTTATTTTCTTTAGTTAACTTAAAAGTTTTCTTTTTCAAAACTTTATATTTTTCTAAGAGGTTCTTACAAACAATAAATAACTCTTCATTTAATGCATCGGCATCCATACTATCAAGATCATCAAAAGAAGAGCTAGCACTATCTAGTTGAGCATCCGAATGTACCTCAAGGGAGTCATTCCCTTAAACCATGTAGCATTATTGTTCGGATTTATCCTCACTAGATTCCATCTCCACATGATTTGTCTTTGGAGCGCGGGAGAAGTCAACGTGTTCCACACTGCAAAGACGGAATCACAATGAGAAATCATACACAAATATTCTTTATTAAGTGTGCTTCTAAGTGCCGTTAGGGCTTGTGCATTGGCCTCTATATGCTTGCTATTACCAAGATAGGATTTCTTGGTAGCGGCAAGGAAAACATGCAAACCTAGGATTTTTAGATACATGGACATCCTAACCTTCTAAACAACAATGTTGGAAGTATCAAACATAAGTGGGGTCATGAAGTCCATGAGTGTGTGTAAACAATATAAGTGTGCAAATGCAAATCAAGATTAGCAACCAAGATCACACTCCTAGGTGGTTAAACCTAATATCATGAGCGTAGGCTCTGATACCAATTGAAAGTACACCTAGAGGGGGGGTGAATAGGTATAAGGCTAATTAATGACAAATAATGAGAAATTTAAAAACTAATTGCAACACACTTAGTGTAATCAAAGAGTGTAGCCGAATTCCCTGTGAAGGGCTTTGAACTAACTCCTCTTGATTCCTCTGAGTAAGAGTTGAGGTGCTATATGAAACTCTCTTGGTTAACACAAGTATGGCACACAAACAAACTAAGCATGCATATGATATGACAAAATGAATCAATGCACAATGTAAGAGAGAGAGAGAGAGTTAGAGAAAGTGGATCAAACGCAAACACAAGGATATGTTTTGAGGTTCGAGCACCAGCTCTACGTTCCTGTCTTCACACAGAAGGATTTTCACTAACTCGTCCACACAGGACTTCCCACACCGGAAACCTCCACTGAGGATTTGGATAAATACAATCCGGGAGTACACAACTCCTCTTTTAACAAATACAACCTCTCACTAGAGGCAAGGCACAAAACAAATCACCTTTATACTTAGAGGGATAGGCACTTAGCCAAACAACAATCCACCTCTCACTAGAGAGATTAGGCTTAATGCCACACAACCACAATCACCTCACACTTGAGGGATTCCGACACAACCTCCACTATCACCTCTCACTAGAGGGATACCGATACAATCACCTCTAACTAAAGAGATATCACAAATCAAGGAGGGTTACAACTTGGTGGTTTCCACAACCACAAACCAATTTTCCCACAAAACAATGATCCTATAGATAGGATAGTTAGATAAGCTCAAGTATGAGAAAATCAAGGTGTTTGGAAATCAAATCACAAAGAAAAATACTTGGGAAACAACTAGAATTTGATAGAAGTGAAGAACAAAATAAATATCCCAAATCTCTATTTTTCTTTGCTTTTTCCAACCCTTGAAAACAAATAAAAGATAAATCTTTGTGGCTTAAAAACTCTTTTGAAAATTTGTATATAAACACTAGAAAGAATGAGAATTTTTGCTCTTGAAATTCTTGTTAAAAGCCAACTCAAATGGGGGGTATTTATAGCCCCCATAAAATTCTGCCCATTGGCAACTGGAAAGGGCTGAAATGCCCTTCCGGTCGACCGGCCAACGGTCATATTTTTGACCGTTGAGCCCACCTGTCGACTGGTTCGGTTGACCAAGACTGGATACAGAGATCAGAGCTCTCTGCCGGTCAACCGGGGTCATTTTCAGAGAGCAGAGCTCTCTGGACGGTCGACCGACCCGGTCGACCGGCCCACCAGCTCAAGCTGACGTGCACGTTTGTGCACGTCGGTCAACCGCACCGGTCGACCGACTACTACTACTACAGTCGACCGTTCCGATCGACCGGCAGACAGCCACTCTAGCCATTATAGGATTTAAAAACTTAGGTTTTTATCTTTAATTAAATCCCATAAAATCACATAAATTCCACAAAAATCGGTTCTTATAAGATCTTTGAAGTACAAATATGTGTGACAAAAATTCAACACATATTTCAAATAATTTGAACCATTTTTATGCTTTTGAAAATTTGCCTTAAACCAAAATCGTATTTTCTGAAACTTGGATTTTTGAAATGGAAAACCGTTTTCTCCAAAACTCATGTAAATACAAAAACATGATATTGAAACAACTTTGAAGCATATTTTTATGGATCGAATCTAATATACACGTAAAGAATTTATATCTATGTTTTTGACTTGAAAACCAAGATCGGTTAATCCGAAAAATCAAAAACCAATAAACATGAAACTTGTGTGTGTATAGTGAACTTGAGCATATCACACTATCTAATCTTTACATTGAGATCTAAACAATATTAAACTAAACACTGTAGGCTGTCTAAAAATCACAAAGACAAGTCACCAAAACGCAGAGATTCAAGATCAAGGCGCGTTGGCTCAACGCCCGCGTCTCCGCATCAAGGCGCGTTGGCTCAACGCCCGCGTCTCAGCATCAAGGCGCGTTGGCTCAACGCCCGCGTCTCCGCATCAAGGCGCGTTGGCTCAACGCCCGCGTCTCCGCATCAAGGCGCGTTGGCTCAACGCCTGCGTCTCAGCATCAAGGCGCGTCGGCTCAACGCCCGCGTCTCAGCAACAAGGTGCCCCCACCTTGGTTGTAACTACCCCGATTATGGCGCCATCCACCGCCCATGTAGCGGGGAAGTTGGCCCTCATCGTGGAGCACTTTTAGGGGGCACGATCACCCCCTAAAAACCCTATAAATAGTCCCGTCACTATTGAAGGGGAAAGGATTTTGGAGAAGGAAAAAATGAGAGATCATCGACAGAGAGAGAGAGCTCGACTCTTCAAGCCAGCTTGCTGCGTACAAGTTGCTCTTCGCCTACCTTCTCTTTTAGAGTTTTGGTGGACGGGGCTGAGTTACTCCTTCTACCTGCCAAGGAGAAGATCCCTCGACGGTATTGACGGTCATCTGGTCAACGGAGAACAAGATTCACTCTCCACCGCCACACGAAGAACCCAGCACTAAACAAAGGGGGAATTCAAGATTCAATATTCTCCCTCCCTTGTAACCGGAAGATTAGCCTGTTGTAACCTTTCATCTGATTCAAGGAAATTTTACACCTCCTTCTTTTCCGTGTCCAACAAGAGATGGCGACTCCGCTGGGGAACACGTTTGTCACTGACGAACAAGCCGTGGCGCAGGATGATCTCCTCCGTAGGGGAAAAATGGTCGAGACACTTGTTGTGGAGTTCGACCAGGCGAAGTATGAAGAGTTTCTCTCTTCTGGCTCCAAGAGCCCAAAGACCCGCGTCTGTCGCAGGGTCTCGGCGGGGAATGGCTCCGAAGCCCGACCTGAAGCTCTCTTAGGCGCCGCTGCTGTTGCCCACTGTGCCCAGCAAAGTTCACGCGTCAACGCCTCTCAGAAGGCCCGCGCGATCCCAAGCACAGTTGCTATTGCGACCAACTCCGGCGCACAGAAAACCCGCGTCAGCGTCTCTCAGGAGACCCGCGTGGTTAAACTCCCTGATGTTCAACATCAGGATGTTGTTGGTTTCTCTCCACCTCCTCGACGCAACCGGAATGCTGAGCGTCGACAGAGGAGACGTGCGCGTCAACTGCAAGTTGGAACCGTTGGTTGTCCAACTGAAGCTGGACGCAACGTACAGTCTCGCGCCTTGCCCGCGTCACGTCCAGTACGTGAAATCCGCGTTTGGCGGCCCAAGCGCGCAACTCCTCAAGTTGAGTCCTCTGAAGACCAACTTACCAAACGCCAGAATGAAGCTTCTGCGTCTCGTCAAACGCAGGAAGCACGCACCCAGAGACGAGGCGCCCTGCAGCCCACTCTCTCTCACGCGGCTCAGCCCGGACGCACCAGGCAGCAACGCGATACTCGCGTCTCATCTCAACAGAGACGCTAGACGCGCGTTCCATAGTCACGACGCGGAAACCGCGTCCCTGAAGTCTGCGTCCATTCTGCACAGCACATGGATGCCTCCCGTCTTCGACGTTGTGAGGCTAGTCTCTTTGATCCCTCTTCCATGGATTTGAGGGATTATCTGACAAAGAAAAGAAGTGCCCACCAGGTCACTTCATCTTGCTGCTGCCAACGGCTTATCTCCATGCTTGCGGAGTGCCGTTGCGGGTCGAGTGTGCACCAGCAGTCCTTGGCTGGACAACTGACCTCGATTCCCCCGTCAGCCAAAAGAAGGCGCTCCCATAGAAGGAGAGTCTTCTCTGACATTGAATACCCGGAGCTTACTGCGAACATGACAAGCAGGAGCAAGGGGAAACAACTTGCAGTCAGCTCAGATGAGTCCGAGTCTGACTCTGAACCGGAAGGGGTGTATCGACACACTCGCACCCGGACGGGGGCCATTCCCCCAATTGACTATAATGCCTTAGCCCACGGCATTAGAGCGAATGATTCCCACTCCGCCGTAGTGGAATCAGGGGCTTCGAACTCTTCCGTCGAGAAGGAGACCTCTGCCTACATGACAGGCACTCCTGAGGAGACGGCAAGACGTATAGAGCAGGTCCAGAAAGCACAAATGGACATGATTATTTCCCAGCAGGCGTCGATTGACTCCCTCAAGCAGGCGATTGCACAACTGCTGGAAGACAGGAGGAAATCTCCTCCTTGGAGGTCAAAGGGCAAAGGGAGAAAGGGAGGAAGCTCATCTTCCGAACCTTCTGAGGAGGCGCGACGATCCACTTCAAATTCGTCCAAATCTTCGTCGCACGACCCAGAAAAGGCTCATACTAAAAGAATGAGTCAACTGGAGCAACGCCTCAATGCCCTTGCCAGTCGCAAAGACCTCCAAGAAGTTAGAGTGGTCCGGCCCTATCCAGCTGAGTGGGATCTAGTCCCGTACCCTCCTAAGTTCAAGGCTCCAACCCTCCAAGCCTTCGATGGGAAGGGGTCCCCTAATCAGCACATCTACTACTTCAAATCCCAAACCGGGAATGTAGTAGATAATGACGCCATCCTGGCGCGACTATTCATCAGCACCCTGAAAGGGTTAGCCTTTGAGTGGTTCATGAAACTCCCGGAAGGTTCTATCAAGAACTGGGGCGACTTGGAGAAGCTGTTCTTAACACGCTTCTTCGAAGATGACTCCGAGGTCACAATGCCCACCCTGTTAGCTACGAGACAGCGAAAGGGAGAGTCCGTCAAATCTTTCGTGGAAAGATTTCGGAACATGGCACTCCGGTGTCCAAGCGGTATGACCCAGGCCACCCTGGTGGAAACATGCCGCCACAACCTCCAAACCTCACTCCTTGCTCAAATAGGAGTTGCTGAAAGCCGCACCTGGAAACAATTAGTCCAACAAGGTGAACAGGCTGAGGAGATTGTTGCCCGCGTCAGGGCAGAAGAAGGCAAGCCTAGGCCGGAAAGGTCGACCAGGCGAGCACCAGACACCTCCCTCCAGACGAAGCGGAAGGATAATTTGGCAACAGAGACCAAATCTCCCGCCAAACCTCAAACAGGCAAGGCGAGTGGCTCTTCAAGCCAACCCCGCGCCAACAAGCAGTATTCCTTCAAGGAGGAACACGTCGATTCGCTCTTCAAGCTACTCAACAAGAGCAATCGACTGAAGCTCCCTGAAATTAGGCGCCCGGAGGAAGTCGGCAAGACCGACAATCCCAACTACTGCATGTACCACAGGATGTTGGGACATCCTACCAAAAGCTGCTACGTCTTCAAAGACATCCTTCAGGCTTTGATTGACGCGGAGGTGCTAAAGCTCCGACCAGAGCAGAAGAAGGTCACGGCTAATGTGACGTCGGTTCTCCAGTTCGGGAGACAACCTCCAACGCCTGCGGGGATAACTCCTATTCCAAGGGGAGAATTAAGAGTGACCCTCACCAGCAGCAGGAGAAGGGCTTGGTACCCGTCCCTACGCCTCAAGGGAAAATTATGTGGGTCCACCCCGACCTAGTGGACAACCAGCAGTGGACTACTGTAACCAACAGGAAGTCCAAAGGCAAGGCAAAAGCTTCGTCCTGCCATGTGGTATGTGCTTCCTCCCGAGAAGCAGAGGATGATGTTCCCTCACTGACTGATTCAGAAGAGGAAACAATAGTCTTGGCCGCAGAGCCCAACCAAACAATGACGGGGACTCGTTCAGGACAGCCCTACTTGAAGCAATACGGCGAAGTGGCGGCAAACCCTCCACAACCGGCTGCAGAGCCAACTAGGCCCTCCACGAAGCCACCTGTGGAGAAGCAGAAGGAGACTCGATTCTCTCGAGCCCTTCAAAGAGGCATCGCGGAAGGGTCTTCGGCACCTTACCGCTTTGATGTCCTGGCTCAGCTGGCCAATATACCGGCACGCATTACCTTGTATGAACTTCTTAGACTATCAAAGTCGACCAGGGAAGCTCTGCAAGAAGCTCTGGCAAATGCTGAGGTCTTCATGACCCAGGTGCCGAAGGAAGAAGATGTAGAGGATTGCCTCCACACCTCCCAGAATACCCCCTGCATCACATTCACGGCAGATGATATGCAGGTCAAAGGGAAGCATGATCGACCCCTGTACTTCACAGGTTATATCGGATCATCTGAGGTGAACCGCATTCAGGTAGATCCAGGGTCCGCATTGAGCATCATGCCTCGCCGAGTCATGCAACACCTCGGCATCCCTACTCACCTTCTGAGCCCTACACAGACGACCATCTACGGGTTCAATGCCAATGGCACCCGTCCGATGGGGAAAATCAAGCTCAAGTGCCAGATTGGGAGCCTCAAGTCGGAGGTGACGTGCTACGTCATCGATGCCGACACTTCCTACAATCTGCTGCTGGGACGACCATGGATTCACCGCAACTCCATCGTTCCCTCCACTCTTCACCAAGTCATGAAATACATTGACGCGAGTGGGAAGGTTCAAACGTTGGTTGCCGAAAGGTATCCGTTTAAGGGGGTCGAAAATTATTTCACGGACTCCCTCCTATATCAGGATCCGGTGGATGAAACCCCGCAACTGGAGGTGCCAGACTCTGGTAATGAGGCTGACACTGAGACCGAGCAAGAAGAGTGCTTGTGGAAGTTGGAACCACTTGTAAAGAGCACTAATAAGCTCGATGTTGATAATACCACCGACGATGCAGGCGGCTGGTATATTAATGAGAATTTAGGCTTTGAGTACTTTTCTGCGTGTGCATCCGATTCAATACCATCGGATACTAGTACCGACATAGACGATGACATCTGGTTGGCAATGGATGCTTTGACATCATTGCATGTACCAGTAAAATCATCTTTCGGGACATACCAGGATAATGGTGATGCGCAGGAATCTATATTCATGGTTCCGACAAGACGAAAAGGCCAAAAACCAATCCTGTTTGGGCGAATGACGACTGAACCAACGCCCCGCGAAGAATCAGAAAGTGAGGAGGAATCCCCTCAGCTCAGTCATTATGAACCAAAAACGCTCAAAATGATGAAATGCATGGGGTATGACCTAACCAACAGACCCGGGTTGAACTTCGGCAAAGGAAGAAGAACGCTACTTCACTCCTTTGTGCCGAAAGGGAAGGCCCCCGATTATTATCATCGGACGCGCAGGGGGTTGGGCTATGTATCAACTCCGGTCCCATCAGCCTCCGATTCTCAAGAATCGTCGAGCAACGATTACTCTTCAGACACATCATCTTGGGAGTCAGATGTCAGTGTCGGCAACATCTTCAAGGAACTTTCAGTGGACATGGTTTCGACAAGCCACCTGAAAGATGGAAATGAAGAAATGATCCAATCTGATACAGATCCTTGGATCAAACATTTAAATGCTCTTTGGGATACCCGCTTTGAACAGCGTGAGCCACCCACAGAAGACAAGGTTGTTCAGATCAACCTAGGAGATGAGGCTAACCCTAAGCCCATCTTCATAAGTGACGGCCTGTCACCTTCAGAGAAGAAGGATCTAATATCTCTTGTACAAGAGTATATAGACGTCTTCGCCTGGAATTATGAGGACATGCCAGGACTTGATCCTCAAGTGGCCATGCACCGCCTCAACATCAATCCGGACGTAAAACCTGTCAGACAACAGCAGCGACGGTTTCGCCCAGAAATAATGGAGGTAATTCAATCAGAAGTCAGAAAACTTATTGATTCTGGCTTCATCAGGGAAGAACAGCATCCCGACTGGGTAGCCAACATTGTCCCCGTTTCCAAGAAGAACGGGAAGATCCGGATCTGCATCGACTTCCGCGACCTAAACGAGGCCTGCCCCAAGGACGAATTCCCATTGCCGATCACAGATGTCATGATTGACAATACTTGTAGATTCGAACGAATGTCCTTCATGGACGGATTCTCAGGATACAATCAAATCAAAATGTATCCTGATGACGAAAAGCATACCTCCTTCAGAACACCTCTAGGAGTGTATTGCTACACCGTCATGCCCTTCGGACTGAAGAATGCAGGGGCAACATATCAAAGGGCCATGAATGCCATTTTCCATCAGCAAATACGCAAAACGGTGGAATGTTATGTTGATGACATCGCGGTAAAAAGCCGCACTAAAGGTGATCACGTAGCGGACCTGAAGGTGGTCTTCGACATCATGCGGGCTCATCAATTGAAGATGAATCCCACTAAGTCCTTCCTGGGGGTAGCCAGTGGCAAATTCCTAGGATTTGTTGTGACTTCCACAGGAATCCATTTGGACCCGGAAAAGATCCACGCTATCCAGGAGATGCAACCCCCGAAAAGCCTCAAGGAGCTCAGGGGATTACAAGGACGATTGGCGTACATCCGCAGGTTCATCTCAAACCTTTCCGGAAGATGCCAACCCTTCGCTAAGCTGATGAAGAAGGGTGTCTCATTCATTTGGGATGACGCTTGCCAACAAGCGTTCGAGGAAATCAAGCAATACCTCACCCAACCACCAGTCCTTGCAGCTCCAATATCCGGAAAGCCGTTTCTGGTGTACGTCCGAGTGATGGATCATTCTTTGGGAGCTCTACTAGCTCAGAATGACGATCAGGGACGTGAGCAAGCAATCTACTATCTAAGTAGAACAATGATCGGAGCCGAACATCGGTATAACCCGATTGAGAAGGAATGTTTGGCACTGGTGTTCGCTATCCAGAAAATGCGACACTATCTGGTAGGCCAAACTATAAATGTCATATCAAAAGTCAACCCTCTGAGGTTACTTATGACTAAACCTTCATCGCTAAATGGCCGACTGGCAAAATGGGCCATATTGCTATCACAATATGAAATGCATTTTCTGCCACAAAAGGCTATTAAGGGACAAGCGGTGGCGGACTTCTTAGCTGAACACCCAGATCCGAGAGCAGTCAAACTCTATGAGGATCTCCCAGACGAAGTGGCCGAAGTCTACCTGACTCAGACATCGTTCGAAAGTCAAGTGTGGCAACTTTTCTTCGACGGTGCATCAAGGACAAACCCAAGGGACACGTAGTGACGGGGGTAGGAGTAGTACTTGTCTCCCCACAAAATTATGTGATCCCCCGAGCTGTCTCACTGACCGAGCCTTGTTCCAATAATGTGGCGGAATACAACGCTCTTTTGATTGGGATGCAATTCGCCGATGAGATTGGCGTTAAAAATCTCGAGGCATACGGTGACTCTAAACTCATCGTCAGCCAAGTTCGCGGGGAGTACGAAGTCAGACATGAAGACTTGGTACCCTATTACAATGCAACTGTCCGCATGGCCGAGGGATTTACAAGCTTCTACATCGACCATGTACCACGCAGGCAAAATGCGCACGCCGATGCACTCGCATCCCTGGCTGCCTCCTTAGCTCTTCCAGCTGGAGCAATGGAGAAGATATTCGTCTACAGCCACGACCTGTATTGCCCGAGAAATGCTCTCGAGGATTATCAGGAGTCAATGGGAGGTCGTCACCGCGAAGAAGCACTTGAAGCGTCAACCGGTCCAGAGCCTAGAGACTGGCGGTTCTCCTACATTGATTTCGTCTTGTATGGCATCCTGCCTGAGGACGCCAAAGAAGCGGCTGCCATTCGAAGGAAAGCCCCCAAATTCTATTATAATGCGATTACGCGAACATTGTATCGTCGATCGCATGACGGGATCTTACTCCGGTGCCTCTTACCAAATGAAGCCCAAGAAGTATTGAAAGAGGCCCACGACGGTATGTGTGGAGCCCATCAACCTGGCCCAAAACTGGCACATCGACTCCAAAGATTGGGTTACTATTGGCCTAAGATGATTGCCGATGCCGTCACTTATGCCAAGAAATGTCACGCCTGCCAAGTGCATGGCGACTTTATCCATCAAGCGCCAGGCTATCTCCACTCTACGGCCTCTACCTGGCCATTCGAAATGTGGGGCATGGACGTGGTTGGTCCTATCAGTCCGCCATCATCAAAAGGACATCGGTTCATTCTGGCGATAACCGATTACTTCTCCAAATGGGCTGAAGCCATCCCTTTGAAGGAGGTCAAGTCGTCGAACGTGATCAAGTTCGTGAAACATCACGTTATTTACCGTTTCAGCGTACCTCGGCGAATTGTCCATGACAATGGACCCCAGTTCATCAGCCAGGCTTTCCAGAGATTCTGCGCTAAGTTCAGAATCCAGAGTGTGTCCTCAGCGGCATACTATCCTGCCGCCAATGGCCTCGCAGAAGCTTTCAACAAGACTATTGGCAAGCTTCTCAAAAAGTTCGTCTCGAAAAGTCAGCGAGACTGGGACGACAAGTTGGGTGAATGCTTATGGGCTTACCGCACAACTGTGCGAACCCCGACTAAGGCCACGCCGTTTTCCTTGATATACGGATGTGAAGCCGTGCTTCCCCTAGAGATCCAAATTCCATCTCTACGCGTCGCCTTGACAGCAGAGATGACGACAGAGGAGAAGCATCGACAGCGACTCCAAGAACTGGAGGCCTTAGACGACAAGCGTCTGCAAGCCCAACATCAAATCGAGCTCTACCAGGCTCGAATCACCAGAGCCTTCAACAAGAAAGTTAAAGTGCGAACTTTCAAGAAAGGCGACCTAGTCCTAGCCGTCAGAAGACCCATGGTAATGACGCACAAGACAAAAGGAAAATTCCAACCCAAATGGGAAGGACCATTTGTAGTAGAGTCAGTCTACTCAAATGGATCATATCGCCTCATAACCTCGAATGGCGATACACTCATGATGCCTAATAACGGCAGGTTCCTGAAGAAGTACTATCCCTAGATGGTATCCTTCCGCCGATCAAGTTAAAAGTACACCTCTGATCAAAACATCCGACGCCTCCGACGGCTAAGGATAGAGGAAAATGTTGGCTTCTAAGCCCAACATCAGTCTTCGACAACTCATCATGCTGAGGGGAATAGCATGGCAAGCCCAACTCAAATGGTAGTTGGTAAAGGCACCTCAAATCCGTTGATAGCTGAGGGTTTGCTAAAAATCTTAAGTGGACTTGGCTCCACTCTTTCCACCAAAATCCCCTACCAATTCTCATCCACAGAATGGTAGGTCTACAAAATACACCCATTACTAAGTTAACACTACACCTCTGGTAATGGAAACTTTTTAATATTCCTTGTCGAGTACAATTTTGCTTGTCAACTCCACACGGAGTACCAAATTTTCAAATTTGCCAAGTTAACACTACACCTCTGGCACTTCAAATTTTCACTTGTCAATTCTCACCAATAGAATGACAGGTCCTCAAAATTGCTCTTGTCATGAGTCAATCTTTGTCAAGTTAACATCACACCTCTGACAAATTGCTGTTAAAGTTCAACACCACACCTCTAAACAGTAATCAAGTTTCTGCCAGGTTTAATATTACACCTCTGACAGTCACTCTTCTCCAGACTTCCATATCGAAGCTGAAATGGATGATGCTAAGTTAACACCACACCTCTAGCATCCAAGTCATTGCTAAGTTCAACAATACACCTATAGCCATGACTTTCCCTCGGACTTCCTTATCCAAGCCAAGATGACCAATGCTAAGTTCAACATTAAACCTCTAGCATTCCCTCATTGTCAAGTTAAACATTACACCTATGACAGTGACACTTCTGAGTTAAGTTAATATCACACCTCTGACTCACATCCTTGTCAAGTTAATATTACACTTCTGACAAGACTACTTCTAAACCGTTAAGTTAATATCACACCTCTAACGGTAAAGACCTTCCTAGATTTCCCGCGAGTCTAGTCTCATTTGATACTCTCCCTGACAGAGTATCAAGTTCATTTAGAAACATTGTTGGTTAACATTACACCGTTAACAATGTTTCCGTCAAACTCCCCAGCTGATCTTAAATCAAGTTAATCCCAAATCCTTGATAAAAGTTCATCTTCCCTGGGGGTACGAACTCCACTTGTCACTTTCTTTTACAAAGTGGCAGGTCCACCAAAAAATCATCCCATCCCTGTCAAGTTAATATCACACCTCTGACAGTATCATGAAAACTCCTGAAATAGGATCTTTCCTTACAAATCTTGACTTATTAAGATTACCACTATAATTTTGATAAGGTCAAAAGATTCCTTGCTTCTACGTGTCTAACTGAAGACAAAAAGTTAAGACAATGAAGGAGGCAAAAAGAAAAGTGTCACTTTTATTTATATATCCAAGCATATGAAAGTGATACAAAACGCTCTCTTATACAATAAGATGAGTGTTACAATTAAGGAGTACAAAGAAGTCCCTCTCTCTCTCAGAGGCCGTACTCACTCCTTGAAACCGCATCTGATCCCAGGTGCACAATTGGAGCCGATTGCGTCATGGCGATGACGCAAAAGTCGAAAGCGCCCTAGCTGACTAAGCTAAGAGCAATGGTGTTCTTGAGGTCCAGCGGCAGCAGAAAGTCCTGCAACCCTTCATTCATCACCATCCCTTTCCCCAGCAGGCCATCCAACGGAGTGTCCTCGATGTCACTTCTGGAGTAGGGAGAGGAAGAGGATCTTTCCGCCACCGCAACTGCCGGAACCTCCTCGCCGTCATACTTGACCTGACCATCCCTTGCCATCAGACATGGTTGGTGCAGAAGATCTGAAGAGACCTTGGCGAGATTTGGGTCCTCGTCGGAGATATAATTTACTCTCTCACAAACGACGAGGACCATAATTTACTCTCTTACAAACGAACATTGAGCGAGTTCGCCCGCCGATATATTCTTTCCGGGGCCCAGCAAACCTGAAAAAGGACGAGCAAGCCTACCTGCAAAGAATAAACAAGAGAGTTAGAAAATCTGGAACTTAGTACACTTCGACAAAGAAAACTAAGTGACAGACGCGGCAGTCATTGAAGACTTCAGACGCGGGAATAACCCACACGGTCAAACCACCGCGTCGGCAGAAACAGACGCGAGTCAAAACTGTGCCACGCACAGGATTCAAACGCGGCCTCAGTTTGCACCCGCGCTTAATGCACAAGACGCGAAAAACTTCAGAACGCCGAAAATTGCCATCTCTCTGTTGGGTGAACAGGAGTTGCAAGATTCAGGTCTGAAACGCGCCAAGGCAATGGCCATGAGCAAAGCCAGTGTCAAGAGCCCGCGTTCAGAGAAGTTCAAGTCACCGGCACAAATTCCAGAATAGGAATGCACCAGGATTTCATTCAGATGGCTATGCCAAAGTACAGGCTATGGACATCATCGGGGTGACATACCAGCAGAGGCCTCTGTCCAGAGTTGGCCTCTCTGCATCCAAACGCGGGCGCGCAAGATGATCCGAGAGAGGATTCCTTCTGAAGAGACCAAACAGAAGCATGAGAGCTCTGGGTCATCTTCATCTACGGGGTCACCTTCACCCATGAAGACGGTTCTCTGAAAGATAACTCAAGGCGTGGTCTCTCAGAGCAAACAAAAGAAAAACAATCCAAGTTTGGATTATTGAAAAGGGGGCACACCCTATTTATAGGCAATTCTCAACAACTGCCATTAATGGTGCGTCAATCGGAACCGTCGCGCACGACTGTCAAAGCCCAATCAAAAACGGACGCGTGGAACGCTGCTTTGGAAACCGTCGAAGTGCGCCGGTTTTTCAACCGCCAGTGTCGGTTCTGCATGCAAGAGCATTAACGCCTAAATCCATTGAGAGGCCGACGCGTGGATAACTGCCTTGGGAAGCAACGAACGACCCAGAATCCCAATCGACAGCGAAGACTTGACGTTCAAAGATCTCCTAAAATCTTTTAAGTCAGGTTGCATTAAACGCAGATGGGAAAGCCGCGTCCCTTCAGCAGACAAGGCTGCGTCTCTTGCGCCTGCCCGATCTGCGCAAAACATATTTACGTTATTCAGAGCCGCGTCTCACCTTGAGATTGACGCTGCGTCTCACTCCATGGACTGACGACCGCGTCTCACTTTATGGATCAATACCGCGTCTCATCTTTTGATTGACGCTGCGTCTCATCAAGAAGACCGCGTATCAATCTGTGATTGACGCCGCGTCTCATCAAAAGGACTTAGTGAAATCTAAGTTCCTAGTGAATGATGTCCGCGTCTCACTCTGTGATTGACGCTGCGTCTCATCAAAAGGACTTAGTGAAATCTAAGTTCAGGTGGACTGATGCCGCGTCTCATTAAAAGAACTTAGTCCTATCTAAGTTTAGTATTCACAGCCAGTGATCAAGAAGTTGGGTTCATCCGCAGCTAAGCAAAGAAGGTGGAGCCAAAAACTTCGAAACTTTTATATCAAAAGAATGACAAAAGTGGATACAAACACTCTGATAAACAGAGTGTCCTTTTCTTTACAAAAAAAAAGAAAAGAAAAGAAGGCTAAATATCCTGGCTCGCCAAGGAACGGATTCGCTCCCTGAGATGATGCATCTTGATCTGACGCGCCTTCTCAGCCTCCATCATGGCTTGGACCCGCAGCTCCTCTTCAGATAGGAAGGGTTTTGCAGCCAGCTGCGCTCGCAGAGACTCCACCCTGGAAGAATGTAGAGACAGACTCTCTTCAGCTCGCGCCTTAGCAGTCTGTTGCTCCGCAAGCTCCTCTTTGATGGCAACAAGCTTCTTCTCATTGATCACAAGCACAGCTTCTGCCTTGGCAATGGTGTCCCGAGCCTTGGCAATGGTGTCTCGAGCACTGAGGATGACGTGCTCCGTGCTCCGCATGACAATCTCGGATTCCCTTGAATTGTCAGTTAGCTTCTGACATTCAACCTGGGAATATTCGAGGCTGCGGATCTCTGCATCTATTCGTGCCTCTGCCTCCTGTCGCTCTTGTTCTTGAGCAGCTAAGAGCCGGGCTAGAGTGGCCTGGGCCTCACTAGAAGAGCTGGCATTTTCCAAAGACTTCAGCTCGTGCAGGTCGTCTCCCAGTTGCTCCACCACCCGCAGACACGCCTGGGCAAGTGAGGGGCCTCCGGTTAATTCGACGTTCTCGGTCAGATTTCTGAGAAGCGTCCGAGCAACATTGAAGGAGCTGCTTCCACGTAAGATGAGATCAATACATGATCCCATCGAAGCAAAGAATTGTTGCACCATCTGGCGTGCCAGTTCCCCCATATTGTCACCACCTGGGAAGCTTCCCGACCCCTTTTCTGTCACGGTGCAAGCCGGCTCTTTTTGCGCAAGAGTTGTGCTGACCGTCGATACGTCAAGAGCGAGACTAGCCACTGGCGCTTCCGGAGGTGTTGTCTCTGCAGGAACCTCCACAGCCAATGATGGCGCAACCTCTTCAGAAGCTTCAGCCGAGACCTGAGGTGCGTGGCCTTCTGGAAAGGTACCGACCGTCGGACTCTCCATTTGAGCCCCCTCAGTTCTCTCTGCAAGTTATTGTGACATTAGCCACAAAGGAGAAAAGCGAAACATTTAATATATCAGAACTTCCTTACCATCTGGGAGGTCCAGAGACGCCGAATCCTTGGGCAAGTCCTGCGGAGTGGAAGTCTCCCTAGCTCCAATGGTAACCCCTTCATCCTGCAGAGCGGGTTCTTCCCCGGCCTTAGGGGTTGCCTCCTCTTCCGGCAAAGGAGAAGCCTCCCCGGCATCAGTAGTTGCCCCCACTGGGGTTATCTTGGCAACTAAAGCCGTAACCCCTTCTGGCTGGGTCAACTCTTGTACCATCTCCTCGATCTGCGAGGAGGATGCGGGTTCGACGTTCTCAGCCAATCCTGCAATATAAAAGGGAGAATGTTAAGGTCTCTTCTTCAAAATTAAAAGGGAAAGCAGGTCAAAAGGTGAGAAGAGTACCTCCAACAGGAACAACCGCCGGCTGCGATACCGTTGATGGCTCACCCCCGTATATTTCTTCCTCCGAGATATGGGAGAACTTTTCCGGATCAGGAAAAGTGGGTTCATCACCATAATCAACATCGTCTTCAAACTCGCTTTCCCCTGAGAGTGAGGAAGACGATAGCGCCTCACGCGAGACTCCTGCAGCCGGAGCCTTGCCACCAACTACCCCAGTGGTAGGGCTGGGGTCATGATTGAGATTAAAATAGAGTTCATATTGTCTTAGTCTCAATGCGAATCCGCTGTAGCAAGGGCTCGAGCGGGTCGTGATCCTCAGGGAAGGATGCGATGAAAGCGTTTCGACTCGATTCCTCTGTATCTTCAAAAATAAGAGAGAGAGAGAGATTAGATCTTGAGATGAAAATATTGGAGAAGAGATGGTTTTGCTGATTTTCTACCACAACCCTATTGCAAATTAAAGAGCTTGATCTTCATCTTAAGATTAATATAATTCACCCTAGGTTATTACAACTATATCAAGAAAGAAAATTAATACACAATTCTAACTAAGTTACATAGATCAAAAACCTAACTATGGTTCCTCCTAACATCTAGGTACAGCCTAATGAAGACGAATCTCAACTTATGCTGTCCTAGTTCTTAAGTTGAAGTCATGAAAAGGTCCTTTTATCATGTAACCTAGATTAAGAATTTTAAGTATTTTTTAATCTTCTAGAATTAGTTGCCTTTAAACCTAGGGTTTCTAGTGATGTTCATTAATCGGATCAAGATTTAATTGCTTCTAGGGTTGCTTCAAGAATCTCAGCAAACCACTAGGAAGATTAGTTCTTCATCATCATTTTTTTTGCTTTTTCAATTATTTAATTTTTTGGTTTTTATCTAATGAGAAAGACTGCAAAAATAAAGAAAAAACGAAACAAGAAGAGATCGAAGATTAAAACACGAGAGATTGCAAAAGAAATAAAATAATTGCAGAAATTTAACAGAGAACAAAAGAGTGACCTTTATTGATGGATCTCCGGTTACACAATCGTCTCCTTCTTCTCCACAAAGAACTTGAAATAAAATTACAACTTTGAATAAAAATGGCTAAAGCAAACCCTAATCGTCTCTGCATGCCCCTCCCTGTTGCGACTGCACTGATATTTATAGTGCAGAATGTAGAGGAGTCCCGGATAGAGTTACCAACGAAATTTGGTAACCAGATCTATCCAGATTGCCGCGGCTTCTCTGGATTTGCCGCGGGTCTGCGGCAGTCCTGGCACTGTTGGCCACGCGCTTTGGCGCGTGGCCTCTTCTGATCCGTCCCTCTGGGCTCCTGCTTCTAGAAGTGTGATTCTGGCCTTTTAATCTAGATTTTCGAGATAACTTGGTAATCAAGTTACCCTTAATCCAGATTTCTTCAAATCTTCTCTCCACGAAATTCCTCTTTATCTTGGCCTTTTATTCTCATCCTGCAGGTGTTTAGAGTTGGATAAAAGTCTATCCTTCCCTAATCTCTGATATTTGCAACTTTTAGCCCTTGTATTTGCATTTTGACTCTTTGTATTTGCGCTTTTTCATCTGGGCTTCAAACATGGGCTTGGATCTGAGCTTTTGGGCTCTTTAAGCTTTATTCTTTATTAACTTGATAATTTGAGGCCTGCACATATTAAATAAAGAAATATTAATAATTGTGCATTATAATATGAATAAATGTGCAGATGCGATGGTATATATGATGTCAATTATGCATTTTTCACTACCTATCACACCCCCACACTTATCTTTTTGCTCGTCCTCGAGTAAAAATCAAAAAGAAAGAGAAAAATCTAACCTAGCTAACTCACTTTCGTAGGAATCACGGTTGCACTTAGCATGTGCAACAAGCCGTTAAACCTCTAGGTTACCCTAGAGGACGAGTGTTGTCTCGTGAGGGTTTTCAGCGGATTACACCCACAAAATCCATAAAAAGGAAAATATTTGACTTATATTTGAAGAGACTAAGTAGTCTATAAGTTTTAGGATCCTCAATTTTATTCATTCTTCAAACCTAGTCTTTATAAAGTCAATTGTTATTCATTTTAGGTAAGGATTAAAATTGAATTTCTAATATAGTCTTTTTCGTTACCAAAAGTCATACGCACCCTTGTGAATCTAGGAATTCCTTAACTTGGACTCTCATGCCTCTTTATTATTTTTATAACATCATCTAATTTTCTTTCGTGTAAGTATCAAGGCTTCTTGAGGCCCTCATACCTAACTAATTGACTATTAGATGTGTTAATATATATATATTTTTTTGCATGTATAGCTCATCTAATTTTCTTTCGTATAAGTATCAAGGCTTCTTGAGGCCCTCATACCTAACTAATTGATTATTAGATGTGTTAATACATATATTATATTTCTTAGTCTTCTTAGGCTTTCTAATCCACCCATGTAACGAACTTAAAGTCGATGACTCCCAAACCGGTTGGCTTTAGGGCACCAGGTGAGAAAACACCCCGCGAACTCAAATTCGAGTGAACTAGGCCCAAAACTAAGGACTTTATTTTATTTACTCACCTTTAGGCATGAATACTTATGCTTCTTGAGGCACATATATCAGCTTAATTGGTGATTTTTTTCTTCTGCTTTTTTTTTCTTTTTTTTTTTATGAGGCACAAGGTCTTTGTCTTAGAATCCTAGATATGCATTTGGTATGCACATTTCATTAAGGTAAAAATCAAGACTAATTATTTATTCAATTTCTCTCCTATACCTAAAAATTAAACAATTTATTTATTTTGACCAAGTTTTTAGAAATCCTAATCATGATTTTCCTAATCCTTAAAACTAACTTAGATTTCTTTCAAAAAATAAGTCAAAGTATTATCCTTTTTATAACATTTTTTTTTTATTTTTTCAGATTTTTTTTTTTTTTATATATTACATACCCTTCCCCCACACTTGTTTCATGCATTGTCCCTAATGTATGAATGAAATGTATGGATGCATGAACTGGCAGAAAGATATAATCACCGATACAGTGGGTCAAAAAGACCCATCGCCGCATTAGCTTCCGGCACAGACTCCAAAAGATTTTAAGACGTTGACCATTTACCTTGAATGCATTGCCATTTTTGGCGTCGTAGATCTCTATGGCTCCGTGTGGAAACACCGTCTTAACAATGAATGGTCCTGTCCATCTTGACTTCAATTTACCGGGAAAGAGATGAAGTCTAGAGTTGTAAAGTAAAACTTTTTGTCCTTGGACAAAAGTTTTTCTCGTGATGAATTTATCGTGAAAAACCTTAACTCTATCCTTCGCAATCTTTGCATTCTCGTATGCATCATTCCTCAACTCCTCTAGTTCAGAAATTTGTAATTTCCGAAACTCACCGGCCTTATCTAAATCGAAATTTAGCTGCTTAATTGCCCAAAGGGCCCGGTGTTCTAGCTCGACAGGAAGGTGGCAAGCCTTTCCAAAGACCAGTCTGTAGGGAGACATTCCTAGAATCGTCTTAAAGGCAGTCCTATATGCCCATAGGGCATCAACCAGTTTGGTGGACCAGTCCTTCCTATTCTGATTCACAGTGTTCTCCAAAATGAGCTTGACTTGTCTATTAGAAACTTCTACCTGCCCGCTAGTTTGAGGATGGTAGGGCGTAGACAACTTGTGGGTAATGACATATTTTCGCATAAGAGCTTCAAAAGTTCTATTGCAAAAATGTGTGCCATTGTCGCTAATGATGGCTCGAGGGATTCCAAAGCGTGAGATGATATTATCTTTCAAGAATTTGACAACAACTTTGTTGTCATTTGTCCTGCAAGGGACAGCTTCTACCCACTTTGACACGTAGTCTACGGCCAACAAGATGTATTGGTGCCCAAACGAATTAGGGAAGGGTCCCATAAAATCAATGCCCCATACGTCGAAAAGTTCTACTTCTAGAATGGGATTTAGGGGCATCATATTTCGTTTGGAAATTCTTCCTATCATTTGACATCTTGTGCAAGTCTTGCAATACTCAAATGCATCTCTAAACACAGTTGGCCAATAAAAGCCACTTTGCAGAATTTTCTCGGCAGTTTTGCGGGGACCAAAATGTCCACCGCAAGCGAACTCATGACAAAAAGCTAGCACGCTTCTAGTCTCCTCGTCGGGGACACATCTCCTAATGATTTGGTCGCTACAATATTTGAAAAGATAAGGATCTTCCCACATGTAATACCGAACTTGAGACAAGAATCGGTATCTATCCTGTTTGGACCAACTAGGTGGTGTTTGGTTTGTGACTAAGTAATTTACTATGTCAGCAAACCAAGGTTCCTTAGAGATGGCTAGAAGTTGCTCATCGGAAAAATTGTCATTGATGGGCAGCTCGACAGAAGGTGCGTTGGGCACACGAGAGAGATGGTCAGCTACGACATTTTCGACACCTTTTTTATCTCGAATTTCGAGATCAAATTCTTGAAGTAGAAGGATCCAACGAATGAGTCGGGCCTTCGCATCTTTCTTGAGCATAAGGTATCGCAGAGCAGAATGGTCAGTGAAGATCGTGGTCTTAGTCCCAAGTAGGTATGGACGGAATTTCTCCAAAGCGAACACTACTGCCAAGAATTCCTTCTCGGTGGTAGTATAGTTCATTTGGGCCTCATTAAGCGTCCTACTCGAATAGTAGATCACATGCTGCTTATTGTCCTTACGCTGTCCTAAGACAGCACCTATCGGAAAATCAGAAGCGTCACACATGATCTCAAAAGGCTTGGACCAGTCCGGAGGTGAGATGATAGGGGCAGATATAAGTTCCACTTTCAATTTCTCCCAAGCACTATGGCACCTATCATCAAAGATGAAGGACACGTCCTTAGCTAGAAGGTTTGTAAGGGGTCTAGCAATTTTGCTAAAGTCCTTAATGAACCTACGATAAAATCCGGCGTGTCCTAAAAAGGATCGAATGTCCTTCACGCATCGAGGAAGTGGAAGTTTCGCAATGATTTCCACTTTGGCCTTGTCTACCTTAATCCCTTCCCTAGATATCTCATGACCTAGGACAATCCCTTGTTGCACCATGAAGTGACACTTTTCCCAATTGAGGGTCAAGTTCTTCTCGGTGCACCTACTCAGCACTAGCTCCAAATGATGGAGACACTGGTCAAATGAATTTCCATAGACTGAGAAGTCGTCCATGAAAATCTCTAGGAAACGCTCGACCATATCAGAAAACAAGCTTAACATACAACGTTGGAATGTGGCGGGGGCATTGCATAGGCCGAAAGGCATTCGACGGTAAGCAAATGTCCCAAATGGACACGTGAACGTTGTTTTCTCTTGATCCTCCGGGGCTATAGGGATTTGGTTATACCCTGAATACCCATCCAAAAAGCAGTAATACTCATGACCTGCTAATCTTTCCAACATTGATCGATGAAAGGGAGGGGAAAATGATCTTTCCTAGTGGCTGCATTCAACTTACGGTAGTCTATGCATACTCTCACCTTGGTAGGCAATCGTGTTTGCACTAACTCATGTTTATCGTTCTCTACCACCGTAAAGCTAGACTTCTTAGGGACCACGTGCATTGGGCTAACCCATTCGCTATCGGAAATGGAATAAATTATCCCATTATCTAACAGTTTTACTATCTCGGCTTGTACAGCCTCCTGCATAAGTGGGTTTAGTCTACGCTGTGGATCCCTTTTCGGTCTAGTCCCTTCCTCAAGATGAATACGATGCTGGACTATCGTAGGGCTCAGTCCCTTAATATCTGCCATAGTCCAACCAATGGCTTCCCTATGTCTCCTAAGGGTTGCCAGCAGGTCCTCCTCTTGCCTATTGGTCAAATTAGATGCAACTATGACCGGTAACGTCTCTTGTTCACCTAGGTAGGCGTACTTAAGATGTTTGGGCAAGGCTTTTAACTCCAAAGAAGGAGTTGGCTCGATGGGTGGAGGAGTTAAGCTAGAATCTCCCATCTCTATAGAACTCAGATTTGATTCCCATTCGATCTCATCAAGACTGATATCATTTGTTTCTAACTCTTCCTCTTCCTCTGACTCAAATATGATCTCATCATTATGCTCACTCGTCATGTTCTCAATGGAGTTAACCTCAAAGGGTTGGTCGGTCACATCGTAGGGATGCTTACCTAGGTTGAAAACATTGACTTCCTTGGTCATATCCCCAAAAGTCAGTCTCATGGAACCGTTTCTACAATTTATAATTGCATTAGCGGTTGCAAGGAACGGTCTTCCTAAGATAACGGGAGTTTGGGACCTAGGATTAGACACAGGTTGTGTCTCTAAGACAATGAAATCTACCGGGTAAATGAATTCTCCAACCCGTATGAGAACGTCATTGATCTCTCCCTTTGGAACTTTGATAGAGCGGTCAGCCAACTGAATAGTAACTTGGGTCGGGTTGAGTTCACCTAATCCAAGTTGTTGATACACGGAGAAAGGGAGCAGATTGATGCTGGCTCCTAAATCGAGAAGTGCTCGATTGATTTCGGCTCGACCTATGGTGCAAGAAATGGTGGGGCAACCTGGGTCCTTATACTTTATAGGGATCTGGTTGGACAGTAGCTCACTAATGTTAGTGGCTAGAAAAACCTTCTTAGGCACATTAGTCTTTCTTTTCTTGGTGCACATGTCCTTAATGAATTTGGCATAACTAAGGACCTGTTGGATTGCATCAAGAAGTGGAATGTTGAGCCTCACTTGATTGAACACTTCTAATAATTTCTCCATATGTGCATTGTTGTTGCTTCTAAGCCTATTTGGGAATGGAGCTATAGGCTGGTGCAACTGACCTGCTGACTTTTCAGCTTCAGTTTCATTGGGGCTGGATGGAGCAGGAGTGGAGCTAGATGGAATGGAAGTTGAGCTAGATGGAATGGATGGATCCGATGGCATTGATACTTGATTATCCACTTGTTTCCCCGATCTGAGTGTATGAACCATATGACACTGATTTGGGTCTTGAACCTCATTGGCTGGCCTAGGATTCCTAGGATTTGGTAATGGTTGACTCGGTAGGGTACCCCTTTGTCTCTCTTACTGGCTCAATTGGATCTCTATCCTACTTAGGACTTGAGCCAGCGTGTCTTGGCTTTTAACTAGGGTATCCACCTTCTTTTCCATGTTGGACATTCTTGTTTCCATTTGTGAATATTGGAAAGAAGGTGGCTGATTTTGACTGGGAAAACCTTGCTGATAGGGCGGATTTTGGAAATTGTTGGAGAATTTGGGCCTAATCTGCTCATTGTTACTTGGGCCCCATGAAAAATTGGGATGGTTTCTCCAACCAGGATTGTAGGTGGGCGAATATGGATTATTGGCAAGCCTTGTGAAGGCCGCACTCAAATGTTCGGGCAAACTTTGATGCGCTATGAAGACAGGACATTCCTCAAACACATGGTTCCTATCTTGACAATAAGTACAGCCCGCCGAAGATGTTGGGCTGACTTGGTTCACAGAGACTGGCTCCTTAGTTTCAAGAGCCTCTAGTCTACGCATAACAGCAGCTAACTTAGCATCATTTGCTATGTTGGCCTCAATGGAATGAATACCTCCTTTTGAAGAAGTGGGGTCATTAATCCTAGATTTCTCAGGAGTAGGGTCCCATTGGATGGATTTTTCAGCTAAGTCCTCAAACAATGTCCATCCTTCATCTTCATTCTTTTGCAAAAATCCTCCTTGACACATGGATTCTAACAGTGTTTTAGTAGAATAATCTAATCCATCGTATATGACTTGGCAAAGTCGCCATTTCTCTATCCCATGATGGGGCATTGGGCAAGGAGGTCCTTAAAACGCTCAAAGTATTTCCAAAAGGGCTCATTGGCTGTCTGCTTAAACTGTAGGATGTTCTTCCTAATCAATGCAGTCTTGTGAACGGGATAGAATTTCTTTAAGAATGCCTTAACAAAATTATCCCACGAAGATATGGAACCAACCTCTAGACTGTATAACCATTTCTTTGCTAAATCCTTCAAAGCAAAGGGAACAAACCTAAGTTTGATGTCATCTTTTCCTAACTTAGGAATATTCATCATAAGACATACTTCCTCGAATTCCTTATGAAGAAGTAGGCATCCTCGGACTCAAGTCCATGAAACTTGGGAAGGGTGTTGATATATTGTGGCTTAAGCTCAAATGGGTCAACACCTTCATTACTCAGCTTGATGCATGACGGAATAGAGGTTCTAATAGGGTAGAACCTATCTTGGAGAGATGGCGGTTGTGCCATTTGAGAGTCGGGCTTTTGCTCGGGAGGTGAACTAGTCCTAGTTAGCCTGGATGTAAGTTGGTCTCTTGACCAAGTGGACATGCACAATTAGCAACCAAGTTCACCCAATCAAAGAAAAACAATCAAAAATCCTAATCTAGGGTAAGCCTTGACCTAGACGACTCCTAACTTTAGACTGTCCTTAGGAGGTCTACTGTCGACGTTAACCACAAGCTAATCGGCCAGGTAGGTGGCAAGACCGGTGGGAGGTTTTCCGTCAGAGACGTTCCTTAATTAAATAACCACCGTTCTTCGAGCTTTCGGCCCTCAATCCTCTGCCTAGACACCGATTTGACAAGAGTTAATTTCGAACAATTTTCCTCCTTCGTTCAATCTCCTATTGAGTCCGAGTTAACCTAGGGCCAACGTCTAGTCAAATTTTACTTAAGGTTAGGGTTGTGAGTGTGACGGATATGATTTGTGGGCCAAGGAAGGGTGATGAAATCCCCACCTTATCTTGCTTATGGGTTATGCCCTTAAGATGAATTAGTGTACGTGTAAAGCGGTAGAAAAGTAATCACTCAAGAAAGCGGTAAACAACCAAGAGTGCTTCCTAATCTATATGCTTATGCAAACGTACCTTGTCGCCAGCACTCTTCAACAGAATTAAAGAATTAAAAATAGACACGTGCCCTAAAATGCAAGAGTCTAAAAATATTTTTTTTTTATTCAACAAATAGGTTAATGTTAATTATTAGCAGTTGCAGAGTGATCAAAGAGAATTAATAATACAGCAGAAAATAGAATTTTGCACTGCAGAGCAACCTGCAGAAAAATCTATCAGTAGTCAACTACAACTGCCGCGGACCCGCGGCTTTTGCCGTGGAAACGCGGCAAAGTTGTAGGTCCAGATGCTCTGCCTTCGAGGACAGAGGCACTGGATTGCAATATGTGTCTTCTGCTGTTCTGTTTCTGCTTCCTATTCTCTGTACCTACAACAGAAAAGAAAGAATGATTAGAACGAGGAAATCGTGCCGTTCCTTTCCCGGCAACGGCGCCAAAATTTGATTGAGATTAAAATAGAGTTCAGATTGTCTTAGTCTCAATGCGAATCCGCTGTAGCAAGGGCTCGAGCGGGTCGTGATCCTGAGGGAAGGATGCGATGAAAGCGTTTCGACTCGATTCCTCTGTATCTTCAAAAATAAGAGAGAGAGAGATTAGATCTTGAGATGAAAATATTGGAGAAGAGATGGTTTTGCTGATTTTCTACCACAACCCTATTGCAAATTAAAAAGCTTGATCTTCATCTTAAGATTAATATAATTCACCCTAGGTTATTACAACTATATCAAGAAAGAAAATTAATACACAATTCTAACTAAGTTACATAGATCAAAAACCTAACTATGGTTCCTCCTAACATCTAGGTACAGCCTAATAGAAGACGAATCTCAACTTATGCTGTCCTAGTTCTTAAGTTGAAGTCATGAAAAGGTCCTTTTGTCATGTAACCTAGATTAAGAATTTTAAGTATTTTTTAATCTTCTAGAATTAGTTGCCTTTAAACCTAGGGTTTCTAGTGATGTTCATTAATCGGATCAAGATTTAATTGCTTCTAGGGTTGCTTCAAGAATCTCAGCAAACCACTAGGAAGATTAGTTCTTCATCATCATTTTTTTTGCTTTTTCAATTATTTAATTTTTTTGGTTTTTATCTAATGAGAAAGACTGCAAAAATAAAGAAAAAAACGAAAACAAGAAGAGATCGAAGATTAAAATACGAGAGATTGCAAAAGAAATAAAATAATTGCAGAAATTTAACAGAGAACAAAAGAGTGACCTTTATTGATGGATCTCCGGTTACACAATCGTCTCCTTCTTCTCCACAAAGAACTTGAAATAAAAATTACAACTTTGAATAAAAATGGCTAAAGCAAACCCTAATCGTCTCTGCATGCCCCTCCCTGTTGTGACTGCACTGATATTTATAGTGCAGAATGTAGAGGAGTCCCGGATAGAGTTACCAACGAAATTTGGTAACCAGATCTATCCAGATTGCCGCGGCTTCTCTGGATTTGCCGCGGGTCCGCGGCAGTCCTGGCACTGTTGGCCACGCGCTTTGGCGCGTGGCCTCTTCTGATCCGTCCCTCTGGGCTCCTGCTTCTAGAAGTGTGATGCTGGCCTTTTAATCTAGATTTTCGAGATAACTTGGTAATCAAGTTACCCTTAATCCAGATTTCTTCAAATCTTCTCTCCACGAAATTCCTCTTTATCTTGACCTTTTATTCTCATCCTGCAGGTGTTTAGAGTTGGATAAAAGTCTATCCTTCCCTAATCTCTGATATTTGCAACTTTTAGCCCTTGTATTTGCATTTTGACTCTTTGTATTTGCGCTTTTTCATCTGGGCTTCAAACATGGGCTTGGATCTGGGCTTTTGGGCTCTTTAAGCTTTATTCTTTATTAACTTGATAATTTGAGGCCTGCACATATTAAATAAAGAAATATTAATAATTGTGCATTATAATATGAATAAATGTGCAAATGCGATGGTATATATGATGTCAATTATGCATTTTTCACTACCTATCAGGTCAGCCATCGAGGACTGAAAACGAAGACAGACGGAGACCCGGGCTGTTGAGCCGAGGAAGACTCGGGCTGAGCCGACACCCCCGGAATATTGACATTTCCTCCGCTCATTATATCAACCTCTAGCTGCTCATCCTCGTCAGTGGCGGCGGATCGATCAACGAGCTCCCCTTCCTCCGCAGACCCGTGGCCTCTGCTAAGCGACCTAGGGGGACGGACTAAAGGAATGTCCTCTTCAGCTATGTCTTCCTCCCTCAGTGCCTCAACGACAGCAGGGAGCTCTTCAGATCGAGAGACTTCGGTTGCCAAGTCTCTTCGAACCTTCTTCGGAGTGGGTTCAGCAGTGGGAGTAGAGCCTTGACGACGCTTGCTCACCGCCTGTCGAGACTTAGTTGCTTGCGGCCCTGCCCTAGACGCTTGTGGCTCCGCCCTTGGTGGTCGCGGCTCCATGGCTCGTGGCTCCCTTCTCATTCTTCGCCCGACCTCCTTTTGGGCCTTCAGGTACTGTTCTACGAGTTTCGTCGGCTTACTAGAATCCGTCCTTGCCTCGAGACTTGCATTGATGCTCTCGATGCATGAAGACGCCGGAAAATAGTCTGGTGTTTGGATGGCCTGGGAGTACCAAGTGTAGAAGCTGAAGCTCGTACGGCACTTGGGCCCTTCGAGAGGTAGACGGAAAGTTACTCCCGTCCCTCCAGCCACACTATAGTACCAGGCCCGAGCACCCTCGAACAGGTTCCCTTCGAAGGCGAGTCGAGCATTGGGGTTCCCGACATAGAGCTGATCATAGCCGAACTGTCGAGCGAAGCGATTCGGCATGTACGGCTCAATGGTACATGACGTCCCTTGTCGGAAAAGCACATATCCGGGCCAGATGTTGAGCAACCACCAGAAGGCTCCCGCGGATAACCTTGTGAAGTCATCTAGGCCAACAGAATCAACAAGTAGATCCCCGGGAGATGCACCAGGGATCTGGGGGAGGCAGCGATTGAGCTGATAGTTCGCAGGGTCGGAAAGGCACTTCCGGACGTAATATATATAAGGATCACGCCATTTCGAACCCTCCAATCGCTGTACAAAAGGGACAGAACTCTCCCTCCAACGCACCGCCGTCATCAAGGAAGGGCAATGTATCACGTACCAAGCCATGAGGTACGTGTAAGGCAGCTCGACACGAGGGTTGGGACGCTTCACCGTCGGACTCCCCTCTGAGTCAACATACGGCTTTCCCTCGGAGTCTGCAGTTTTCGGTGGCTCGCAGAAACTCTTAGTGAGCGCCCGCAGCCCGCTCTGAATACCAGCCGCCACGGCCGGGAGAAGGGTTATGGGGTTGCCATGAGCCAGGAGCACCGCCGGGTACACCACGTCAGCAACAATGACTTCATGTGGCAGCGTGGGCACCACACAGCGCTTCAGCCACAGCATCAGAAAGCCCGCCAACAGCGCCCGATCGGAGATAGGGGTCCGGGCTTGATGGTGAAAGCTCTCAAAAACCAAGTCAGGGTCGAAACCATCCTCATTCGACTCCGTGGTGTAGAAACTGTCAGGAGCCTGGTCGATCCTGTCTTCAATCTCCCTGTCGGAGCTGGGAGCCAATCGGGTTATCAGATGGTCTTTGGTGTTGACGTTGTTGAACAAGTAACTGGCCCAAGACAGTTGCTTGACTCTCTGCGACCGCTATTTGGTTATTTGGCCGCAAATGTGGAAGTGACATAGCACTTCCCAGTAGGTCTCATATATGAGGGGAAACTCCTCCTTCAAATAGTGAAGCTCCACCGTGGTCGGGACATATTCCTCATAGGGAATGTCCCCTGTCGACAGCCCCGAGACCTCATGCAGCTCGTGCAGAGCAAGGCCCATCTCCCCGACCGGAGTGAAGAACGTCCCCGTCAAAGAATTATAACGCTCTAGAATCCCGAAGAAGTTCTGAGAGCTTTGAGGGATCCCCCACTGCACGGCTCTGACCGCTGGGTACAGTCCCACACGCTTTAGCAGATCCCCGAGCTCGGTGAGGACAAAGCCGACCATCCTGCCCCACCAATAGTTCTCCGTGGAACGGACCCACCCCGGTGCACGGAACCCAACGGGATAATCACCCTCCGCTTCCATGAATGCGTTGAGGAAGGTAGTACCAAGTTGTGGTATCTCCCCAGCCGGAACATCAGACTTGCGCGACCCAGGGAAAAGGCCGATAACTGACCTGTCATGGCTGTCATGACGGTACACTTTGTGGGAGCCCAAATCACCGAGAGTAATCTCAGGGACATATCGAGAGAGGTCCCATTCCATCTTCCGAGGGACGAACATGTGTTGGAAGTAGGACAGCGGGAACATCCTCTCCATGTTCGGAAGAAAGAATCTTCCACCCCTTATTTGACGGAGCCATTTGTAAGTCCCGTCATATACGCGATAGCCGCCATCGTGGATACGATCTCCGAAGAAGAAGGCAGGCTTCTCCAGTTTGATGCCAGCATCCGTTGCAAATGCTGCATCAGTCATAAGCACCCGAAGAGTCCTCATGTCAACATTTGAGAGCCTCTCCCCACGAGCCTGCGACTTGTCAGCTGTCACAGGAACAGTCCTTTGTAACACAAAGGTCAAGTCCCGGTCAGCGCCCCCTACATGTCCAAAGTGGCGCTTCTTGGCGAGTGAAGTAGCAGGGCGTGGCGCTGCAAAAAGAAAAGGACACTTAGTTAGATACTCTATCAAAAGCAAGGAAAAAAAATGCTAAGTGTTCATAATCCGAACGCAGAAGAGACACTGGACGCAGGAATTATTAAATCCGCGTCCAGACCTGCGCATCCACGCAGAAGAGACACTGGACGCAGGAATTATCAAATCCGCGTCCAGACCTGCGCATCCACGCAGAAGAGGCACTGGACGCAGGAATTATCAAATCCGCGTCCAGACCTACGGGATCGGCGTCTCCACAACATTCTCCTTGATGTCACTTCTGAGGTGCGAAAAGAAGGGAGTTATCCACCTTAACCCTTCCACCACCGTAATCGCCAGAAGTTAAGGAGGGTAACTCCCTTCCTTTCACATCCCCAGATGTCAAAATGCTTGGACTCGGGTGCCAGATGAAACAAAACGCAAGGATCAAATCCGCGTTCTGTAAACTAAGTCCGCGTCTGAACCCTTCACAATTAGAAAATATTCTAAGTGAAGAATCTGAAGCGCAGGACCCAATGGCGCGAGGGTCCAAACCCGCGTCATGGTTATCAACCCAAAGACTGCGTCTGGAATCAAACACGATTTAAATTCGTGTGTTAAGGGTTCTTAAAAGGTTCTTGGAACTTCCTTTAATGGCGAAACTTCCGCCTAAAAGACATTTACCTTGGAGACCTTGAAGAACAACATCCTGCGCAGAGGAGGAACTGCCCCTCCGGGCATCGGCGACGGTCGCCTTTGAAGAAGAAGCAATCGGCTTGGTTTTGGGAGCCATGGCTAATTCGATCCAAGGTTCAAGAAGATGAACTGAAGAGGAAGTTCTGTTTCTTAATCTTATCAACGAGTGCGTTCGGAGAAGAAGAGGAATCCTCCCAACTGTGGCCTTTTATAGGCACAAGGATTCGCGAAGATACGCGGCGTATGGCTCGATGAATTCCGCGGCGAATCTCTGTTCGACGCGTGGAACAAAATCACTTTAACGCACAGAGAAGATCATGCGCCACAACTCTACACGAACCGTCGCTCGACACGTGGCACGGATCATTTAATGCGCCAGGAAATCCGCGCGCCAAAAGGCGAAATCCCTTCGGTTCCCCAGGCCAACTGGCAGAGCAATCATGACGTGGCACGCACCCGACGGCCATGTCTCTTCGATGGCTATGCCCCGTCAGCATCGCCATAAATGCGCCCAGACAATCGCATCTATATTCAAAAGATGCGTCTCTCCGGAGTTCGCGTCTTCAGCTAAACATCGCGTCTGCCTTATGAAGATCAGTCACGTCTCCATTGCCAAAGGACGCACGTTACAGAAATCGCGCCTTTACAGCAGTACCATCTCTGCTTTTTGAAAAAGAACCGGCGTTTGGCCTCCTGCTTCTGCAAAATCAGTTCAACAGTACACTGATGCAAGCAGACGACCAACCACTCCTGGCTTAAAGCGCGCCAGTGACAGACTAAAAGCAATCGGGGAGGTTTAGGCTGTGCATCTAGACACTCAACATGATCAACTCTGGGGGCTTCAAAGAGTTCAACAGTACACTCACGAAGACCAACTCCAGATAAGATTAAACCCGGAGCATCAACAGTCTAGTCATGAAGGCGAACTCAGCTAGAGTCCAAAGTATTTCGAAATCCGTCCCAGTTAACTGCGGAATGTCGAAAACTTTGGAGGGGGTTCTGTAGGCTGTCTAAAAATCACAAAGACAAGCCACCAAAACGCAGAGATTCAAGATCAAGGCGCGTTGGCTCAACGCCCGCGTCTCAGCATCAAGGCGCGTTGGCTCAACGCCCGCGTCTCCGCATCAAGGCGCGTTGGCTCAACGCCCGCGTCTCAGCATCAAGGCGCGTCGGCTCAACGCCCGCGTCTCAGCAACAAGGTGCCCCCACCTTGGTTGTAACTACCCCGATTATGGCGCCATCCACCGCCCATGTAGCGGGGAAGTTGGCCCTCATCGTGGAGCACTTTTAGGGGGCACGATCACCCCCTAAAAACCCTATAAATAGTCCCGTCACTGTTGAAGGGGAAAGGATTTTGGAGAAGGAAAAAAAGGAGAGATCATCGACAGAGAGAGAGAGCTCGACTCTTCAAGCCAGCTTGCTGCGTACAAGTTGCTCTTCGCCTACCTTCTCTTTTGGAGTTTTGGTGGACGGGGCTGAGTTACTCCTTCTACCTGCCAAGGAGAAGATCCCTCGACGGTATTGACGGTCATCTGGTCAACGGAGAACAAGATTCACTCTCCACCGCCACACGAAGAACCCAGCACTAAACAAAGGGGGAATTCAAGATTCAATATTCTCCCTCCCTTGTAACCGGAAGATTAGCCTGTTGTAACCTTTCATCTGATTCAAGGAAATTTTACACCTCCTTCTTTCCGTGTCCAACAAACACAAACCGATGTCTTCTTGTAGAACGCTGTCTCCAAGTCGACTCGATCCAAACGTGATCCACCGAGTTTGACTCCAACCTAGTGCTAGATGTGAACTTGACGCTCGAGCTCTTGAATCACCATGTGAAAGCTCCAAAAATACCTTTGTTGAAGCTAATCACCTACTAATATTTTGATCAAATATCTGAAACTAAATATCACAAAATTATTAGTAAACTATAACTACATGAGTTAATTATCATCAAAACTAGAGTGAAGGGCCTCTAGGCCAACAGTCCTAAGACAACGCTTATAGCAAAATCAGAAGTATCGGACATTATTTCAAACGGTTTTGACCAATCTGGAGCAGAGATGATTGGTGCAGAAATAAGCTTATTTTGCAGCTTCTTTCAAGTATTAAGACATCCACTATCGAAAGTAAAGGACACGTCCTTAACTAAAAGGTTAGTTAAGAGCCTAGCAATTTTGCTAAAGTCCTTAATGAACCTACAATAAATACCGACGTATCCTAAGTGTTGGCCCAAAGGCCTATCATTCTAGTTTTGATGAAGATTAACTCATGTAGTTATAATACTAATGATCTTGTGTTTATATAGTTTCAGATATTTGATCAAGATTTTAGTCGATGTTTAGCTTCCACAAAAGATTCAAAGTCAAGTTTTGAAGCTAGTAGGTATTGATTCAAGATCTCACGCATCAAAATCGCATCAAGTACTCAAGAAGAGTCTAACTCATTGGATCAAGATTTGGACCAAGTCAAGATGGAGAAGAAGATTTTCAAGAAGATTTGTGCCATATTTGTAAGTGTTAAGATTTTATTTTAGATAAGATGTAAAGGATAGATTAGTTGTGGATTGCTTAAACTCATATACATACACACACAAGATTTATATATGTTTTCATAAACTAGTTTTAGTTTTAGAAAATACCGTTTTAATTTTTGAGCTTCAAAGTATATATCTTTATGTTTCATGAATAGAGTTCATCAAAACGAGTTTATATGTGTTTTGAATTTCATCCATACACATTGTTGGTTCAAATGTTTAGAAAAACTTAATTTGATGTTTCTATATCATGTGTTTGAGTTTTGTATTTATCAAAACTTGTTTTAGAGCTTATTGTCAAAAATATAGATATTTCATCTCATTTGTGTATTGGATCATGTCCATACACATTAAGCTTCAAAAGTGTTTAAAATATCTTATTTTTATATTTGAAGAAGTTTTAAAAAAATCGTTTTTCAAATTGGAGATTGATTTTGAAAAATACGGGTTTTTGTTTAAGACAAAATTTTTATATCACAAAAATGGTTCAAAACGTTTGTAATATGTCTTGATTTTTAATCGCACATGTTTGTATTTCAAAGTATTTCAAAGAACTTATTTTGTAGATTTTATGTAATTTTATGGGATTTTATAGGAGTTTAATAAACTAAGTTTTAATCCCCAAAATTTGCTAACCTGACCTTCTGTCGATCGACCGAGACAGAAGTTGGTCGACCGAGCGGTCGATCGATGTGCACAAAACGTGCACAGCGCTTTAACTTGAGGGTTGGTCGACCGTCCAGAGAGCTTTGCTCTCTGGATCTGGCCTCGGTTGATCGGGCGATCGACCGACATGTCAATTTCTTGGCGCGGTCGACCGGGCGGTCAACCGGAAGGCCCCAACGGTCAAAAATAAGACCGTTGGCCGGCCGACCGGCCGGTCGACCGACAGGTCATTTTGACTTGCAGTTTGACTCCAATGGCTACTTTTTGGGAGTCTATATAAGGTGGCATTTACACAAGATTTTAAATGGGTTTAAAAGCCAGTTTTTCCCATCTCTCTTAGAGGTTTTTTTCACTTATTTTAGGGCTAATATTTTCATATCAAAAGGAGAGTTTTCAAGAGTGTTTTTCAAAAGAGATTTCTTGAGTTGTCCTCCACTACTTTATCTTATTTTTCTCACACATGCTTGAGCTTTCCATTACTAAATCAATCCTCTAGGGATCTTTGTTGTGAGAGTGTTTTTAGGTGATCAAAGTGTAGAGATCACCAAGTGTTCATCTTAGTATTTGAGGAGGCGAACTTGCGGGTTCGAGTTTGTGACGAGTTCTTGTGGGAACTCGGTGAAGAGATGCAGCCTCGGCAAGTTAGTGTGTTTGTGTGTGTTATTCTTGCGGGAACAAGTGAGGGACTGCGGGTCCAAGAGTTCTAGTGTGAACTCGATGTAGGTGTTGCGGCACCGAGTAATCCAGTGGGATCGATTCTAGTGGAAATCTTTTATAGTGTTGAAGGCGAGGTCGTAGAGTAAGGGTGCTCGAACCTCGAAATAATTCTCACATGTTTGCGATTTCTCTCTCTCACTTATGTTTACATATCTTACATGATTACATTGTTTATCTCTTTATATGCTTGATATATCTTGTGTTTAATTGTTATATGCTTGAAATTATTTGTTTACACTTGTATTCAACCAAGAGAGTCATAGTGGCACCTCAACTCTTAATCTAGAGGAATCCTGAGGAGATAGTCCATAAACCTTTACCGGGAGTTCGGCTACACCCTTGTGTTATATCTTGTGTGTTTAGCTTAATAGTTTTAGTTTGCATAAATAATTTTTAATTTCGCATCATTATCATTAGATTTGCTAGTACACCTATTTACCCCTCTAGGTGTATTTTCACTAAGAAGGATCAGATGTCTTTAATACATTCCGGCACCAGGAGATTAGGTATAACCTCAATCTCGGCTTTATCCACTTCAATTTCATTCTCAAAAATTTCATGACCCAAGACAATCCATGCTAACAATGAAGTGGCATTTCTCCCAGTTTAGTGTCAGATTTTTTTTCGGTATAATGTTGGAGAACGAGTTCGAGATGATGGAGACATTGATCAAATGATTCTCCATAAATGGAGAAATCATCCATGATTATTTTCAAAAATTGTTCCACTATATCAGAGAAAAGACTCAACATGCAACGTTAAAATGTTGTTGGGACATTACACAAGCCGAAAGGCATTAGACGATAAGCAAATATCCCAAATGAATATGTGTACGTGGCATTTTCTTAGTCCTCTGGAGCAATGAGAATCTGATTATACCCCGAGTATTTGTCCAATAAATAGTAATACTCGTGGCCAGCCAAACGTTCAAGCATTTAGTCAATGAAGGGGAGCGGGAAATGGTCCTTATGAGTTGCTGCATTTAGCTTCCTATAGTTGATGCAAACTCGAATCTTCATTGGCAGTCGAGTTTGGATCAACTTTTTTTTCATTTTTCACCACGGTGAAATCAGATTTCTTCGGAACCGCGCGGACAAGACTGACCCATTAGCTAATGGGATAGATTATCTCATTGTCTAAGAGTTTCACAATTTCAGTATGAACAACCTCTTGCATTATAGGGTTTAACCTACGTTGTGGGTCTCTCATTGGTGTCACTTATTCATTAAGATGAATGCAATGTTGAATTATGGCTGAACTCAATCCCTTTATGTCGGTCATAGTCCAACCAATGACTTCATTATGTTTTCTAAGAATTATCTTAAAATTCTCTTCTTGCTCGTCATTTAAATGGGACGCAATTATGAAGGGAAAGGTCTCTTGTTCGCTTAAATAGACGTACTTGAGATGCATATGTAGGGCTTTCAACTCTAAGAAAGGGGAAGCCTCATTGAATGAGGAGTCAAGTTTATTGGCTCCACATTTGGTGAAATAAAGTTTGATACTCAATTCACAGTAGACTCGACAATCTGATCGAGGTTAAAGCCTTCAGACTCTAACTCGAAGTCACAATCAGTCTTTATTTCCAATTCTTCTTTATATTCACTAGTCAAGTTCTCAATGAGATTAACTTCAAATGTTAGATCCTCAACATTATGGGGTTGCTTTCAACCTCCTTTCCTAGGTTGAAGACATTGACTACTCTTGTCATGTTTTCAAAAGTTAACCTCATGGGCCCATTCTTGTAGTTGATAGTAGCATCGGCAGTAGAAAAGAATGTGTACCTTATAATAATGGGAGTTTAAACCCAAAGATTGGACATAGGTTGTGTCTCAAGAACTATGAAATCAACGAGGTAACTTCCCGTCCTGGATAAGGATGTCATTAATTTCTCTCTTGGGAACTTTTATTGACCGATCAGCCAGTTGGATGGTGACTCGATTTAGACTAAGATTGCCTAATCTGAGTCATTGATAAACTGAGAAAGAAAGCAAGTTGATACTTGCTCCCAAGTCAATAAGTGCACGACTAATCTCGACTTGTCTTATAGTGCAGACAATGGCGGGACAACCCGGATCCTTGTACATGTGTACTAAATTTTGAAGATTTGTCATATCTGTGAGTGCTATCATATTTCATATTTTTACTAGTGCAACAAGCGAAATAGAGACCCCAAAATTGATTAAAAGTATATTGTTAAGACCTTAAAGTGAAAGGAATTGAATGTTAACACGAGAAATCATTATTGTGTTGTTTGGCTTGGTGCAAATGAGTTGTAACTGCAAAGCCCAGTTGCAGAAAAATGAGATCGGGTGTTTGGTTGGAAATGACATTTGGAATTGATTTTGCATTCCCACTTGCAATAGTGTGGGACATAATTATATACACACAAAAGTCCAAATTACAAACAAAACATTGACTTACGTGCACATATAAAATTTTATTATTGTTTTGTATGTGCACTAAAATTTGAAAATTTGTCATATCTGTGGGTACTACTCCCTCTGTCCGGGAATAACAGCGTCTATTTTGATCAGATTTTTGTCCCAAATTAGTTGTTTATTTTCAATGCCAATACTATTGTTACCATTCCCAATACTACTTTTATCATTTCCAATATAGAGTATGAAGTACTCCCCTTACTTTTTCTTTTTATAACAAAGACTTCATTCTTCATTTCTCTTTATAATAAAAATACAATTTTCAATGCAAGGGTAAAATTGAAAGTTTCTTAAAATACTATTCCTTAACTCTTGTGTTCGGCCAAAAATAACATTCCTTAGTTCTTGTGTCTAGTTCAAAAATGTCCAGAAAAAACGGACAGAGGAAGTATCATATTTCATATTTTTACTAGTGCAACATGCGAAATAGAAACCCCAAAATTGATTAAAAGTATGTTGTTGAGTCCTTAAAGTGAAAGGAATTAAATGTTAACACGCGAAATAATTATGGTGTTGTTTGGTTTGCTGCAAGTGGGCTGTAAGTGCAAAGCCCACTTGCAGAAAAATGACATCATGTATTTTGATTGAAAAATTAGAATACCGTATATCTTAGAGCTAACGGATCGTGTCCCCGAGGAGAGATGAGATGAAAGCGTTTCAGTATTTTAGAAAAAATAAGTTTAAGTGTTAGTATTTTTATATGAAAAGAAGATGGAGAGTAGAGAAGTGATTTAAATAAAAATGAAGATTTAGAAGAGGTTTTAAAAAAGTGGAATTTAGAAGAAGTTTGAGGATGATTTTGTTTGTGTTTTTTAATAAGAGAAAAGATCCAGGCTCACGATTCTATTTTTGACTATGTATTTTTCTCTTGCCTCAACTAGATCATAGGCCAAAGTTAATATTTGATTTTTGATTCATTCAAGAAAAATAGATAAGATGAATTTTAGAAAAGTTTTTTTTTGAAATGGTTCTTAAATAGAATGTTCAACCATCAAGATTTTCTCAAATATGAAATAAAAACTAGTTTAAGACTTGCTTTTAAAGTTGAAGTTTAAAATAAGTCCACGCCCATCCTCATGTGTCTTTAAGAACACTCGCCAATATGCAAGGCTTCATTTAAGCATTCATATGATTCCATTGGGATCTTTTTTATAGAAATCGATCAAGAAGAATACTTATAGAAGAAGGAGAATAGTGAGCCCTGAAAACAAATTTAGCTACTCATATTAGAATTAAAATACAAAGATGAACTAAAGCAAGATATATCGGCAAAGTAGAGGACCAGAAAAGTCCATCGAATCTTTATTGATGTCACTTCAATTTCAGATTACAATCACTCCTTCTCACTCTCACACTTGTTTCTGGTCTAAGCTAGAAAGAAAACAACAAATAGAAGTTACATTTGAATTGTAACTAGCTAACACAAATCCTAGCATAGAATAAAGCAAAATCTTAATCATATTCTTCATCCATTCTATTCCTGAATTTCTCAGTATTTATAGAGAAAAATCAGAGGGAGGAGTTGTGAGCAGATAGGGGGAGAAATTGCTCCCCCTTATCTCATTACATGGTCGTGGATCCGCGGCCTGGATGTGGCCAACTGGCCACATCTAGGGGAAAAATCTTGTCTGTTGAGTCCTCTTTTCTTTTATCCAGATAGATTTCTCCGTTTGCTTTTCTAATTTTGACGATTCTTTGTTGATTTTCGGTTAATTAACTGGATCTTACAAAAATTCGAGTTTAACTAATTTTCAACCGGTATTATCTTCCTTGATTTGTCCTGATTTGCACTGATTTGAATTAATTCTGAATTAAATCGGTATTTAGATGGGCTATGGACCTCTTTTCTCTTCCTTCTCCCTTGGTAATAGGTATGCACAATATTAGAAAAAGATAATTAAAAATAAAGTTTATTATAACATAAACATGAGAAATATGACTACAATTATGTAATATCAGTGACCGATCCATATTTGGTTGGAAATGACATTTGGAATTAATTTTTCATGCCCACTTGCAATAGTGTGGGCCACAAGTTTTTACTTTCTCCAACAGCAAATTTGGATTACAAGCTTACTGCAAGCGGGAGATGGGGACTGTAGCTAGCCTTCATTTCCCCACTCCCCTCTCTCTTCAATAATTCTCTCTTCCCTCTCTCTCTCTCTCTCTCTCTCTCTCTCTCTCTCGTAGAGGGATGTAGCTGTAGCTCTCGATCTTTAACTTTTCAATAATTTGAATAAGGCTAAGGCTGGTGTTGAGGTGACCCTTTTGGATTGCGGAGAAGGTAGAGAGGCGGAGGGGAGAGATCTGGTTCCTCTTTCCTCTGCTTGGGGGAGGGCTCCAATGGTGGTGTGGCGGCGACGGAGGGTAGAATGTCAGAGAGGAGGAGGCGGATGTAACACCCGGGTTATTAAACTCTGGGTTAATATATTATCGTTGAGTTAATAATATTTTTCAAGAATTCTAATGATTATCAAATTATTATTTCTGTGTTAAATGAATTTCAGTAATTTATTAATGGAAATCCGGGATGAATTTGAAAATTTTATAAATTATACAAGATTAATTGATATGAGAAAATATTGATATCTATGTATGTTTGTACACTAATATAAGTGTGTGTAAAACTTGAATATTATAAATCTGGTTTATTCTGTATATTTCTAAAATTTTGGATTTTACTGATAAGGAGAGCAATAATCGGTATATTACTGGATATTCTTTTGATATTATTTATTAAATTATTATGAATAGCAGAATATAGAAAAATATATGAAAATACATGGATGTATATACTGCATGAAATACTTGTATAAATACTGAGTATTGATATTTAATTCTAATTATATTTATATTAATGATTTGGGGAGATGAAGAAAGAAAAAGAAGAAGAAGAAATATATATATATATATATATATATATATATATATATATATATATATATATATATATATATATATATATATATATATATATGAGAAAAATGTATATCAGCCTGCGGGCTGAGAGTACTCTCTCAGCCTGCGGTGACGTGGCTCGATTTGTCACCTCACTGACTTGCGGCCCGCTTTTAGGGAGAAGTTAAATTACCAAATACCCCTTATGATAACTTTTCCTTATTGTTTATTATTATTTTCCCCCCTTTTATTTTGCCGCTCTTTATAGGATATAAATTACTTTTCGCCTTATTTCTTTACCTCTTTTTTGTAAGATCTAGTTTCTCCATTTCAGCGTGGGATAAAATTTTTTTTGAAAATATAAAATCTTTTCAGATCAATCTTTTCAGCCTGCGATAAAATTCTACTTTATAGTTTATTTTTTTATATATAATGTAGTCAGAGTCTTTGGTCGCATTGTAGATTTAAACTGCGACCTTAGTCAAAGACTTTGATCGCAGTGTACATGGTTAAATGCGACCAAGGTCGCAGTGTTGTTATTGATAAAGATGGCCAGCAACTGCAATCTAAGGTTGCATTACATGGACTGCGACTTTGGTCGCAGTACGTTAAGTAAGTGTTTTCCTTTAGATTAACATGCATAGCGACCAAGGTCGACAGTGCTGTTTTGGTTTAAGACTGCCGCCAGCAACTGCGACCAAGGTCGCCGTGTTGTTGTTTTATTAAGTGTTGTTTGGATGCGACTTGGAGTCACTCCGTGAGACGCGACCTGTCATAAAGATTTTATGAGATCTTTTTAACGTCAAGTCTACGTTGACGAACCCGCACCATTCGTTGTTTCCCGAAGCTGTTGTCCATTAAGGCTGACGGTTCTGATTAATGAACCATTAATTATGGTTATTATGGGCTGGCTATAAATAGGGCTCACACTCTCCCTTTAACAGCCCATAATTAGACTGTTTTCATTTGAGAGCAATTGCTCTGAGAATTTCCGCCTTCTTCAGAGTCTCTAACAGGGGCCTGCCTCCATGGATGAAGATGACCCTATGCACGAAGATGACCCAGAGCTTGATTGTCCTTTTTCAGGTTCGCTGGGCCTCTGGGAGTATATTTTGGCCGGTGAACTTGATCGATGTTCGTCCACAAGGGAAGAAGTCATGGTCCTCGACGTCCACAGTTTTTTAATACACGGGGACCTCAATAACACCACTGCTCTTATTCAATAAGGGCTCTTTTGATGTTTAATCTTCTTTGTACTGCTATATTGTAACAGTCAATCTTATTGTATAAGAGATCGTTTTTTGTATCATTTTCACATGCCTGGAGATAAATGCCTGGACATAAATAAAAAGACCTCAATAACACCACTGCTCTTAGTTAACAATGGTTCTTTTTGATGTTTAGTTTTCTTTGTACTGCTATATTGTAACACTCAATCTTATTGTATAAGAGATCGTTTTATATCATTTTCACATGCCTGGAGATAAATGCGTAGACATAAATAAAAAGCATATTTGTTTTTTAATAAACTACGACCTTTGGTCGCAGTCATGCATTGCAAACAAAACAACTTGGACCAGAGACGACACTGCGACCAAGGTCGCATAAGACTATCAGTGCAAACAGAAAGAACTGCGACCAGGGGCGACATTGCGACCAAAAACTGCGACTAAGCAACTGCTGCGGTGACGTGTCACCTCGTCGCAGTGTTGTTGTTGATTAAGACTAAAGACCAGCAACTGCGACCAAGATTGCAAATTATTTTTTTAAGAATGCGGCCATCAACTGCGACCAAGGTCGCAGTGTTGTTGTTGATTATTTATAAGACCACCAACTGCGACCAAGGTCGCAGTGATGTACTGCTATATTGTAAGAGTAAAGACCAGCAACTGCGACCAAGGTCGCTGTGTATTTTATTAAGACTAAACACCAACAACTGCGATCAAGGTCGCAGTTTATTTTATTAAGACTACGGTCAGAAACTGCGACCAAGGCAGCAGTGTTGTTGTTGATTAAGACTAAAGTCCAGCAACTGCTGCGTCCATGGTCGCAGTATTTCAACCAATACATAGTAGTAAAAAAATTTATTTAACACAATTAACTTTAGAAAACAGATTTATATATATTTAAAAAGAAAAACAAAATACAATTTTGTTAACTTCTAATCGTCGTCATCACCATCGTAATCAGATTCGTCGTCAAGAGTCATGCTTTCGTCTTCTGTATCGCTTTCGTCTTCTGTCTCTTCCTCCTCTTCAGGTACAGTCTCATCGTCGCTTTCTTCCTCTTCATGTTTGTGTTTTGGTTTATCAATGAACTCTCAGAAAGGGTCGTCTGTATCAAGCTCAGATTCTGACCCGTAGCGAGACATTGTTTCAGAACTAAACATAAAATCATCATTTGATGATTGGCTTCTTTCCGGTGAAGACGGTGGTGATGGTGAAGACATTTTTTGAATGTATTTTCGGAATAGTGAGAGTAACGAGTTTGAGCAAAAAATAACTTAGTATGTTTTTAATCCTTTGCTCATGACCCTTTATATGTATTTAATCCGGAATTCGAAAAGTTTTAAGCTCTCGGACCACGTGAATATCTCTCAAATATATTTTCTATCTTTTCCCAAAAATTGTATACTTCCTAGGTGACTGTTCAGTTATCCAAAACAGTTTAAAAGTTAATACACTATAACTTTAAATTACTTTGAACTCCAAAATAGTACATTATTGCGACCAAAGTCGCATTGGGAACTGATAAATGATTAACTGCGACCATAAATTGCATCCGTAGTAGGATTGCGACTATGGTCGCAGTGTTTAAGAGCAGCAGTCGCAGTTTGGATATGTAATTAAAAGAGTTTATAAGTTAATATAGTGAGAAAGAGACCTTACAAAAAAAATAGAATTAAAAGCTTTTAAAAGAAGACAAAATATAATTGAATATCAGAAGATCAGGAAATCCTAATCCTCGTCATTATCACCATCATAAGCAGATTCATCGTCTTCATTCTTCTGCTCTTCCTCTTCATCACTTATTTCCTCATCATCTTGCTGTTTTTGAGGTTTTTTTGTTTCACCGATGAACTCCCAGAATGGATCGTCTCTATCAAGCTCTTCGTCTGACCCGTTGCTAGGAAGCGAGCCTACAGCATCAGAGGACATGCTTTCATCAAGCATGTCTCCGTCAAGTGGCAGAGGAATAATGTCTTCCTCACTAACCCACATGAAAAATTCATTATCATCATGAATAGGAGGATCAGTTAATACATTATTTGATGTAGTGAGATAGTCAAAAGGAGTGAAGTCCAGACTGGTATCAGATTCACTAGAATATCCTAAAGACAAAGGACCGGTGGGGGATTGATTGAAATTAAATTCTGAGTGTTCAGAGGAAGAAGATGGGGAAGACATGATTCAAGAATGAATTTTTTTTTGGAAGTTTTTGAAATCAAATTGAAAAGGAAGAGCAAAAATATAGTTTTCTTAGGTATGAGATAATATACTAGTAACAAGCATTATATAAAGGTGAATATTGTGGGAGAACATGAATAGTAATAATAATTGTTAGAGGTGAGGATTGAGTATGTTAAGAAGTGGTAAAAAAAAATTATATTTAATTGAAGATTTATTGCGGGAGAATCCGAAGTACAAATTAACTTTTTATAGAATTGTTTGGCTATATCTTTAGATTACGTATGGTGCACATCTTTCCTTTCTCGAGATTAACATTAGTGCATCTCTTTTTTTTCTAGACTGGTGTTGTATCACGGTAGATATAATATTAATTACTTCTTTTACATAAGGCATGAGAAAGAAAATTGCGAATTTGGTCGCAGTACCGAAGGAGGTCGCATTGCTATACGATAGCATTTTTTGTCTTGTATTCTTTATTCTGTATTAAGTCTGCGACCATGGAATGTTTTTTTACTTTTGAATGCTAGAAGTCGCAGTCGTCATTTAAAAGGGGTATTTTTGTCATTTTGATTCACGATTGTTTAGGCGGGATTTTTTGATTTTTTTTGGCGCCCACACTCTGCGACCGATGTGTGGCCTATATTCAGCCACGTCCCGCAGGCTGAGAAACTCTCCCAGCCCGCAGGCTGAGGTACAGTAAGCCCTATATATATATTATATATATATATATATATATATATATATATATATATATATATATATATATATATATATATATATATATATATATATATAAAATAAAATTGATTGATGAGATATGGGAAGAATGGGGTAGGGGAGTAGGTGGGGGAGAAAGAGAGAAAAAACTCTCTCCCTGTTTCACTCTCTTTCTCTCTCTCTCTCTCTCTCACTCTCATCTTCTCTCTTTTTCTCTCTCTTGGCGATGCAGGCCAGCGGCATGGCTGACGTCCAGGCGTCGGCGGCCAGCCGGCGTAGGGCCGACAGGGTGGGGGGAGCAACAGACCCTCCCACCTCTCTCTCTTTCTCCCTTTTCTCCCTCTCTCCCCCTTTGTCTCCCTCTCTCTCTTTCCTCTCTCTGTGTGGTGTTGGCGACCCACGGCGCCTGAGGCGCGCTGGCATGGCGGCACGACGCCGAAGCGCGGGGAGCAGCAGCAAGTTGCTGCTGCTGTTGCCTTTGTAGAGAAGAAGAAGATAAGAAGTTGGGTTTGGGTTTTGGGTTTTAAAATAAACCCAACCCGACCCGTTAAAAATCCAACCTGCTTTCATATTAATAACGTCAAATTTTATTTAAGCCCGTGATAAGTTGAATAATTACTTTTGGGCCCTTAAAAAAAAATAAAAATAGCCCTCTGAATATTTTCAGTTGTTACGTATCTAATCTTGTTTCGTATCTCTTGGATTTCGAGCGCTATCTCGGTTATCCGGACTCCGATTTGCACGATTTTAAAGCCGTTGGATTCGTGAGAGTGGGAACTATGACTCTACAGTATTAATTATGTGGAATCGGATGTTAAAAGAATCGACAAGGCCAAGAGGTGGGTAAAGTCTACCTTTAATTTTATTAAACACTGTGACTGCATGTGTATTGACTATTAATATAATAATGATATTAGTTAAGTGAAGATTAATATTATATGCAATTGATATCTAATCTATTTGAAATAATAATCGGATAGTAGTTGGTTAACACTGGTATACCTGGTGAGTATACTAAACAATGACAATAGGAAATCGGTTACAGATCATGGGTGTTTATTAATTAATAAGAGATAATTAGAAATCAGTTAAGATAAAAGATCACTTGGAACACATTAACCATGATTGGATAATTATAGAATCGGTTATATTGATACTGGTATAGTGGAATCCGAAATTGATATTAGAATTGAACTAAGCAAATAAAATTAGAATTTATCTTCGAGCAACTTGACATAACTGTGATATAAAAAACTCTGTTAAATGGGATACATGTAATTGATGCAGTATGATAGAAATAACATATTAATTAAAATATTGAAAATTTTGTTAATATTGATAACTCAAATGGAATCGGGACAATTTGGCTAATTAGCGATTGTGAACGTGAACTGATAATGATGGAACTGATCAAAGTAATTGGTAATGAACTGAATTAGAGCAACTGAAAATAATTTCTAGTATTACCAGACATGCTTGATAAATAATTAGAATATCAAAAACTCCTTATTAAACTAAGTACACAGGATACTAAAATATCATGTAGTATGTTGAGTATTGATCTTGTGGATACAGTTTTCGTATTTGTTGTGTTTCATGATATATGCTCATAACGTGATTTTGTGTATCAACTTGCACACTTGAGGCATCAAAGGTCATCAGATGACTTACATATTTATATATATCGATTAAGTTGTTAATCAGTAGCAATTGAAAGCAATTGGATAGACAAATAACGAAAATATATTAAACATAATGAGATGTGAAAAAATAATACTTTTGGATTAAAACTTGTAAGTAGATATTATATTTTTTAGCGATCAATGATTATTAATAAAACACTATTGAATAAGATCAAGTTTGATAAAAGTCAGATAATGGGTGACCGATAATAGTGTATAAGTAACAAGTGAGTATTGAATTGGTGAAAACCAGTTAGAGTCGGTATTGAGCAAATCTGACAATTTAATATTAAGTATACCGATTAGAGATGGATAATTCGATATCAACAAAATAAATAACGATAGTATTGAACTAATATTGTGTTATGCCTACTCTATGCATCGGAGACTTTCGGATATCCTTATAATTGATTTATCAGAACATTAAAATCCTCTATTAAGGTTGAAAGTCACATCATTATAGTGATACATATTATATCTAATCGGCAAGAGTTAGATGATTACCTAAATAATTAAAAATTGTTATACAGACGAAAGATTGAGCGTCGTGTCAATGTGATTAGTACTCCAGTATTAGTAGGTGATATATGTATATGTATGTTTGTATATGTGTGTGTGGTTTGATTTCATATGCGAATGCAGAGGATGATTTGACTAGTAATTGATAGAAATAAAGAAAATTGTGAATTATTAACTATATAACCAACAATGATAGAATTCGATAGGTATAAAACTGACAATTATAGAACCGGTGGCAATATTAATGATAACTGAATTATCGTGACAACGGAGGTCTCTGTGTGATTTGGAACTAGTAGATAGAAATAAGTAACAATAAAACATGATTTATAGAAGTTAGTAGTATTAAGACCGGTATTGGTAGAATCTGGGGTTAACTTTGGGCTGTACCAAATAGAAGTACTATAATCAGTTCTTGATTGAAATAAAAGATAATTATAATATAAAAAATGTTAATAATTCATGTGATATCAGAATTGTTGTGTAACTATTAACTTGTATCAGTAGGGATGAGAAATTTCTAATTCATACAAGTTATAACCAATAGATAGTCTACTTGGTGATAAAAGAGGCAATTGATAATGATCTCGGATATTAACTAAATAATAAAAGGTGAATAGGTATTATGATTAGAAAATTGAATACTGGTGATACGAATCAGAACTTGACCGGTAAAATCTGAGACCATTAAGTTGTATGCATTATATGTGTGTTTGGTACCTCTTAGATATGATAAGAATTCCTTGAAACTAATGAGTTATGAAATGAAATCGTATGAACTTGACTGTGTGACATATCGGTAAGAATGTGAATGCTTTTGTGATAAGAAATGTGCATAAGTATGTATATGATATCATTTATTATATTAGAGGAAGGGACTGAGTTGAACCGGGGGTAATCGAAGGAGAGTATTGCTGTTATTTATTGTATCGAAGGAAGGGACCGGGTTGAACCAGAGGTGATCAAAGGGGAGTATTATTGTTATTTATTGTATAGGAGGAAGAGATCGGGTTGAACCGAAGGTGATCGAAGGGGAGTATTGTTATTATTTATTGTATCGGAGGAAGGGATCGGGTTGAACCGGAGGTGATCGAAAGGGAGTGTTGTTGTTATTTATTGTATCGGAGGAAGGGACCGGGTTAAACCGGAGGTGATCGAAGGAGAGTATTGCTATTATTTTATTGAAGTATGCATGAATGTATGTTTGTGACATCCAATATATGGATGAGATTATATATGTCATCCAGTATATGGATGTGATTATTTATATCATCCGGGACATGGGTGTGATTATTTATGACATTTAGTATATGGATGTGGCTATTTATGATATCCGGTATATAGATATGATTGTTTATGATATCCGAATTATGGATGTTGTTATATATGTCACCTAGTATATGCATATAGTTGTTTATGACATCTGGTAAATAGATTGTTGTGACATCCAGTATATGGATGTGATTGTCTCGTATTTCTTCATGTATGAACATATATTTATATTTGGATACTATCATGAGTAGTGTGTGATGTCATATGTATATTAGGGGAAACAATAACGAACTATAAACTAATCTAGTGAGTAAGATTATACACTCAAAGAGTTGTACTGTGACTGTGAGTTATATATGAAATACGAATATGTTACATACTGAATATAGGAGAGGTAATTATAAGAAATAGACGATTAGGTTAAGTATTGTATAATACATGATATTATGTATTAATGAAATTGGTCATGTGTACGCAAAAGAATGCATATAGAAAGTATCAGATAATAAAAAGAATTTATAATCCATTAAGCTACAGTATCAACCATAAGTAAGAAGATATTGAAACTGATTCTTGAATTTATTCAGCTGCATCATACTTGAATTACAATGGTATTATAATACAAACTCTAATTTGACTGATTTTACTCACTGAGCTGTTGAGCTCACCTCACTACAGATTGATATTTTCAGGTCACGACAAGGCAAAGGTCCGGCTTAGAGCTGTAAGGATGTTCTCCCTAGATAATGCATGTATTTATTGTAGAATGTGATTCCTTTTTTAAATTCTGATTTTATTAGTAATTGCGAGTTAGTGCTAGTGGCAGTAGATAGTGATACACTTTGATAAATGGAGATAAATATGGATGATTGCAGTTTGTATATTGAGTAAAACTCATAAATGGTTTTGTGTTAGAATATTATATTAAGGGAAGAACTCTTATGTATATGTTTATTTGATTGACTTTGAGATGAGCTATATGATAAAAATTAAAATTGATAAGTAGGCTGATGTTACCCGAAATTAATTTATATTGTATTGAGATAGACTCCATATTTCTAAGGAGATGCTGTCAAATTTTTTTGTAGAATATCTGAATAAATAAATATTGAGGTTGATGATTATAAATTTTGAGGTAATTAAATATTGGGACCGTTACAGCGGAGGTGGTTCTCGAGAAGGGCAACGGATGGGGGGTGCATTGGTGGATGATTTCGCAGATATTGTGGATAAGTTGGGGGATGGAGACCTTGATGAGGTCACGAATGTTGTCGTTGACCCAGACGACAGAGGAGTGAGGATGTAAACTATGGTAACACAACACTAGAGGGGGTAAATAGTGTTTTAAAAATTCCGAACAAGAAATGTAAATAACTTGTAAGATAAATGAATATGTACAGAATCAAAACACAGAAATGCACACGCAAACACAAGAAATTTTATCCTGGTTCGATCCTCTTGACCTACATCCAGTCCCCAAACATCCGCTTGAAATTTTTCTTAACCGAATTTTGAAAACCTTCAAAACCAACAACAGTATACCACTTGACAAACTCCTTCGCTAAGTCTGTATATCTTTTCTTTACACCGAGAAGACATTTTTTTGCAGTAAGTACAATTATCTTATAAGCCTTAATTTTTGTGTGGAAGTGAGTGTACAAGGATCTTATAATGGAACTCTCAGATTTTCTTCACAAGGAATAGAATTTGGATGAAGAAATAATCAAAAAGAAAAATTTCTAAAGAACAGAATTTGTTCAGAGTTTTGACAGAATAGTTTCTATTAAAAGATGTCTAATTAAATTCAATCAGCCCCCAATTATAATAGAAGATTATAGGCAGTTGGGATGGTTATTTGATTTGAATTTGAATAGAAAAAGTGTGAAAAAACACCAAAAAATTAAAAACTTACACAACTATTCAACCGTCAGAATCTGACTGTATAGTCGACTAGAGAAAACAGTTAGTCGACTAGGTATTATATTTTGCCTATATTAGTCGACTAGTCAAAGGGAGTAGTCGACTACAGGTGATATAGAAACGAATTTCATGTTTCTGTAAATTAGTTATAGTCGACTAAGAAAAATGATTAGTCGAATAGATTTGTGTATCAGTCATATATTAGTCGACTTACAACCTAAACTGTCACCAATTTTGTTCTCTGTAAAAGTCTATTAGTCGACTAGGGAATAGGAGTTAGTCAACTAGATAATAGGTAAGTTGAAAACTGAAGAATATCAGAATTAATTTAGTCGACTAGAGGAATGGTTAGTCAACTAGGGATACGTAAAAATTGTGTATTCAAGGAATTTGACAATTTTCTAAAAATTCAGAAAAATTACAAAAAATGAAAAAATCTTGTTATATCTTGTACTCCTTGATCACCATGTATGTGTTGTGTCTCCATCAAGATTTCGTCCTATTGATCTGCAAGACATATGTGAGTATAAAATATACATATATACACAAGGATACACACACACACACACACACATACACAGACTTGTAAGATTGTTATCATCAAAACCTATATGTAAACATGTAGGGGGTAGCAAGATTCAATAAGGAGGAGAAGGCATCAGAGAAAGAGAGAGGGGGTCGGCGGTGACCTCAGCGGATGGGGTGAAAAGGGGGAGGCCGAAGAACCCGCATAGGGGTCCAGGAGGAGGAGGAAGGGCATAGATGAAAGCGTCGGAGGAGGAAAGGAGAGAAACAGAGTATGGAGGCGATGACTCATCATAGATCTCAGAAATAGGTCTTTTTATTGCTAAGGATGGCAGCAAAGTTGAAATCTTGCTGTTGTTGCTTATATTGTTGGCGCAAGAAGAAGAGGAAGAAGTCTCCTTGCCTTTTTGTGTTGGTTTTCCCCCCTTTCTACTGTTTTAATTTTAACTTTTGACTTTAGGTGTTGTATTGGGTTGTTTTCACGTTAATTGCGGTGTAGACCATTTAATGAAGAGCTCAGATTGGGCTAGGTAGGGTGTTGCTGGAATTAGGGTTGTAAATAGGAAGCATGTTGCTGAAATCCTCACAACATTAACGATAGGAATTCCGTCGAGGATGTTTATGAAAAGCATATAATGAAATAAGAAAGAAAATGATAATATATATTTAAGGTTAACAAATAATACATAGTTGTATTATTAGTATCATTTAAATTTATTATTAGATTAATATTTTTTTAATTTACATATTAATTAAGTAAGAGTTCTGTTTTAAATTTAATTACTTGAAATGTGTACTTATGTGATGTTTAGCAGATCTTGTATGTTCACAATCAAACAATGAAAATTGAATTCCCATTTATTGTACCGTTATACTAAACACTATATTTAATAATATACTTTTCAACTTACGCTTCAGCATTACGAACAAAACACTTGAAAACTCATTTGCTCAAAATTTTTTTACAACTACAAAATGATTTCTCATTTACCACTTGCACTTCCGACCACTTGCAGGCAATCAAACATGCATTATTTGTAATAGAACTATGAGACTTAAGATGAGATTTGAAAAAGGCATATTAGGCCTCTCTCATTATCAAAAATAAAATAAAATAAACCACTAGATTAATTGCTAGCCAAATCTATGTACATGACACATTAGATTTATTGTCAATGATTCTATAACAGAAGTTGTTTGAATAAACAAAAGTATGTGAAAAAATAATAAAGTTCTTTTTTGTTTTCTCTAGTTAATTTTTAAAAGACATCAAAACATGCGGTGATAATGATCCAAGTTTGTTCATACAAGGTGAAGGCCGCGTCGACACTATTGGTAATAAAGGAACCCAGAAGAAGAAGAAAAATAGTAATAAAAAAAAGAAGGAAAATAATAATAAAAGAAAGTAGTTAATTTAATGGTAGAAAATTTTCACGATCGGTTACAAGTCGTTTTAAATTAAAGTAATTTAAAACGATTTGTATCCAATCGCGATAAATTGTTGTCCTAGAAAATTAATATTAGATGTTTCTTTTCCTCGAAAAAGAGAATACTAACAAGTTTTTTTTTTTTTTCCCCTAAAAAGAGGAAAGAGAATTGTCCAAAAAGCTATGGTCACTGGTCGTACAAGTACAGGCACAACAAATGGGACAAAACCACCATGAGACCATGCGAAGTCTCCATCAAAATAAGGCCAGTTTCTGTGGTCCATGTGATTTGTCTACACGCAGTACACAAAGCGATGTGATCGCCGACTGGCCTCCATGTGTAGCGGTTGGTTCACAGAAATTGATTCGTTCCACTTGCAGGCAACTTCTCCATGACTCAAACTAAAAACAACAACAATTCAAAATTACATGACCAAATTAAAATTGTAAACTTGACTCCCAAAGTTTCAACACTCATTCATGACTAGGGGTGCCATCGGATCGGATATTACCTCTATCACATCCATATCCACACCCAACCTTCGGATACGGATACGGATATTGGCGGATGTGAAAAAATGATATCCGTACCCGCCAAAATCGGATATCAGATATAAATCGGATATTAGCGGATCGGATGCGGATACTAATCAGATATGTTAAAAATGAATAAGATTAAAGATAAATTAAACAGAAATACTTATATTACTTATTATCTCATCTACTATAATATTAAATGTGATACATACTATGATATTATTGTGTACATATCAATACATTCATCGTATTCATTGTCATTTGACTTCTATAACAATAGATTACACGTCCTCCGATGCTAAATGCCGATTCGGATGCCATGGTTGATGTCGAAATACTCAAAATATCTTGTGGTGCTCTTGCAAGAATCGAATACTTTCCACTATTACTTTTTCACCAACTCAAAATATCAAAATTTAATGCCTTCTATTGAAGAATAATCTTTTCCATACCGATATCATTATGAAGCACGCAATATTCGGATATCGGATCGGATACGAATAAGATATTACTTTTACCATATCCGTATCCGCACCTACCTTTCGGATACGGATACGGATACGAATATTGACGGATGTGAAAAAATGAAATCCGTATCCGGATTGGAGGCGGACTCGGATGCAGATATCCGCGGATAATCCGTATCCGGTGGCACCCCTATTCATGACTCAAGCTATGCCATTTGCATCGACTAAGATCAGACTTGCATGCCACATTGCACTTCTCACGAGCTAGAATTCTAATCTTGTGGCAAGATTCATGGACCAATAAATAAATAGTCTCAGGTAGATAGTTTCTAACAGAGGGCCGCAGAGATTTTCTCAAGCGAAGAAGTACTGAGCGCATAAAAGAATTTGACCGTAAGAACCACCTGTCCATATAGCTCTCTTTGAGAAGAGTCGTCACGCAACGGATAAAAGTTGCTTTAAAAATAACAGGACAACGTGAGCCTGTTTAGGCACATGGACGTGCCAGCTCATGGAAGAGAGATTGTGAGGCTCACAAAATTGTTTGAGGGAGGCTTGTCTGGAGCTTGCTGTAACTCTGCCGCTCTCATGCCCGGTGCATGCAATCAGATCACGGAGAAAATTTCCATGCCGGTGATATACTTGAATACATAGTGGTCGTATAATTGGTTTCAGATACTTGAAACTCTCACTATTATGACAATTATGTGAGTCAGTGTAGAATTGATGTAGCGTTATTACCATATTGACGCCCGGAATCTTTTTAAATTTCATACAAATTTTCGAAATCTTTATATTTTCAAACCAATACACTAAATCTTATAAGTTTTGATAAAATAACGCTCTTAGCTGCTATCTATTTTGTAATGGTAGAGAGGTAATAATATTATTTTATTACTCAAATTTGACAAAATTCCCTCTTTCTTTCACACTCTCTCACTCACTTAGTACCACAGACCGTCCCATCAGCGGCAGCAGCAGCCTTTCTGTAGCTCATCTTCCGCCTGCTGCAATTGGCAGCCTGCAGACAGCAGCATGCAGCTCCTGCTATCACATGTTACTGCTGTGGACAGCGACAGAGGCACAGAGAGTAAGTTTCTTGAGAGAGAAATAAAGAAAAGGGATGAGAGTATAATAGTAAATTCACATATTATTTTGAGATAGTTTAATTTAAAAAGAAAATATTTTCAAAATATTCTAATTTATAAACAGAAAAACTAACAAGGGGGATTTTGTCCAAACAAAAAAGACTTGGAGTGTTGATTTGAGAATACGAAGATTTCAAAGATTAATATGAAATTTACAAATATTTGGGTGTCGACATAATAACAACCAATTGATATAGGGGTTGTTTGTTTGGACGTAAAAGACCACAAAAGGCCGTAATTCATAATGACTTTCAGCTCAATTACAATTACGGTGTTTGTTTGGACCGTAATTCGTAAAAGACTTACGCAAATCAACTACCACTCACTTGCAATCCAATTACCACTCACTTACAACCCACTTACAGTTAATTTTGTGGTTAGTAAATTTGTATTATTTTTTTTATGTTAATATAATTTTTTTAATATTTAGCATTTTTACTATTTATTTACAATATTAAAAATTTTTAAATAACCAAATAGTTAATTTTGCGGTCAACTTTTCCACTTATGACTTACACATTACGACAACTAAGTACCGTAAAACACAATACACTTTCCTACTTACAACTTTATATTAACAAACAAACACAGTAAAACTTACATGCATGTAACTCGTTTACAATTCTAAAAGAGTTTACCAATTACGACTTATGAATTACGGTCAATTATGACAACCAAACATACTCATAACCATCCCCCCTCACTTCAAAACACTTGACAAAACTTGGTACATATTTTGGTCTTTCATTGAATCGCTCGTTTCCTTAATTTTCCTGTTGGTAGAGATCCAACGGTCTATGATCCTAAATGTCACATAAATAAACAAACCAAGACTAATATCATTGAATTTACAGTGTCAAATGATAAAGAAGTTTTTTTGGGAAGGAAAAAATAAAATAAATAAAGGAAGCACAAATATATCTACGGTATGTAACTCTGAAACTTGAGCACGAGTACTTTCTCATGGAAATAACGGTACAACATCCAAATTTCTTTTGAAGTGTGAGGAGAGCACCACTCCTTTGTTGGGCTTAAGAATTTGGTCTTGGCCTGCATGAGCTGCGCCCGACCCGATTTGAAGGCGAACCGCCCCCTAGGCTCAGTTGTAGGCTTCTTCAGGATCAAAATCTCCCCGATATGACATTAGATCATTTTTTCTTAATTTAAAGTTCGGGTTGGTAACCAGTCGTGCCGTGTCATGTCTAATCATACTCAGGTATAGCCCACATAAAAACACTTAAGCTCCGGCGCAATATAGAGAACTGTAAGGGTCTACACTTATAAGTCCATGTATCAATTCAGTGAATTTTAAACTGGCCCACGTGCCGTACTTGACCAGTGCATTCGACTCTCAATTCGTGCTTGAATCGTGTCATTTTATTTCTACCAAAATTTGAACTACTATTCCGTATCTATTCGTATGTCTACTTCATACATTTTTGTACCAAATAGCTGCTAGAACTGTCAATTTGGATTTAGGACTTCTAATTCAACTTCTCAAATTTTTTTTATCGGGTAAAAATTTTGTTAAAATAGGCTCAGAATCAATGGAAGAGATAAGTCTTATGAGAATAATAGTCATTGGTCAAATTTCATTAAGAATTGAGATCGATTTGATACAAGCTGATCAGTTACATTGTCAATCAAATCAGCCACCCACGCCGGTTTAGAGTTTCATTCTGAGACGTGTCGTGATTCTCGTGAATCATATCGAGGCAAGCTCTGGCACGGTCCCATTAGCTGGACAGGCACGGCCCAAATTCTTATTTCTATTACTTATGTACCAAAATTCTCCGTGTCGGCCTATTATGCTTTGAGCCAGTGTGGGACCGTTATCAGCCCTATTGAAAGTGTGTGGATCTAAATGTAACCATGTTTTGACTTACTTTTTTTTTTTTTTATGAGAAGATTGAAGCCTTTCAAATCATGCAACCAATGTTCACACAGAGAGCTCCTCGTGAAAGCGGGAGTAGGTCTGTTTTTGTCGGTTATTGCAGCAAAAATGAGGGCGGCAAATTTACAGAGTCAAATAGTTGAGGTCGAAATGTACTTGTGTTTGAGTAACCATGTCCGCTCATATGGATATGGAGAGTGCTCTGAAGTTTTGGCTTGAGTCGGGATCCAGTGAGTAACATTAACCAAATTAGGGCTGGTGTTGAAAAATTCAATGCTCTGAGGAAAAAAAATTTAAATTATGCTTCTAAATATACTAATTATAGTTATATTAAAACAAATTATTTTTCTTCATTAAAGAAAATTTTCTTTGAACAAGAGTTTGAATTAACAATCAATTTTGAACAATTAAGTTTGAGCTTCGTGTTCAAATAAACTATTAATGCAGCATCACCCAAAAGTAATGACAAATTTTCACATAATGAGGTATAAAAAAATTTATAGACGAGGCAGCAACAAGATCAAAGCTCTGATGTAATATTCCTAATCAATAAACACATAAATTAATATTAAATAATAGTATTTCGACATAAATACCAAATGATAATACCACTACTTAATTACAATTATATATTAATAATAATTTAATAATTAATAACAATTAATAATAATAATAACCAAATAAAAATTTAATATCTCAATGCAATGTATATATATAATAACAAATATTACACACACACACACACACACACACACACACACATATATATATGAGAAAAATGTACCTCAGCCGCTAGCTGAGAGAGACTCTCTCAGCTGTCACTTCAATATGGTCGCAAACTTACTGCAACATATCACAGTCCACTATGACATGGTCACAGTCCTAAAAAATCATATATTTTCAGTGTAATTAGGACTGCGACCATGATAGCAGTCCTCAGAAAAAACTGTGACCTCGGTCGTAGTCTTCAGAAAAAGACTGCGACCATGGCAGCAATTCTCATAAAAATACTACGACTTAATCACAGTCCTCATAAAAAACTGCGACCATGGTACCATCACCTAAAATTATGGTTGAAATTTAGCCACGTTACGCCAGCTGAGAGAGTCTCTTTCAGCTAGCGGCTGTGGTACATATTCCTTTCTCTCTCTCTCTATGTGTGTGTGTGTGTGTAATATATATGTGTGTGTGTACATATATATGTGTATATACATATACATATGTGTGTGTGTGTGTGTGTGTGTGTGTGTGTGTGTGTGTGTGTGTGTGTATATATATATATATATATATATATATATATGAGAGAAATGTAAATCAGCTGACACAGGAGGCAACTCCCTCCTATGTCGCACTCAAAAATCATATTTTCCGAGTGAATTTTTAAGATCCGACCGCACATTATCATCTTCATATTCTAAGATATACACAAATAAAAAATCAAGTGATTTGAAATTTGTTTACTCATTGATCTAATCGTTCCATTTTGTTCTATTGTTAAAAAACCGTTAATGTTTGAACCCAAAGAAAATGGAGTAAACAAACTTCAAATCACTTGATTTTTTATATACATATATCTTAGAATATGAAAATTATAATGTGCGGTCAGATCTTGAAAATTCACTCGGGAAATTGATTTTTGAGTGCGACATAGGAGGGAGTTGCCTCCTGTGTCAGCTTATTTACATTTCTCTCTCTCTCTCTCTCTCTATATGTATATATATATATATATATATGTATATATATATATATATATATATACACAGAAATTGATTCGTTCCACTTGCACGGAACTTCTCCATGACTCTAACTAAAAACAACAACAATTCAAAATTACATGACCAAATTAAAATTGTAAACTTGACTCCCAAAGTTTCAACATTCATTCATGACTCAAGTTATGCCATTTGCATCGACTAAGATCAGACTTGCATGCCACATTGCACTTCTCACGAGCTAGAATTCTAATCTTGTGGCAAGATTCATGGACCAATAAATAAATAGTCTCAGGTAGATAGTTTTTAACAGAGGGCCGCAGAGATTTTCTCAAGCGAAGAGGTACTAAGCGCATAAAAGAATTTGACCGTAAGAATCACCTGTCCATATAGCTCTCTTTGAGAAGAGTCGTCACGCAACGGATAAAAGTTGCTTTAAAAATAACAGGACAACGTGCACATGGACGTGCCAGCTCATGGAAGAGAGATTGTGAGGCTCACAAAATTGTTTGAGGGAGGCTTGTCTGGAGCTTGCTGTAACTCTGCCGCTCTCATGCCCGGTGCATGCAATCAGATCACGGAGAAAATTTCCATGCCGGTGATATACTTGAATACATAGTGGTCGTATAATTGGTTTCAGATACTTGAAACTCTCACTATTATGACAATTATGTGAGTCAGTGTAGAATTGATGTAGCGTTATTATCATATTGACGCCCGGAATCTTTCTAAATTTCATACAAATTTTCGAAATCTTTATATTTTCAAATCAATACACTAAATCTTATAAGTTTTGATAAAATAACGCTCTTAGCTGCTATCTATTTTGTAATGATAGAGAGGTAATAATATTATTTTATTACTCAAATTTGACAAAATTCCCTCTTTCTTTCACAATCTCTCACTCACTTAGTACCACAGACCGTCCCATCAGCGGCAGCAGCAGCCTTTCTGTAGCTCATCTTCCGCCTGCTGCATTTGGCAGCCTGCAGACAGCAGCATGCAGCTCCTGCTATCACATGT
>JAVJIF010031350.1:167500-230000 GCA_038442645.1 Agave tequilana
TCAATAACACCACTGCTCTTAGTCAACAAGGGCTCTTTTGATGTTTAATCTTCTTTGTACTGCTATATTGTAACACTCAATCTTATTGTATAAGAGAGCGTTTTGTATCATTTTCACATGCCTGGAGATAAATGCCTGGACATAAATAAAATGCATATTTGTTTTTTAATAAACTACGACCTTGGTCGAAGTCATGCATTGCAAACAAAACAACTTGGACCAGAGACGACACTGCGACCAAGGTCGCATAAGACTACAGTGTAAACAGAAACAACTGCGACCAGGGTCGACACTGCGACTAAAGACTGCGACTAAGCAACTGCTGCGGTGACGTGTCACCTCGTCGCAGTGTTGTTGTTGATTAAGACTAAAGACCAGCAACTGCGACCAAGGTTGCAAATTATTTTAAAGACTGCGGCCATCAACTGCGACCAAGGTCGCAGTGTTGTTGTTGATTAAGAATATAGACCAGCAACTGCGACCAAGGTCGCATTGTTGTTGTTGATTAAGAGTAAAGACCAGCAACTGCGACCAAGGTCGCAGTGTATTTTATTAAGACTAAACGCCAGCACTGCGACCAAGGTCGCAGTGTATTTTATTAATACTACGGTCAGAAACTGCGACCAAGGTAGCAGTGTTGTTGTTGATTAAGACTAAAGACCAGCAACTGCGACCAAGTTCACAGTGTATTTATTAAGTCTGCGTCCAGCAACTGCGACCAAAGTCGCAACCTTTCATTTTAAAAATTTATACGGGTGAAGTAATATAATTATTAACTGCGTCCATGGTCGCAGTATATTCGTTTAGCGTAAAATATTTAAAATGAAGGTTTGTAACAATTGTACAGCATTTCAACCAAGACATAGTAGTAAAAAAATGTAATTCACACAATTAACTTTAGAAAACATATTTATATATATTTAAAAAAAATAAAATACAATTTTTTAAACTTTTAATCCTCGTCATCACCATCGTAATCAGATTCGTCGTCAAGAGTCATGCTTTCGTCTTCCGTATCGCTTTCCGTCTCTTCCTCCTCTTCAGCGACAGTCTCCTCTTCGCTTTCTTCCTCTTTATGTTTGTGTTTTGGTTCATCAATGAACTCCCAGAACGGGTCGTCTGTATCAAGCTCAGATTCTGACCCGTAGCGAGACATCGGTTCAGAACTAAACATCCAATCATCATTAGATGATTGGCTTCTTTCCGGTAAAGACGGTGGTGAAGACATTTTTTGAATCTATTTTCCGAACAGCGAGAGTAACTAGTTTGAGCAAAAAAACTTAGTATGTTTTTAATCCTTTACTCATGACCCTTTATATATTTTTAATCCCAGAATTCCAAAAGGTTTAAGCTCTCGGACCACGTGAATATCTCTCAAATATATTTTCTACCTTTTTCAAAAATTGTATACTTCCTAGGTGACTGTTCAGTTATCCAAAACAGTTTAAAAGTTAATACACTATAATTTTAAATTACTTTGAACTCCAAAACAGTTCATTATTGCGACCATAGTCGCATTGGGAACTGATAAATGATTAAGTAACTGCGACCATAAATTGTCAACTGTTAGTCATCAAATACTGTCCTTCGTATAATTTCAGAATGTTTGCCTGATACTCCTATGAACAATTAAGATTGCGACTTTGGTCGCAGTACTGAAGGAGATCGCATTGCTATACGATAGCATGTTTCTTCCGGTATTCTTTATTCTGTATTAAGTCTGCGACCATGAAATATTTTTTTACTTTTCAATGCTAGAAGTCGCAGTCGTCATATAAAAGGGGTATTTTTGTCAATTTGTTTCACGATTGTTTAGGCGGGATTTTTTTGATTTTTTTGGCGTCCACACTCTGCGACCGATGTGTGGCATATATTCAGCCACGTCCCGCAGGCTGAGAAACTCTCTCAGCCTGCAGGCTGAGGTACAGTAACCCCATATATATATATATATATATATATATATATATATATATATATATATATATATATATATATATATATATATATATATATATATATATATATAATAAAATGATTAAGCTCGACTCTAAAGCCTTTAAAAGAAAAAAAGAAAACAAATATATATAACACAGAGGTTCAGGCCCACAACCATTAAACCCTTACACAACTACAAGAAAACAAATATTTGTACGCTGGGGATCAGGCCCGAGTCCCCAGTGCAGTAACTAGGGGTGCCATCGGATCGGATACGGATCGGATATTACCTCTACCATATTCATATCCGCACCCAACCTTCGGATACGGATACGGATACGGATATTGGCGGATGTGAAAAAATGATATCCGTATCCGCCAAAATCGGATATTAGATATAAATCGGATATTAGCGGATCGGATGCGGATACTAATCGGATATTAGCGGATCAGGTGGCACCCCTAGCAGTAACCCAAAGACTGAACCAGTGTGCCACATTGAGAAGCAGTACGGAGAGCCTCAAAATTTATATAAGGTAGCATAAAGGAATGAATTTTTTTTAACCCCTTGTGTTTGGGCCTTAGGCTTGTGCCCTGGTTGCCCTGGTCCAGGGTCGACATTAAACCAAACATGTGATTCTTGAAGACGGTTCTAAGGTACACTACTTGATAGACATTCCAGTAGCTCGACGTATGTGATTTCTGTGATAGCAGTGAATATGGGGATGATCAGGTATTTGAAAGAGACTAATAATAAGCTATTTCAAAGTTGACTACTCTTTCCTCTCTTAGAGACGCTGAAAAAATGTTTACAATCGAGTCAAGAGCTCGCTTATTATATAAAATCAGATCGATTATGAGGAAAAATTTAAAAAACGGAAGTGATATGTTCTGTCACCACTTAGTGAGGGTATTCAAAGATTTTATACCTTTTTATTTGTGGTTCCAAAAAACTATTTATCTTCATTTGAGTGAAATGTTCGTGTTACGATGTCAACATTCCACATAAGGAGAGCGTCGGGGTATGGTTGCCAAGAAACTTGAGTGGTGGTCATGTTTTGTTTAGATGTGATGCATATGAGGATAGTAAAGTTGATGCACAGCTACATGCTGAGTGCTTGACAATAATAGATATGCATAATGTTTCATGGAGCGAATATTTCCACCCAAAAAATTGATGAAGGCACCCCAATGTTGAAGGCACCCCAAATTGATAAAAGCACCCCTTTCTTCTCAAAATGCCCTCTAAATCAAATTGATGAAGACACCCCTCTCCTTCCTTTCCCCACCTGGCGACCCTCCTCCACGGCGACCTTCTCCTCCCCCACCCCTGGCGACCTTCCCCCTCCCCGTAAGCACCCCCCGACTGTTGACACTCTAAAAAAAGATAAGATTCATGATTGGCCTGAACAATGTCTAAACTTGTTGACATTTACAAAAGACAAGTGACAGACAAGCTGATGACCAGTTCTGTACCCATCTCCGAGGGATAAATCGGCAACTTGGACTCTACTGATCCAGTGAAGTAGACAGTGAGCCCAAATCGTCTTTGAAGAGACCTAAGCAGGTCTAAGATACTAGGTTAGCTCAACGCTTAGCATCACATGAGCCCAAGGGGATAGCCTCGCCTGAGAGGTTAAGTTTGTCCAACTTCGCCTTAAGCCATTCAAAGCTCTATCGGAGAGCTAACTTACAGTTTCGCCTGAAGTGCTCAGTCAACTCTCAGTCAACTCTACAGAGAGTTAACTTTGCTCGAAGCCACACGCAACCGTGCAGAAGGATGATCGGTAGCTTCGCCACAGATGTTATCTAGCTCCCCTGAAGAGCTTTCTTCTAACTTTGCCAGATGCTCCTGTTGGCCCAGAGGCCTTCCACTCTAGTTTTGATGATGATTAACTCATGTAGTTATGTTTACTAATAATCTTGTGATTTTAGTTTCAGATCATTTAGCAAGATATTAGTTGGTGATTGCTTCAACAAGATGAGTTTTGAAGCCTTCACATGGTGATTCCAGAGCCCGAGCATCAAGATCTTACCTTGCACTCGTTGGAGTCTTGCTCGTGATCACGTTTTGGATCGGGTCGACTTGAAGATGGAAGATCGTCAAGAAGACTTAGGTATCCATAGTTTAGTGTGTTTAGATCCATTTTTAAAGATAAGAATAGTTGATATGCTCAAGTGCACAACACACACAAGTTTTATGTTTTGAAATTGGTTTTCATGAATAGATTGATCAAAACAAGTTTACTTTGTTTTTATGTATATTAGATGTGCTCTATATACATACATGCTTACATGACTTATACAAACTTAGTTTGACATACCTATTCATGTGTTTTATGTTTTGGTATTTTTAACAAAACATTATTTTGGAATTAAAGACAAAAACTATGATATATATATGTTTCATGTATATTGGATTTATGTCCATATGCAACATGCTTCAATGTGTTTAAATATCATGTTTTTGTATTTCAATGTGCTTTAGGAAAAATCAGTTTTCCTATTGAAAAATCCAAGTTTGGTAAAATACAGTTTTTGGTTTTTGGTAAAAATGATAGACACAAAAATAGTTCAAATTGCTTGATATTTGAGTTGAAATTTTTATCACATGTTTATATATCAATGCAAAATGTTAAAACTATTTTTGGGATTTTTTAGAAGTTTTTATGTAATTTTTAGAATATTTAAAAACCTGTTTTTCTGACCCAGAACAGTGCCTGACAGGCTCTGTCGGTCGACCGCACGGTCGACCGAACCAAGAGCCGGTCGACCGGGCGGTCGACCGACGTGCACAGCCTGTGCACGTCTGGCCTGGCACTTGGGTCGGTCGTCCGGACCAGAGAGCTCTGCTATCTGTTTTTCTGCGGTCGACCGGGCGGTCGACCGGGGTCAGCCAACGGTCGAAAATATGACCGTTGGCGGTCGACCGCCAGCCGTGTCAGGCTGAAAAATCAGCCTAACGGTTAGTTTTGTATTGGGGCTATAATACCCCATTGCTTGGTGTTTTTAACTAAGATTTCAAGAGCTAAAATTTCTCTCCTTTCTTGGTGTTTAAAACAAGTTTTCAAAAGGTTTTAGAGCTTCAAAAGATCAATCTTATTTGTTTTAGAGTTTTTGAAAAAATCAAAGAAAATAGAAAAATTGGGAGATTTGTATTGTTCTTCATTTCTATCTTTTACAAAGAGTTTTCCCAAGTATTTTTCTTTGAGTTTTTATTTTCCAAACTCTAAGTTTTCCACACTTGAGCTATATCTCCTATCCTATCTATTTAGGATCTTTTGTTTGTGGGAAAAGAAATTGTTTGAGGTTGTGGAAACCTCTAAGTTGTAAACCCTCCTTGTATTTGTTGTATCCCTCTTTGGTAGAGGTTGATCGGAGTGGTGTTTGCTCCCTCTAGTGAGAGGTGGAGTTTGGTTGTGTGGCTACGGGCCTATCCCTCTTCGGTAGAGGTGGATTGTGGTTGTATTGCCTCGGTGGAGGTTGTTGGTTCAGAGAGGAGTTCGGTACTCCCTTGTTGTACAAATCCTCCTCGGTGGAGGTTCCTCGGTGGGAGCCCTCGGTGGACAACATAGTGGATTAGAAATCCTTCTCGGTGAAGGCGGGGACGTAGAGCTAGGGGCTCGAACCTCGGAACATATCCTTGTGTTTGCGTTTGATCCATTGTCTCTCTAACTCTCTCTCTTTATTTTGTGTTGTGCATTATTCATTCATATCATATATTGCTTGTGTTGTGCCTTACATTGATTCATATTGCTTATTCTTATATGCTTGGTTGTTTGTGTGCCTCACTTATACTTACCACGAGAGCTTCATATAGCACCTCAACCCTTATCTAGGGGAATCAAGAGGAGTTAGTCCAGAGCCCTTCACGGGGAATTCGGCTACACTCGTTGGTTGTATTAAGTGTAGTTGCAAATTGTTTTTACCTTCCGCATTTAGTTTCTAGATTAGCCATATCACCTATTCACCCCCCTCTAGGTGATTTCAATTGGTATCAGAGCCTACGCTCCTGATATTTAGGTTTAACCACCTAGGAGTGAGATCCTTATTTGCTAATCTACAATTGCATTTGCATATATTTGTTTGCACACATTTAGTTTGCACACCCATGGATTGCTTCTCACCTCCCATGTTCGATGTCTCCAACATTGACACATGAAAATATAGGATGTCTGTAGGTGCCCGGAAGGAGATTTAGGTGAGAAAGATCGGGGTGTAAAATATTTCCTTGAATCAGTTGAAACAATTACAACCAGACTTTCCTTTCTTTCCGGTTACAAGGGAGGGAGGATGTTGAATCTTGAATCCCCCCTTTGTTTAATGCTGGGTTCTTCGTGTGGCGGTGGAGAGTGAATCTTGTTCTCCGTTGACCGGATGACTGTTTGGACCGTCGGGGATCTTCTCTTCGGTCGGTAGAGAGAGTAACTCGGCTCTGTCTACCAAGACTCTAGAAGAGGAGCTAGGCAAAGAGCAGCTAGTACGCAGTAAGCTTGCTGAAGAGTCTTCTCTCCTTCTCTGTTGACGATGCCTTCGTCCGGTGATCGTGCGTGTCTCTCTCTACGCGTGTTGGATGCGTATGCCTGTATGTAGGTACGTCTCTCCCTGTGTGTCTGTCTCTGTTGATGCCAACAGGGCTATTTATAGAGGTCCCTGGGGATGAACGTGCCCCCTGAAAACGCTCCACAATGAGGGGCCACTTCCCGCTACATGTGCGGTGACTGGCCCCTTATTTCGGGTAGTTGCAACCGAGACGCGGGTGTCGAGCCAACGCGTCCTGATGCTGAGACGCGGGTGTCGAGTCAACGTGCCTTGATCCTGAGACGCGGGTGTCGAGCCAACGCGTCCTGATGCTGAGACGCGGGCGTCGAGCCAACGCGTCCTGATGCTGAGACGCGGGAGTCGAGCCAACGCGTCCTGATGCTGAGACGCGAGCGTCGAGCCAACGCATCCTGATGCTGAGACGCGGGCGTCGAGCCAACGCGTCCTGATGCTGAGACGCGGGCGTCGAGCCAACGCGTCCTGATGCTGAGACGCGGGCTTCGAGCCAACGCGTCCTGATGCTGAGACGCGGGCGTCGAGCCAACGCGTCCTGATGCTGAGACGCGGGCGTCGAGCCAACGCGTCCTGATGCTGAGACGCGGGTGTCGAGCCCACGCGTCCTGATGCTGAGACGCGGGTGTCGAGCCAACGCGTCTTGAGCTTGGATCTCTGCTTTTAAAGGCTTGTCTGTTTTTTTAGACAGCCTACAGAACCCCCTCCAAAGTTTTCGATATTCCGCAGTTAAATGGGACGGATTTTAGAATACTTTGGATTTTAGCCGCGTTCGCCTTTATGACTGGACTATTAATGCTCCGGGTTTGATCTTATCTGGAGTTGGTCTTTGTGAGTGTACTGTTGAACTCTTTGAAGCCATCAGAGTTGATCGTGTTGAGTGTCTAGATACACAGTCTAAACCTCCCCGATCGCTTTTAGTCTGTCACGAGTGCGCTTTTGACCAGGAGTGGTTGGCCTTCTGCTTGTGCCAGTGTACTGTTGAACTGATTTGCAGAAGCCGAACGCAGGTTTTTTTTTTGAAAAGCAGAGACTGCCCTAAAGACGCGACTTCCATAGGGTGCGTCTTTTTGGTGATAGGAACGCGACTAATATTCCATGAGGTAGACACGATGTTTAGCCTGCTTGGGAGGACGCGAATTTTAGAGAGACGCGTCTTTTGGATGCAGACGCGATTTTCTGGACACAACGCGACTTTCTGGGTGCATTTATGGTGATGCTGACGGGGCATGTCCATCGGAGAGGCGCGTTCTTTGGGCGCGAATCTGTGCCATGTCATGATTACGCCGCCAGCTGGCCTGGGGAACCGGAGAGGTTTTCTCCGTTAGGCGCGCGGATTTCCCGGTTCATTAAATGAACTGCTCCACGTGTCGAATGATGACTCGCGGCGGGGTCACGACGCATGATTTCTCTGTTCAGAAATGATCTAGTTACACGCGTCACGTGGCGACTCGCTGCAGCGTCTATCGGGCCACACGCCGCGTATCTTCGCGAATCTTTGTGCCTATAAAAGGCCACAGTTAGAGAGATTTGTCTTCTTCTCCGAACGCGCTTACTCAGAGATTTAAGAGAGTTCTTCTTCTCCATTACTGCTCATCTTCTTCATTGACCTCTGATCACCAATGGCACCCAAGGCCAAGCCGACCGCGTCGTCCTCCAAGGCGACCATTGCCGAGGCCCAAGGGGGCGCTTCCTCCGTGCAGGATGTTTTCCGAGGTAAAGATGCCATTTTGGCTAAGCTTCACCGTTACTGGAAGTTTTAGAGAACCCTAAAAAAAAAACTCTTAACACAGAATATGAACCGGTTTGATTCTCAGACGCAGTCTCGGACGCGGTCTTTGAGTTGATAACCGGGGCGCGGGTTTGATGACCTAACGCCAGTGAACTCTGCACTTCGGGTCCTTCACTTAGAGATTTCCTAACTGTGAAGGATCTGGACGCGGTCTTGGTTTGCAGAACGCGGATTTGATCCTTGCGTTCTGTGCCACTTGACGCGGATTTGCAGGTCTGGACGCGGGTTTTGATAACTTCTGCGTCCAGTATCTTTTCTGCGTTTGAACACAGATTCGCAGGTCTGGACGCGAATTTTGATAACTTCTGCGTCCAGTATTTTTTCTGCGTTTGGACGCAGATTCGCAGGTCTGGACGCGAATTTTGATAATTCCTGCGTCCAGTTTCTCTTCTGCGTTTGGAGTCATGAACACTTAGCATTTTTCCTTACTTTTAATTTCCTTGCTTTTAATGAAGTATCTGACTAAGTGTCCTTTTCTTTCGCAGTGCGACATGTTTCTGGCTCACTTGCCAAGACGCGCCACTTTGGACATGTAGGTGGTGCTGATCAGGGCTTGACCTTCGTGCTAAGAATGAGTGTCCCATTGACTGCTGACCAGTCGCCGGATCGCAGGGAGAGGCTCTCTAATGTTGACAGGAGAACCTTTCGGGCGCTTATGACCGATGCCGCATTCAAAACGGATGATGGCGTCAGGCTAGAGAAGCCTGCCTTCTTCTTCGGAGATCGCATTCATGATGACGGTCGTCGCGTGTCTGGAGGAACTTACAAATGGCTCCGTCAGATAAAGGATGGAAGATTGTTTCTTCCGGATATGGAGAGGATGTTCCTGTTGTCCTACTTCCAACACATGTCCATCCCTCGGAAGATGGAATGGGACATTTCCCAATGTGTCCCCGAAATCACCCTTGGTGACTTTGGCTTCCAGAAGGTAAACCGCCATGATAGTCATGACAGGTCAGCCGTCGGCCTGTTCCCCGCGTCGCGCAAGTCCGATGTTCCGGTCGGGGAGATACCACAGCTTGCCGCTACCTTCCTTAACTCGTTTATGGAAGCGGAGGGTGACTATCCTACTGAGTTCCGTGCGCATGGGTGGATCCATTCTACGGGGAATATTTGGTGGGGCAGGATGGTGGGTTTTGTCCTCACCGATCTTAAAGAGCTGCTAGAGTGTGTGGGACTATACCCGGCGGTCAGGGCCGTACAGTGGGGTATCCCACCAAGCTCTCATAATTTCTTCGGAGTCCTGGAGCGATATGACTCTCTGACGGGGACATTCTTCACCCCGGTTGGAGAGATGGGCCTGGCACTGCACGAGCTGCATGAGGTCTCGGGGCTGGCGTCAGGGGACATTCCTTATGAGGAATATGTCCCTACCACTAAGGAGCTCCACTTTTTGGAAAAAGAGTTTCCCGCAATATATGAGACCTACTGGGAGGTGATGTGCCACTTCCACATCTGCGGCCAGATAACTGCCTGGAGGTCGGGAGGAGTCAAGCAGTTGTCTTGGGCTAGTTATCTGTTCAACAACGTTAACAATAAAGACCTCCCGATAACCCGACTGGCTCCCAGCTCCGATAGGGAAATTGAAGACAGGATCGACCAGGCTCCGAACAGCTTCTACACCACGGAGTCGAACGAGGACGGTTTCGACCCTGACCTGGTTTTTGAAAGCTTTCACCATCAAGCCCGGACTTCCATCTCTAGTTGAGCACTGTTGGCAGGCTTCTTGATGCTGTGGTTGAAGCGTTGTGTGGTGCCCACGCTGCCACACGAAGTTATTGTTGCCGACGTGGTGTACCCGGCGGTGCTCCTGGCTCATGGTAGCCCCATAGCTCTTCTTCCGGCCGTGGCGGCCGGTATTCAGAGTGGGCTACGGGCGTTAGCCAAGAATTTCTGCGAGCCCCCGAAGACTGTTGACTCCCATGGAAAGCCATATGTCGACTCAGAGGGGAATCCGAAGGTGAAGCGCCCTAACCCTCGGATTGAACTGCCTTACACGTACCTCATGGCTTGGTACGTGATGCATTGCCCTTCTTTGATGACGGCGGCGCGTGGGAGCACGGGTCATGTCCCATTTGTGCAGCGGTTGGAACGTTCGGAGTGGCGTGACACCTACCTGTATTATATTAGGAAGTGTCTTTCCTGCGCCACGAACTACCAGCTCAACCGCTGCTTTCCAGACGTTCCTGGTGCGGCTTTCAGGGAGTTGTTCGCTGATATCGCTGGTCGGGATAACTTCACACAACTGCCTGCGGGAGTCTTCTGGTGGTTGATCAACATCCGGCTGGGATATGTGATGTTCCGGCAAGGGACTTCATGCACCATCGAGCCATACATGCCGAACCGTTTTGCCCGACAGTTCGGCTACGATCAACTCTATGTCGGGAACCCCAATGCTCGGCTCGCCTTCGAAGGGAACCTGTTCGAGGGTGCTTGGGCCTGGTACTACAGTGTGGCTGGAGGGACGGGAGCAACATTCCGTCTACCCATCGAGACGCCCAAATGCCGCACGAGCTTCAGCTTCTGCACTTGGTACTTCCAAGCTAGCCAGACACCAGACCTTGTTCCGGAGTCTTCATGCCTTGAGAGCATCAATGCACATCTCGAGGCCAGGTCAGAGTCCGGTAAACATTCGAAGCTTATCGACCAGTATCTGAAGGCTCATAAGGAGGTCAGGAGACGATCGAGGAGGGAGCCACAAGCAGTGAGGGCGGAGCCGCTACCGACAAGGGCAGAGCCGCGAGCGACAAGGGCTGAGCCACCAGCAATGAGGGAGGAGCCGCGGGCAAGGAGGTCTATACAGACGGTGAGCAAGCGTCGTCGACACTCTGCTTCTATTGTTGGGCCTGTCCCAAAGAAGGTTCGGAGGGACTTAACAGCCGAAGTCTCTCAATCTGAAGGCACCTCTACTGGAGTTGAGGCTCATCCTGAAGACGTCCTTGTCAGGGTTGAGGAACCGTCAGAAGATGAAGATTTCCCCACCCTAGTCCGTGCCCCTAGGTCACACCGCAAGACCGTGGAGGAGGGGGAGCTTGTTGACGAACTCACCGCTGGTGATGATGATGAGCGGCTTGAGGTCGACATAATGGGTGAAAGGATGTTGAGATTCCGGGATTCTCAGCTCAGCCCGAGCTTCCTTCTGCTCATGAAGGGAGAGGTGAGGCACGGCAGCCGGGGTCTCCTAGCGTCTTCATTTCCAGTCCTAGGGCAGTTGACCCTAGTCCTACCACCGGGGTGATCGGAGGCAAGGCTCCTGTTGCGAAGCTTCCTCGCGTTGAGCTGTCGTCTTCTTCGTTATCGGGGGAAAGCGCCTTTGAAGACGAGGTCGACTATGGCGATGAACCCGCTCTTCCTGATCAGAGCAAATTCTTCCACATCTCGGAGGAGGAAATATATGGGGGCGAGCCATCGACTGCACCATCGCTGGCGATTATCCCTACTGAAGGTATTCTTTCCATCTTCTGTCTAATTTTCTCTTTGCATATTGAAGAGGATGTTCTAACATTCTTCTTTTATGCTGCAGGGCCATCCGGAGATGCCGACGCTACAACCTCCTCGCGTATCGAGGAGATGGTGAAAGAGTTGACCCAGCCCGAGAGAATCGAGGCTTCAGAGGGGGCAACTGTTGAGATCGGGGAGCCTTCCATTTTGCCGGAAGGGGAAGCAACCACTGAGGTTGAGGAGGCTCTCACTCTGCCGGGCGAGGAGGTTACTGCTGAAGCCGAGGAGACTTCCGCTCCGCAGGATTCGACGTCTCTGGACCTCCAACCTGGTAAGGCAGCTCTGATGCTTTAAATGTTTCGCTTTTCTACCATTATGGCTAACATCGCGATAACTTGCAGAGAGGACTGAGGGGGCTCAGGTAGAGAGTCCGACGGTCGGTACCCTTCCAGAAGGCCACGCAGCTCAGGTCTCGATTGAGGTTTCTGAGGAGGTTGCGCTAACTACTCCATCATTGGTCGTGGAGGTTCCTGCAGAGGTAGCACCTCCGGAAGCGCCATTGGCCAATCTTGCTCTTGCCGTATCGACGGCCAGCACGACTCTTGTGCGAGAAGATCCGCCTTATATCCCCTATCCTGTGACAGAAAAGGGGTCAGGAAGCTTCCCAGGTGGTGAAGACATAGGGAAACTGGCACGTCAGATGGTGCAACAATTCTTCGCTTCGATGGGATCATGTATTGATCTCATCTTACGTGGAAGCAGCTCCTTCAAATTTGCCCAGAAGCTTCTCGAAAATATGGCCGTGAACATCGAATTAACGGGAGGCCCCTCACTTGCCGAGGCATGTCTGCGGGTGGTGAAGCAACTGGGAGATGACCTGCACGAGCTGGAGTCTTTGGAAAATGCTGGCTCCTCTGATGAGGCCCAGGCCACCTTGACTAGGCTCCTAGCTGCTCAAGAACAAGAGCGACAGGAGGCGGAGGCACAAATTGCTGCAGAGGCCCGCAGCCTCGAATATTCCCAGGCTGAATGTCAAAGACTAACCGCCGATTAAAGGGAATCCGAGCTTACCATGCAGAGCACTGAGCAAGTCATCATCAGTGCTCGTGACACCATTGCCAAGGCTCGGGACACCATTGCTAAGGCGGAAGCTGTGCTTGCGTTCAATGAGAAGAAGCTCGTTACCATTAAAGAGGAGCTTGAGGAGCAACAAGCTGCTAAGGCGCGAGCTGAAGAGAGTCTGTCTCTACATTTTTCCAGGGTGGAATCTCTGCGAACGCAGCTGGCCGCAAGAAATTTCTTATCTGAAGAGGAGCTGCGGGACCGGGTTATTATGGAAGCTGAAAAGACGCGCCAACACGAGATTCACCGCCTTAAGGAACAAATCCGTTCCTTGGCGAACCAGGACATTTAGCCTTCTTTTCTTTTTCTTTTTGTAAAGAAAAGGACACTCTATTTATCAAGAGTGTTTGTATCCACTTTTACCATTTTTTTGATATAATAAAAGCTTTTGTGAAGTTTTTGGCTCCACCTTCTTTGTTTAGCTGTGGGTGAATCCAACTTCCTGATCACTGGTTGTGAATACTGAACTTAGGTAAGACCAAGTTCTTTCAATAAAACGCGGCGTTGACTCTGAGTCTACTCGACGAGACGCGGCATTGATCCCCATAGTGAGACGCGGTCATCAGTCCATAGGAATGAGACGCAGCGTTAATCACAGGGTGGAACGCGGTCATCATTTCATAGGAACTGATGTTTCGCTAAGTCCTTTTAATGAGACGCGGCGTCAATCACCAGGCGAAACGCGGCTCTGAATAACGCGAATCTGTCTTGCTAAGAAAGACGCGGGTCGAGCAGACACGAGAGACGCAGCCTTGCCTGCTCAAGGGACGCGACTTTCCCAACTGCGTTTAGTGCAATCTGACTTAAAAGATTTTAGGAGATCTTTGAACGTCAAGTCTTCACTGTCGATTGGGGTTCCGGGTCATCCGTTGCTTCCCAAGGCAGTTGTCCACGCGTCGACTCCTCATTGGGCTCGGGCGTTAATGCCCTTAAATGCAAAACCGACGCTGGCGGTTGAAAAACCGGCGCTCTCGACGGTTTCCAAAGCAGCGTTCCACGCGTCAGACCTTGATTGGGCTTTGACGGTCGTGCGCGGCGGTTCCGATTGATGCACCATTAATGACAGTTATTAGGGACTGCCTATAAATAGAGTGCACCCTCTCCCTCTTCAACAATCCAACTTAGACTGTTTTTATTTGTTTTGCTCCGAGAGAAGTCTCGCCTTCTTTAGAGTTTCTGACAGAGATCTGTCTCCATGGGTGATGGTGACTCTGTGGATGAAGATGACCCAAAGCTCTCAGGCTTCTGTCTAGTCTCTTCAGGAGGAAAAGCCTCTTGGATCATCTTGTGCACCTGCGTTTGGACGTGGAAAGGCCAGCTCTGGATAGAGGCCCCTGCTGGTATGTCACCCTGATGACATCTATAGCCTATCCAGGCCTGCACCTTGGCGTAACCGTCTGAAAGAAGTCTTGGCGCATTCCTTTTCTGGAATTTGCGCCATTGATTTGAACTCCTCTGAACGCGGGCGCTTGACGCGCGCGTTGCTCATTGCGTTTTACAGCCATTGTCTTGACACGTTTTATAGCCAATGCCTTGGATGAATTCAAAGTTTCCAGCCTGAATCTTGCAACTCCTGTTCACCCAGCAGAGAGATGGCAATTTTCGGCGTTTACACTTTTTCGCGTCTTGTGCTTTTAGGCGCAGACGTAAGATAAAGCCGCGTTTGAATCCTGCGCATGGCACAGTTTTGACCCGCGTCTGAAGTCTCTAAGGACTGCCGCGTCTGTTACTTAGTTTTCTTTTGTTAAAGTATACTGCTTTTAGGCGCAGACGTAAGATAAAGCCGCGTTTGAATCCTGCGCATGGCACAGTTTTGACCCGCGTCTGAAGTCTCTAAGGACTGCCTCGTCTGTTACTTAGTTTTCTTTTGTTAAAGTATACTAAGTTCCAGATTTTCTGATTCTCTTATTTGTTCTTTGCAGGTTCGCTGGTCCCCTGGAAGAATGCTTCAACCGGCGAGCTTGTTCAATGTTCACCTATGAGAGAATATATTATGGTCCTCGTCACCTATGAGAGAATATATTATGTCTCTGACGAGGACCCAACCCTCGCCAAGGTCTCTTCAGATCTCCTGTACCAAACATGCCTGATGGCAAGAGATGGTCAGGGTATGCATGACGGCGATGAGGGTCCGGCGGTTGTGGGGGCGGATAAGATCCTCTTCCTCTCTCACTCCAGAAGTGACATCGAGGACATTCCGTTAGATGGCCTGCTGGGGAAAGGGATGGTGATGAATGAAGGGTTGCAGGACTTTCTGCTGCCACCGGACCTCAAGAACACCATTGCTCTTAGCTTAGTCAGCTAGGGCGCTTTCAGAGTTTGGCGTTGTTGCCATGGTGCAACCGACTCCAATTGTCGTCACAGTCGGGCACTTTCCCGGACATCATGTATTTGGAATCAGATGCGGCTTCAAGGAGTGAGTACGGCCTCTAAGAGAGAGAGGGACTTCTTTGTACTCCTTAATTGTAACACTCAATCTTATTGTATAAGAGAGCGTTTTGTATCACTTTCATATGCTTGAATATCAATAAAAGTGACACTTTTCTTTTTGCCTCTTTCTGTTGTCTTGAATGTTTTGTTTTAGAAGCAAAAGAATGATTTTGGTGGACCCGCCACTTTATAAAAGAAAGTGACAGGGGGAATGCGTACTCCCAGAGAAGGTGAACTTTTGTCAAGTGTCTGGGATTGACTTGATTCAAGGTCAGCTGGGGAATTTGATAAAACATTGTCAGCGGTGTAATGTTAACCTAACAATGTCTTTAGGTGGACCTGTTATTCTGTTGAAGAGAATAACAAGTGAAACTAGACCCGCGAGGAATCTAGTGAAGCTTTTACCGTTAGAGGTGTGATATTAACTTAACGGGTTGGAGATAGTCTTGTCAGAAGTGTGGTGTTAACTCGACAAGGATGTGAGTCAGAGGTGTGATATTAACTTAACTCAGAATGTCACTGTCATAGGTGTAATGTTTAACGTAACAGTGAGGTAATGCTAGAGGTGTGATGTTGAACTTAGCATTGGTCATCTCGACTTAGACGAGGAAGTCGAGGAACGGTCATGGCCATAGGTGTATTGTTGAACTTAGCGATGACTCGGATGCTAGAGGTGTAGTGTTAACTTGGCATCATTCATCTCGGCTTGAACAAGGAAGTCGAGGAAAGGTCATGGCCATAGGTGTATTGTTGAACTTAGCGATGACTCAGATGCTAGAGGTGTATTGTTAACTTGGCATCATGCATTTCAGCTTCGATATGGAAGACTGAAGAAAAGTGACTGTCAGAGGTGTAATATTAAACCTGGCAGAAACTTGAAGTGCTGCTTAGAGGTATAATGTTAACTTAAACAGCGGTTTTGTCAGAGGTGTGATATTAACTTGACAAGAATTGGCTTGAGCCGAAAACGGTTTGAGGACCTGTCATTCTATGGATGAGAATTGACAAGTGAGATTTGAAGTGCCAGAGGTGTAGTGTTAACTTGGCAAAATGTAGAGTTGACAAGCAAGATTTGTACTCTACAAGGGGTATCTCATTACCAGAGGTATGGTGTTAACTTGGCAACGATTGTTTTTTTTTTTTGTGGTCTTACCATTCTGTGGATGAGAATTGGTAAGGGATTTTGGAGGAAAGAGTGGAATCAAGTCCACTTAGGATTTTTAGCAAACCCTCAGCTATCAACGGGTTTGAGGTGCCTTTACCAACTACCGTTTGAGTTGGGCTAGCCATGCTATTCCCCTCAGCATGATGAGTTGTCGAGGACTTATGTTGGGCTTAAAAGCCAACATTTTCCTCTATCCTTAGCCGTCGGAGGCGCCGGATCAAATGGGAATGTGTCCCTTAGGATTTTTAGCAAATCCTCAGCTGTCAACGGGTTTGACATGCCTTTACCAACTACCGTTTGAGCTGGGCTAGTCATGCTATTCCCCTCAGCATGATGAGTTGTCGAGGATTTATGTCGGGCTTAAAGGCCGACATTTTCCTCTATCCTTAGCCGTCGAGGGCGTCGGATGTTGATCAGAGGTGTACTTTTAACTTGATCGGAGGAAGAGTACTATTAAGGATAGTACTTCTTCAAGAATTTGCCATTGATCGGCATCATGAGTGTATCGCCATTTGAAGTTATGAGGCGATATGACCCATTTGAGTAGACTGACTCTACTACAAATGGTCCTTCCCATTTGGGTTGAAATTTTCCTTTTGTCTTGTGCGTCATGACCATGGGTCTTCGGACGGCTAAGACAAGGTCGCCTTTCTTGAAAGTTCGCGCTTTGACTTTCTTGTTGAAGGCTCTGGTGATTCGAGCTTGATAGAGCTCGATTTGCTGTTGGGCCTGCAAACGCTTGTCGTCTAAGGCTTCCAACTCCTGGAGTCGCTGCTGATGCTTCTCCTCAGTTGTCATCTCCGCTGTCAAGGCGACGCGTAGAGATGGAATTTGGATTTCCAGTGGAAGGACGGCTTCGCATCCGTATACCAAGGAAAATGGCGTGGCTTTAGTTGGGTTCGCACCGTTGTGCGGTAGGCCCATAAGCATTCACCCAGCTTGTCGTCCCAGTCCCGTTGACTTTTCGAGACAAATTTCTTGAGAAGCTTGCCAATAGTCTTGTTGAAGGCTTCTGCAAGACCGTTAGCAGCAGGATAGTATGCCGTTGAGGACACACTCTGGATTCTGAACTTCGCGCAGAATCTCTGGAAAGCCTGGCTGATGAACTGGGGTCCATTGTCATGGATGATACGCCGAGGCACACCGAAGCGGTAAATAACGTGATGTTTCACGAACTTGATCACGTTAGAAGATTTTACCTCTTTCAAAGGGATAGCTTCGGCCCACTTTGAGAAGTAATCGGTTATCGCTAGAATGAACCGATGTCCTTTCGATGATGGTGGGCTGATAGGGCCAACCACGTCCATCCCCCACATTTCAAACGGCCAGGTAGAGGTCGTAGAGTGGAGGTACCCTGGTGCTTGATGGATGAAATCGCCGTGTATTTGACAGGCGTGACATCTCTTAGCATAAGCGACAGCATCGGCGATCATTTTTGGCCAATAGTAACCCAACCTTTGGAGTCGATGTGCCAATTTTGGGCCAGGTTGATGAGCTCCACAAGTACCATCGTGGGCTTCTTTCAATACTCCTTGGGCTTCTTTTGATGAGAGGCATCGGAGCAGGATCCCGTCATGCGATCGACGATACAATGTTCGCGAAATCGCATTATAGTAGAATTTGGGGGCTTTCCTTCGGATGGCAGCCGCCTCCCTGGCGTCTTCAGGCAAGATGCCGTATAAGACAAAATCAATGTAGGGGAATCGCCAGTCTCTAGGCTCTAGACCGGTTGACACTTCAAGTGTTTCCTTGTCGTGATGATCTCCCGTTGACCCTGGGCAGTCTCCGAGTGAAATTTTGGACAGTACAGGTCGTGGCTATAGACGAATACTTTCTCCATTGCTCCAGCTGGAAGGGCTAAGGAGGCAGTAAGGGATGCAAGTGCATCTGCATGCGCATTTTGCCTGCGCGGTACATGGTCGATGTAGAAGTTAGCAAAACCCTCGGCCATGTGGATAGTTGCGTTGTAATAGGGTACTAAGTCTTCATGTCTGACTTCGTACTCCCCGCGAATTTGGCTGACGATGAGTTTAGAATCACCGTACGCCTCGAGATTTTTAACGCCAATCTCATCGGCGAATTGCATCCCAATCAAAAGAGCGTTGTATTCCGCCACATTGTTGGAGCAGGGCTCGGTTAACGAGATAGCTCGGGGAATCACATAATTTTGTGGGGAGACGAGTACTACTCCCACCCCCGCTACTGAGTGTCCCTTTGGGCTTGTTCTTGATGCTCCATCGAAGAAAAGTTGCCACACTTGCCCTTCGAACAACGTCTGAGTCAGGCAGACTTCGGCGACCTCGTCTGGGAGATCCTCATAGAGTTTGGCTGCCCTTGGATCTGGGTGCTCAGCTAGGAAGTCCGCCACCGCTTGTCCTTTAATGGCCTTCTGGGGTAAAAGTGCATCTCATATTGGGATAACAATATAGCCCATTTTGCCAGCCGGCCATTCAACGAGGAAGGCTTTGTCATGAGTAACCTCAGAGGGTTGACTTTTGATATGACATTTATAGTTTGGCCTACTAGATAGTGTCGCATTTTCTGAATAGCGAACACCAGCGCCAAACATTCCTTCTCGATCGGGTTGTACCGATGTTCGGCTCCGATCATTGTTCTACTAAGGTAGTAGATTGCTTGTTCTCGTCCTTGTTCATCATTCTGAGCTAGTAGAGCTCCCAGGGAATGATCCATTGCTCGAACATATACCAAGAAAGGCTTTCCGGACACCGGAGCTGCAAGAACTGGTGGTTGGGTGAGGTAGTGTTTAATCTCCTCAAATGCTTTTTGACAAGCGTCGTCCCAAATGAATGAAACACCCTTTTTCATCAGCTTGGCGAAGGGTTGGCATCTCCCGGAAAGGTTTGATATGAACCTGCGGATGTACGCCAATCGTCCTTGTAATCCCCTGAGCTCCTTGAGGCTTCTGGGGGGTTGCATCTCTTGGATAGCGCGGACTTTCTCCGGATCCAAATGGATTCCTGTGGAAGTCACAACAAATCCTAGGAATTTGCCACTGGCTACCCCCAGGAAGGACTTGGTGGGGTTCATCTTCAATTGATGAGCCCGCATGATGTCGAAGACCACCTTCAGGTCTGCTATGTGATCACCTTTAGTGCGACTTTTCACCGCGATGTCATCGACATAACATTCCACCGTTTTGCGTATCTGCTGATGGAAAATGACGTTCATGGCCCTTTGGTATGTTGCCCCTGCATTTTTCAGTCCAAAAGGCATGACAGTATAGCAATATACCCCTAGAGGAGTCCTGAAGGAGGTATGCTTTTCGTCATCGGGATACATCTTGATTTGATTGTATCCTGAGAACCCGTCCATAAAGGACATTCGCTCGAATCCACAAGTATTGTCAATCATGACATCTGTGATTGGCAATGGGAATTCGTCTTTGGGGCAGGCCTCGTTTAGATCACGGAAGTCGATGCAGATCCGGATCTTCCCATTCTTCTTGGTGACGGGGACGATGTTGGCTACCCAGTCGGGATGCTGTTCCTCCCTGATGAAGCCAGAATCAATAAGCTTTCTGACTTCTGATTGAATTGCCTCCATTATCTCTGGACGGAACCGTCGCTGCTGTTGTTTAACAGGCTTCATGTCCGGATTGATGTTGAGGCGATGCATAGCCACTTGAGGATCAAGTCCAGGCATGTCCTCATAATTCCAGGCGAAGACGTCTATATACTCTTGTACAAGAGATATTAGATCCTCCTTTTTCGAAGGTGACAAGCCGTCACTTATGAAAATGGGCTTGGGGTTGGCCTCATCTCCTAGGTTGATTTGAACAACCTTATCTTCTGTGGGTGGCTCACGCTGTTCAAAGCGGATATCCCAAAGAGCATTCAAATATTTGATCCAAGGATCTGTATCAGGTTGGATCATTTCTTCATCTTCATCTTCCAGATGGCCTGTTGAAACCATGTTTACTGAAAGCCCTTTGAAGATGTTGCCGACACTGACATCTGACTCCCACGATGACGTGTCTGAAGAGCAATCGTGACCTGACGACTCTCGAGAATCAGAGGCTGATGGGACTGGAGTTGATACATAGCCCAACCCCCGGCGCGTCTGATGATAATAATCAGGTGCTTTCCCTTTCGGCACAAAGGACCGGAGCAGCGTTCTCCTTCCTTTACCGAAGTTTAATCCGGGCCTGTTGGTTAGGTCATATCCCATGCGTTTCATCATTCTGAGCGCTTTCGGTTCATAATGATCGAACTGAGGGGATTCATCCTCGCCTTCCGATTCTTCGTGAGGCATCGGTTCAGACGAGATTCGCCCAAAAAGTATTGGTCTTTGGCCTTTTCGTCTGGCTGGAACCATAAATATAGATTCTTGCGCATTACCATTATCTTGGTATGTCCCGAAAGATGATTTCACCGGTACATGCAAAGATGTCAAAGCATCCATTGCCGACCAGAGGTCATCGTCCACGTCGGTAGTAGTATCCGACGGTATTGAATCGGAAACATACACAGGAAAATACGCAAAATCTAAATCTTCATTAATGTACCAACCACCCGCATCGTCGGTGGTGTTGTCAATATCGAGCTTATTAGTGCTCTTTACAAGGGGTTCCAACTCCCACAGGCACTCTTCTTTCTCAGGCTCAATGTCAGCCTCATTACCAGAGTCTAGCTCCTCTGGTTGCGGGGTTTCATTAGTCTCCTCAGGATCCTGATATAGGAGGGAGTCCGTGAAATAATTTTCAACCCCTTTAAACGGATGCCTTTCGGCAATCAACGTTTGAACTTGTCCACTCTCGTCAATGTATTTCATGACTTGGTGGAGAGTGGAGGGAACGATGGAATTACGGTGAATCCATGGTCGTCCCAGCAACAGGTTGTAGGAAGTGTCAGCGTCAATGACGTAGCATGTCACTTCCGACTTGAGGCTCCCGATCTGGCATTTGAGCTTGATCTTCCCCATCGGACGGAGCTATTGGCATTAAACCCGTAAATAGTTGTCTGGGTAGGGCTCAGACGATGGGTAGGAATGCCCAGAAATTGCATGACTCGGCGAGGTATGATACTCAGCGCGGACCCTGGGTCTACCTGGATGCGATTTACCTCGGATGACCCGATATATCCTGTGAAGTATAGGGGTCGGTCATGCTTCCCTTTAACCTGCATGTCATCTGTTGTGAAGGTGATGCAGGGAGCATTTGGGGAGGCGTGGAGGCAATCCTCTACATCTTCCTCCCTTGGCACGCGGGTCATGAAGACCTCAGCATTTGCCAAAGCTTCTTGTAGAGCCTCTCTGGTTGACTTTGATAGCCTCAGGAGTTCATACAAGGTGATGCGTGCCGGGATGTTGGCTAGTTGAGCCAAGACATCGAAGCGGTAAGGTGTCGAGGATCCTTCCGCTGCACCTTTTGAAAGAACCCGAGAAAACCGGGTTTCTTTCTGTTTCTCCACAGGTGGTTTTGTGGAGGGCTTGGCTGGTTCTACGGCTGGTTGCGGAGAAGCCGCTGCCGTCTCGCCGTACTGCTTCAAGTATGCCTGTCCTGAACGGGTCCCCGCCATCGGTTGGCTGGGCTCTGCGGCCAGGACTATTGTTTCCTCTTCTGAGTCAGTCAACGAGGGAACATCAGTATCCGCTTCTCGAGAGGAAGCGCAGATCACATGGCACGATGAAGCTTTTGCCTTGCCTTTGGACTTTCTGTTGGTCACAGTAGTCCATTGTTGTTCATCGACGAGGTCAGGGTGGACCCACATGGTTTCCCCCTGAGGTGTAGGGACGGCTACCAAGCCCTTCTCCTGTTGCTGGTGAGGGTCTGTGTTGACCACTCTTAATTCTCCCCTTGGAATAGGAGTTACCCCCGCAGGCGCTGGAGGTTGTCTCCCGAACTGGAGAACCGACGTCACATTGCCGTCACCTTCTTCTGCTCTGGTCGGAGTTTTAACACCTCCGCGTCAATCAGAGCCTGAAGAATGTCCTTGAAGACGTAGCAGCTTTTGGTAGGATGTCCCAACATTCTGTGGTACATACAGTAGTTGGGATTGTCGGTCTTGCCGACTTCCTCTGGGCGTCTAACTTCAGGGAGTTTCAGCCGATTGCTCTTGTTGAGTAGCTTGAAGAGCGAATCGACATGTTCCTCCTTGAAGGAATACTGCTTGTTGGGGCGTGGCTGGCTTGAAGAGCCACTTGCCCTGCCTGTTTGAGGTTTGGCGGGGGATTTGGTCTCCGTCGCCAAGTTATCCTTCCGCTTTGTTTGGAGGGATGTGTCCTGCGCACGCCTTGTTGACCTCTCTGGCCTGGGCCTGCCTTCTTCTGCCCTGACGCGGGCAACAATCTCCTCAGCCTGTTCACCTTGTTGGACTAATTGTTTCCAGGTGCGGCTTTCAGCAACTCCTATTTGAGCAAGGAGTGAGGTTTGGAGATTATGACGACATGTTTCCACCAGGGTGGCCTGGGTCATGCCGCTTGGACATCGGAGTGCCACGTTCCGAAATCTTTCTACGAAAGACTTGACGGACTCTCCCTTTCGCTGTTTGGTTGCTAAAAGGGTGGGCATTGTCACTTCCGAGTCATCTTCGAAGAAGCGTGTCAGAAACAGCTTCTCCAAGTCGCTCCAGTTCTTGATTGAACCTTCTGGGAGCTTCATGAACCATTCAAAGGCCAACCCTTTCAGGGTGCCTATGAACAGTCGCGTCAGTATAGCGTCGTTATCTACTACATTCCCGGTCTGGGATTTGAAGTAGTAGATGTGCTGGTTGGGTGACCCCTTCCCGTCAAATGCTTGGAGAGTTGGAGCCTTAAACTTAGGAGGGTACGGGACTAAGTCCCACTCGGCCGGATAGGGCCGGACTACTCCAGCCTCTTGGAGATCTTTACGACTGGCAAGGGCATTGAGTCGTTGCTCCAGCAGGCTCATTCTTTTAGCATGAGCCTTTTCTGGGTCTGGGTCGCTTCTTGCCTGCGACGAGGGCTTGGACACATCCGAGGTAGATCGTCGTGTCTCGTCGGAAGGTTCGGAGGGTGGGCTTTCTCCCTTTCTCCCTTTCCCCTTCGGCCGTCTAGGAGGAGATCTCGCTCTTTCTTCAAGCAATTTCTCAAGCATATGCTTGAGGGAGTCAATGGATCTCTGTTGAGAGGCGATTATATCCATCTGGCGCTTCTGCGTCTGTTCTAAACGCCTGGCCGTCTCCTCAGGAGTGTCTGCCATGTAGGCGGAAACCTCCTTCTCGACGGAAGAGTTTGAAGCCTGCGACTCCACTACAGCGGAGTGAGAATCACCCATTCTAATGCCGCGGGCTAAGGCATTATAGTCAATTGGGGGAATGGCCCCCGTCCGGGTGCGAGTGTGTTGATACACCCCTTCCGGCTCAGAGTCAGATTCCTCTGAGTTGACCATTGGTTGTTTTCCCTTGCTTCTGCTAGTCATGTTTGCAGTAAGCTCCGGGTATTCAACATCTGAAAAGGTTCTCCTTCTGTGGGAGCGTCTTCTTTTGGCTGACGGGGGAATCAGGGTCAGCTGTCTGATTAAGGACTGCTGGTGCATGCCTGATCCATAATGGCATCCAGAGAGCATATGGATGAGCTGTTGACAGCAGCATGACGAAGTGGCTTGATTGGCACTTCTTTTCCTTGTCAAATAATCCCTCAAATCCGTGGGAGGGGGATTAAAGAGACTGGTCTCGCAACGTCGAAGACGGGAGACAGTCATGTGCTGTTCAGCCTGGACGCAGACTTCAGGGACGCGGCTCTCATGACGCGGCTGTATGATGCGCACGCGAGTCTCGCGTTGCTGCCTGATGCGTTTGGGCAGAGTTGCTTGAGAGAGAGCGGGCTGCTGGGCCCCACGCCTACGAGTGCGTACTTCCTGCGTTTGAAAAAACGCGGAGGTTTCACCCTGGCGTTTGATGAGTTGGTCCTCAGAGGACTCAACTTGAGGAGTCTCGCGTTTGGGTCGCCAAACGCGGATCTCACGCACTGGACGAGGTGCGGGCAAGGCATCGATTGTACGCCGCGTCCACCCCCAGTCAGACAACCAACGGTTCCGACTTGGAGTTGACGCGCGCGTCTCCTCTGTCGACGCTCAGCATTCCGGTTGCGTCGTGGAGGAGGGGAGAAACCAACAACCTCCTGGTTTACAGAACCAAGAGTGTTCACCACGCGGGTCTCCTGAGAGACGTTGACGCGGGTATTCTGCGCGACGCAGTTGATCGCAGCAGCAGTGGTGCCTGGGACCACGCGGGCCTTCTGGGAGGCGTTGGCGCGTGTGTTCTGTGCGACGCGGTTGATCGCAACAGCAGTGCCTGAGGTCACGCGGGCCTTCTGGGAGGCGTTGGCGCATGAACTTGTCTTGGCACAGTGGGCATCGGCACCCGGCAGAGCCTCAGATTGGGCTTTGGGTAACTTTTCAGTTGAGACCCTGCGGCAGACGCGGGTCTTTGGGCTCTTGGAGCCAGAAGAGAGGAACTCTTCATACTTCGCCTGGTCGAACTCGACAACGAGCGTTTCGACCATCTTCCCCTTACGGAGAACATCATCCTGCGCCACAGCTTGTTCATCAGTGACAAACAGATTCCCCAGCGGAGTCGCCATCTCTTGTAGGTGCCCGGAAGGAGATTTAGGTGAGAAAGATCGGGGTGTAAAATATTTCCTTGAATCAGTTGAAACAATTACAACCAAACTTTCCTTTCTTTTCGGTTACAAGGGAGGGAGGATGTTGAATCTTGAATCCCCCCTTTGTTTAATGCTGGGTTCTTCGTGTGGCGGTGGAGAGTGAATCTTGTTCTCCGTTGACCGGATGACTGTTTGGACCGTCGGGGATCTTCTCTTCGGTCGGTAGAGAGAGTAACTCGGCTCTGTCTACCAAGACTCTAGAAGAGGAGCTAGGCAAAGAGCAGCTAGTACGCAGTAAGCTTGCTGAAGAGTCTTCTCTCCTTCTCTGTTGACGATGCCTTCGTCCGGTGATCGTGCGTGTCTCTCTCTACGCGTGTTGGATGCGTATGCCTGTATGTAGGTACGTCTCTCCCTGTGTGTCTGTTTCTGTTGATGCCAACAGGGCTATTTATAGAGGTCCCTGGGGATGAACGTGCCCCCTGAAAACGCTCCACAATGAGGGGCCACTTTCCGCTACATGTGCGGTGACTGGCCCCTTATTTCGGGTAGTTGCAACCGAGACGCGGGTGTCGAGCCAACGCGTCCTGATGCTGAGACGCGGGTGTCGAGTCAACGCGCCTTGATCCTGAGACGCGGGCGTCGAGCCAACGCGTCCTGATGCTGAGACGCGGGCGTCGAGCCAACGCGTCCTGATGCTGAGACGCGGGCGTCGAGCCAACGCATCCTGATGCTGAGACGCGGGCGTCGAGCCAACGCGTCCTGATGTTGAGACACGGGCGTCGAGCCAACGCGTCCTGATGCTGAGACGCGGGTGTCGAGCCCACGCGTCCTGATGCTGAGACGCGGGTGTCGAGCCAACGCGTCTTGAGCTTGGATCTCTGCTTTTTAAAGGCTTGTCTGTTTTTTAGACAGCCTACAATGTCCATGTATTTGAAGACCCTAGGTTTGCATGTTTTCCTTGCCGCTATCAAGAAATGCTATCTTGGTAATAGCAATCATATAGGGGCCAATGCACAAGCCCTTGAGGCTATTAGAAGCACGCTTTCAAAAGAATATCTTATGTTTATTTCTAGCCTTGATTCCGCCTTTGCAGTGTGGAACAAGTTGACAACCACATCCACCTCCAAGCTTCAATTACTAATCCAACCGGAGGAGTCTAGTGGAGATCCGACTCACAATGCTTCATGGTCCAAGGGAATGACTCCTTGAGGTACAATCGGAATCTCAACTAGATAGTTTTGATGCTAGTTCTTCATGTGATGAATATGTGGATGCTAATGCTTTGAATGAAGAACTATCTATTGTTTGTGAAAAATTGATTGAAAATATAATCTTTTGAAAAAGAAGAGTTTTGAACTTAATAAAGAAAAATAAGGGTTTATGTTCAAGGCTTGACATGGTTTTGCAAGAGAAGGAGGAGATTTCTAATGAAAGGGATTCATTAAAATCTCAACTTGATCTTGTCCTAAAGAAAATGAGTTTTTGAAAAGTAAAAATGATTGTGAAACAATTTTGAAGAAAAATGAAATATTGTCTTCAAAGTTGTTTTTGTTTTAAAAAAATGATTCTTTGAAAATAAAAATTGATTCTATTTCAAAGGATTTAGAAATGTGTTTAAAGAGAAATGAATTTTTGCAAAATATTATTGATTCTCATGTTTGCCATGCTAGGTAGTTCCATCTAGGTCACCCATTGCTTGCACCTCTTCTTTTAGGATTAATGATGATATTTGTTTGTTAAAGAAGAGAATGGATTGTTTGGGCTCCACGTTGAGCCATTGTGCCAAGAGCCATACACGGATGGAATCCTTGTTTCGGAAGAAACAAGCTCCTATTATGCATGCACACCATCCACGGCATACACATGCTTCCCACGGTCACCACCATCACACCATGTATGCTCATGAGTACACATGTACACATTGTGGACGTAAGGGTCACCTTACTAGATTTTGCTATGATAGAATACATGTTGAAAATTTAGCATATAAATTTGTTTGGGTTAGAGAAGGGGCTAACCCCCATGAACCCAAAAGATATGGGTACCAAAGACCACCCCTCTTGTTTATGATGTAGGTGTGGGCTCTCACATGACGTGAGAGTAGCGGTACCTTGGAGTGGATGCGTTCCGAGCTTCATGAGGACTATTTGGATGCATCACTTTCAAGGGATGTTTGGTGGAGAGGACCACCATGTTTTGGAGACTTGGAGAGTTGCCTTCTAGGTTTTCGTAACGGTGTCTTACTCCTTATTTATTTATGCATGCTTTTCATGTTCATTATTTGTAGCATGTTTTGTTTATATGATCATTATGAAAATGCCATGATTATTAGACTCTTGACATACATGTATAGCATTTGAGACACCCATATTTAATATGGATCATTATTTTAGTGTTATCACCTATGTTTAGCTATCATGTTTATCATATCTCTAATAACATGTAGATTTACATAATAATCATGTTTATGTTTATCATGATGATTTATATTTTGTTTTGATGCTTCATGATTTGAATATATGTTTAAATGTTAGTTTTCATTAAGACTAGGTATATATTTGTGCATATAGTGGGCCACAAATAAATCTATATATGTTTGTGCTTGAAAGCATATTTGCACCCATTAGATGTGCTAGTATAGTCTAGTTTTTGATGATCCATGCATTTTAAACTTGTATTCCCATTTTGAATTTGTTTTATGATTTCTTATTTAACTTCATGTATATGTCCATTTTATCTAAATTATTGTTTATACATATACATCCTTTGAGCCACGTGCCTTAATGCATATACATTTATGGACTCGTTGTGTTTGGATATGTATGTATACTTTAGTTTGTATAAGACATACATATGCCTTAAAGATTAAATAGTTTTGATGATTTTCATGTTTTCATATTTAAAGGAATTTTGAGCTTGAATGTCTATTTTCATGTTGATATGTTTCACATAACACTTGTTCACTCACCTTATTTAAATGTTTCTCATGATTATGTTTTCATGAGTATGATATGAGCTTTATGGATTTGAGTGTTTAGTGCCATGTGATTTACATATGTTTCATGAAAAATATTTTTGATTTATTCCTTACTTGAAGGATTTCGTACTAGTTAATAAGTTTTTTCATTTAACTAGTTCATATTCTTCGTTATGGTAGTTTTTCAAACATACTTTATACTTTCAAACCTTTTTGAAACCCCTACCTTCCACGGGCGGTTGGATGGGAGACCATGCTCATGTATGCTTTATAGTGAAAATCTTTTTTAAACTTGAACATGAATGGGTGGTAGGTTTATATGAGGTATATACTTGATATTAATGTTGTTTCAATTGTATCATTGGATTCTTTCAATTGGTATCAATATTGACATTTTTGTATACTCATATATTTTTATATATGTATGCTTACATTTCGAAGAGTATCAATTTCGATTGGTATCTATTTTTCATACATATATATTTTTGTTTATGCTAAGCTTGAGTTTTAATGATCATCATGTTTCAATTGATTAGTTTTCAATTGGTATTCTAATACAAGCTTAGACATTGTTTTAATTGGTATTTCATAAAGGGGGAGAAAACTCGTATTTTATTTTCAATTGATATTTGGTTTACCTTTGGATTTGTATTCCACTCCCTTACTTTATGATAGAAAATAATAATTTCAATTTGGTATCATATGTTAAAAAGAATAATACTTTAAAATGGTATCAAAATTTTTGTTTAGAAATTCAAATTTTGTTATGTTTAATTTCAATTGGTATTAAGATTTTTATGTGTTTTTCTCAAAAATTAGTATCAAATTTATTTTATTAAGAAAATTCAAAATGTCTTAATAAGAAATATGAAAAATGTTTCGATTTATATTGCCTATATGCAAGGGGAGTTTAACATCTCTTCTACATATAGATTCATGTTGAGTGTATCTTATATTGAGGAGCTTGACAACTCTTCTTTATGCGATACACGTGTGTAGGGGGAGCTTCACATCTCTTCTTATACATGGCATATTATGTGTTATGTGAATTAGGGCTTGTCATCCTTTCTTCATGTAATGCATATATGTAGGGAAGTTAACTTAGCGTCTTCCTCTTCATGAATGTATATCGCATATATCTATTTATTAATTTGCTTTGTTTGACCCCTTAGTTGATTCTTTATTTCGAACAAAAAGGGGGAGAAAAATTTATTCCTTTGCTTTTACTTTGACCCCTGTTGATGATTGATAAAAAGGGGGAGAAGTATTTGTCGTTTATGCATGTTTTATATGCATGTTGTTTTGTTTTATTTATTTGTTTATCGTTTAATTGTTTAATTGGTATCAAGAGCATTATTTAAGAGCATGTTATTATTGGTATCAAGAGCACGTTTTATGCATGATGCATTTCATATGTTTGATATCAAGAGCATGTTTTTGTATTTGGTACCTTGTTTTATGCATGACTATGCATATTCATGTTTAGTATTTATTGCATATATTTATTGTTTAATGCTATGCATGAGTTAAGGGGGAGCTTCTTTGAAGCTTAACTTTAATCCATACATATATAACTCCATGAGTTTTGTCATCATCAAAAAGGGGGAGATTGTTGGCCCAGAGGCCTTCCACTCTAGTTTTGATGATGATTAACTCATGTAGTTATGTTTATTAATAATCTTGTGATTTTAGTTTCAGATCATTTAGGAAGATATTAGTTGGTGATTGCTTCAACAAGATGAGTTTTGAAGCCTTCACATGGTGATTTCAGAGCCCGAGCATCAAGATCATACCTTGCACTCGTCGGAATCTCGCTCGTGGATCACGTTTTGGATCGGGTCGACTTGAAGATGGAAGATCGTCAACAAGACTTAGGTATCCATAGTTTAGTGTGTTTAGATCCATTTGTAAAGATAAGAATAGTTGATATGCTCAAGTGCACAACACACACAAGTTTTATGTTTTGGAATTGGTTTTCATGAATAGATTGATCAAAATAAGTTTACTTTGTTTTTATGTATATTAGATGTGCTCTATATACATACATGCTTACATGATTTATACAAACTTAGTTTGACATACCTATTCATGTGTTTTATGTTTTGGTATTTTTAACAAAACATTATTTTGGAATTAAAGACAAAACTATGATATATATATATGTTTCATGTATATTGGACTTATGTCCATATGCAACATACTTCAATGTGTTTAAATATCATGTTTTTGTATTTCAATGTGTTTTAGGAAAGATCAGTTTTTCTATTGAAAATCCAAGTTTGGTAAAATACAGTTTTTAGTTTTTGGTAAAAATGATAGACACAAAAATAGTTCAAATTGCTTGCTATTTGAGTTGAAATTTTTATCACATGTTTATATAGCAATGCAAAATGTTAAACTATTTTTGGGATTTTTTTAGAAATTTTTATGTAAATTTTAGAATATTTAAAAACCTGTTTTTCTGACCTAGAACAGTGCCTGACAGGCTCTGTCGGTCGACCGCACGGTCGACCGAACCAAGAGCCGGTCCACCGGGCGGTCGATCGACGTGCACAGCCTGTGCACGTCTGGCCTGACACTTGGGCCGGTCGACCGGACCAGAGAGCTATGCTATCTGTTTTTCTGCGGTCAATCGGGCGGTCGACCGGGGTCAACTAACAGTCAAAAATATGACCGTTGGTGGTCGACCGGGCGGTCGACCGCCAGCCGTGTCAGGCTGAAAAATCAGCCTAACGGCTAGTTTGTATTGGGGTTATAAATACCCCATTGCTTGGTGTTTTTAACTAAGATTTCTAGAGCTAAAATTTCTCTCCTTTCTTGGTGTTTAAAACAAGTTTTCAAAAGGTTTTAGAGCTTCAAAAGATCAATCTTATTTGTTTTAGAGTTTTTGGAAAAATCAAAGAAAATAGAAAAATTGGGAGATTTGTATTGTTCTTCATTTCTATCTTTTACAAAGAGTTTTCCAAAGTATTTTTCTTTGAGTTTTTTATTTTCCAAACTCTAAGTTTTCCACACTTGAGCTATATCTCCTATCCTATCTATTTAGGATCTTTTGTTTGTGGGAAAAGAAATTGTTTGAGGTTGTGGAAACCTCTAAGTTGTAAACCCTCCTTGTATTTGTTGTATCCCTCTTTGATAGAGGTTGATCGAGTGGTGTTTGCTCCCTCTAGTGAGAGGTGGAGTTTGGTTGTGTGGCTACGGGCCTATCCCTCTTCGGTAGAGGTGGATTGTGGTTGTATTGCCTCGGTGGAGGTTGTTGGTTCAGAGAGGAGTTCGGTACTCTCTTGTTGTACAAATCCTCCTCGGTGGAGGTTCCCTCGGTGGGAGCCCTCGGTGGACAAGATAGTGGATTAGAAATCCTTCTCGGTGAAGGCGGGGACGTAGAGCTAGGGGCTCGAACCTCGGAACATATCCTTGTGTTTGCGTTTGATCCATTGTCTCTCTAACTCTCTCTCTTTATTTTGTGTTGTGCATTATTCATTCATATCATATATTGCTTGTGTTGTGCCTTGCATTGATTCATATTGCTTATTCTTATATGCTTGGTTGTTTGTGTGCCTTACTTATACTTAACCACGAGAGCTTCATATAGCACCTCAACCCTTATCTAGGGGAATCAAGAGGAGTTAGTCCAAAGCCCTTCACGGGGATTCGGCTACACTCGTTGGTTGTATTAAGTGTAGTTGCAAATTGTTTTTACCTTCCGCATTTAGTTTCTAGATTAGCCATATCACCTATTCACCCCCCCTCTAGGTGATTTCAGCTCCTTCCAGCTACGCTGCGAGCTCGACGCGGCAGCTCCGCTGCGGGTCTGTTATGGTCAACCTTTGACCAATCAAATCTCCAGATGAGATCAAATCTTCAAGATCAAATCTAATCAAGATCAAATCTGTGATCAAATTTGGTAGTTGTTTGCCATAATCTCATGACTCTCCTAAAACAAGTAAGAAGATCAGGGGAGATCTTTCAATTATTTGGAAAGAATCAAAACAGATCAGGAGATCGACGCTACCTGCTATTCCTAACTTCGCAGAAGCTGATTCTAGCATCGCAACAAGGCTACTTTCCAGATTTAAACAGATTGACTCAATCTATTTCCAGATTTTCAAGGGACAATTATACCCCTACTCTCCCTATAAATAGCCACCAGGGGTACACGGAAAAAAAAGAGAGAGCACGCAAGAGGCGCATAAACACACGCACAGAGAAAGACGGCTAAATAGAGATCTATTCTCTTGCTTCTAAGAATTCAGAGAATTCAGAGAACTGCTTCTCTAATCAGGGTGCTGATACCCTAAGATTTTCCTCTCAAGGAATCTCCAGAACCAGGCGAGAAGGAATTCCCAAGTGGAGGCAGTTTGAGAAGTAATAAGAGGGTTCTATCTACCTTCTGTTCTCTGATTCTCCGAACCAGGCGAGAAGGGAATCCCATCGATCGCATCGTCAAAGGGACAAAGTGGTCACGCGCTGACCAGACTCTTATCGGCACACTTCTCCAGAATCTCAGAGGAGATCTACTGGTAATCTTTTGTGTTACTTGTAATTTAGCTCCTCGACCCCTTTTTTGTAAGTTTTTTCCCTTTTGTAAAATCAATGGAAAACACCGACGACCCCTCTCCTTCCCCGTTGGGCTCCCCAGCCTCCCTCCCGGCGATCTCCTCCTCCCCCTCTCCCTCCCCGGCTTCCTCCCCTCCCCAACCCCTCCTCCCGCCAGCTTCTGGGGAAGGAGATTGGGGGGAGGCTGGCAGGGGGATGGGGTTAGGGAGGGGAGGGGGGAAGAAGGGGGAGGGGGTTGGGAGCGGAAGGGGAGAGCGCCAGGGGGAAGGGGAAGGAGGAGATGGGGGGAGATCGGGGGGCCGAGGAGGGGGAGGCCAGGGAGGGGGAGGACAAGGGGAAGAGAAAGGGGCATTTTGGGCTTTTCACTTGGGGTGAAATTGTAAAAAAAAAAAAATAACACAGTTGTAATAATTCTTGGGTGCTTCATCATCCTTTGGGGAGGAAATATCCATTCCCAATGTTTCACCAAGAGAATAAACAGTTGCAGCTTGTTTTCCGAATCTCTCCCAATCACATGCTCAATAAGCATGGGATAGCTTTTCCCTCACCGAGATCATGAGCCGACTAATTAGTAAACTGTTAATGGTCATATGACTCTTACTAAAGGGGAAAAAAGACCCTTACTGAAGGGGGAAAAGGCAATGGCAAAAGGCTGAAAGTATATATTCGAAAAGTTTGGTAAAATTTGAAAGTATTTTTTTGTAATTTCTTTTCGTTCTATACAAAATCTTCGTATATCTATGTTGATTTGACTAGGAGAATTTCAATCTCTAGACTCAGGTATGAAGCTATCCTTGTAATGTTGATACATCATGTTAATATAGATACTCTATAACTGGTCATATTTATATTTGTATTCCTATTCCTATCAGGACGTTGCCTCAAATTTGACTACATATACGGGCAATATTGTACACCATTATTATTCAATAAATCAGGGAGTTTCTCCTCAATTAATGTGATATCCACTGCTCATGAGATGTAGTTAGCCTGCTTATAGATAATCGAATTAGAATTGAAACAGATCTCATGATGTACATCATGATTTGCTGATATCTTCGTATTCAATAGCACTCTATCACCAGAAGTAATAGATGAGGCAGAGCTGATTAGAGAAGATAGAGAATTGGTGTATTAGGCTCATTTTCCTTTTCCTGCTTATCAAATTGTATTGGATGTCAGTTATCTAAGAAAACAACGTTACCCCTTTTTTTATCTACTGAGTATATGGCTTCAACGTCTTTTGATTTAGTTTATTATGACATTTTGAGACTTACTCCGTTGTCACCTTTTTCTGGTTATTGCTATTATGTTAGTTTTATTGATGATTATTCTTGTTATACTTTGGTTTATCTTATGCAAACTCGTTCATATATTTTAAATATTTATACTGATTTCACAACATGATTTACACTCAGTTTAATAAGCGAATAAAAGTGTTTAGATATGATGGTGCTTGTGAGTACGCACATCTCTTCCTCAACGCCAAATATTTTCAAGTCCCATTGTGCCTTTTCTCAACAATCTTGTCCACACACCTATGAATAAAATGGTGATGCTGAGAGAAAGTATTGCGATATTCTCGACACCACTATGACACACTTAATATCTAAGTCTATTCCCTTGTTATTTTTGGGTAGAGGCTATTTTAACTATTGGTTTCCTTATTAACATCACTTCATCTTTCTTTCTTGATGACACTGTTGGCCCAAAGGCCTATCACCCTAGTTTTGATGATGATCAACTCATGAAGTTATGATTACTAATGATCTTGTGTTTAATTAGTGACAGATTCATTATCAAGATCTTAGTAGGTGTGGAGCTTCAACAAAGGATTTAAAGTCAAGTTGGAAGCTAGCACCGGTTGATTCACGAGCCTATGCATCAAGAACACATCTAGAGATGAGCTCGGTGGATTGCATTTGGACCAAGTCAAGAAGATGAGAAGCCTTCAAGTGAAGACTTCAAGAAGATGAAGACTTGTCTCTAGGTATAAGATTTAGTTTTTTTTTGTTTAGTTAAAAATGTAAAGGATAGATAGTTGCTGGATTGCTCAAGTATACCATGCACACACACTTTTGATTTAGAATTGTTTTCATAAAAGATTTTGTAGTTAGAAAAGATTTTTCTTTGTGACAAAATACTATTTGGATTTTGGTATTTTCATATATACATATCTTTTATCCAAAATCAAGTTTAGAGCTTTATGACAAAAACATAGATATTACATTATGATTGTGTAGTGGATCATATCCATACACACTATGCTTTAAATGAAATCAAATATCTTGTTTTTATATTTTGTGAAGTTATGAAAACAAGTTTGAAAAATACATGTTTTGATTTTGATAAAATTTGCAAGACGCTGAAATGATATGAATATGTTGATATATGTCTTGAAAATTTTTATCACAAGTTTGGTTTTCAATATAGAATGTTAAAACAAGTTTATGGAATTTTTATAAGTGTTAAAAGATTTTAAAATTAATTTTTAAACCAGTTTTCCAGACCTGAAATTGGCTGACAGGCCAGTCCGGTCGACCGGGCGGTCGACCGAAATAAGGGTCGGTCGACCCACGGTCGACCGGACGTGCACAGCCTTGTGCACGTTGTCAGCACAGTGGTCCGGTCGACCGTACGGTCGACCGCTGCAGAGAGTTCTGCTCTCTGTTTGTTTCGGTCGACCGGGCGGTCGACCGGAAGCTCCAACGGTCGGATTTTTGACCGTTGGCGGTCGACCGGCCGGTCGACCGGCTGCTCTGACAGACCCCAACGGTCAGATTTTTCTGACCTCTATAAAAGGGGGTTTGTCATTGTTTTGAGCTAAGATTTTTGGAGATTTCTAAGCCAGTTTTTCCCATCCTTTTAACAGAGTTTTCTCCACATATTTGAGTGCAAATACTTCCAATCAAAAGGGAAGAATTTATCAAGAGTAATTTAAAGTGTGATTCTTTGGGTTTTTCCTCCACCTTTCTAATCCTTGATTTTCTCACACCACACTTGAGCATCCATTGTTATATCTATCCTATAGGAGAGTGTTGTAGTGAGAGTTTGTAATTGGTGATCAAAGTATTGTAGATCACCAAAGATTTCATCCTTGTACTTTGAGGAGACGGGCAAGTGTGCTCGTGGTGGTTTGGAGTTCGGTTGTGAACTCGTTGGTTCGAGGTGCGGCCTCGGCAAGCTTGTGGGAGCTTGCGTGTGTACGGGACTTGGGAGTCCGAGGGCTTGTAGGTGTTGCGGCACCGAGGAGAGATCCATTGGGATCTTGCATAGTGGAAATCCTTCGTGTGTCGAAGGCGGTGATGTAGAGCAAGTGTGCTCGAACCTCGAAACAAACCCTTTGTGTTTGCGATTGCTTACTCTATCTCTCTCTCTCTCTCTCTCTCTCTCTCTCTCTCTCTTTGTCTCTTTTATATCTTGCATTCAATAATTGTCTTTATCATTTACATGCTTGATATACCCTTGTGCTTATATAGTCATACTTGCTTGGGATTGTTGCTAACACTTGTATTCAACCAAGAGAGCCAACGCGGCACCTCAACCCATTCAAGGGAATCTAAAGGAGCTTGTCCAGAGCCTCGCAAGGGGAATTCGGCAACACTCTTGTGTTATACATAAGTGTTTAATTAAAAGAAGTTTTATTTGGTCATCTTAGTTTTAATTCCGCATTATTTGTTCATAAGTGACCATTAGATTAGCCATCACCTATTCACCCCCCTCTAGGTGATTTTACAATTGGTATTAGAGCTTGGTACTCTGATTTGGGTCTAACAACCTAGAGTAAAAGATCCTCATTTTTAGGCTAATCACAAGATTTGTACACACACCATGGACTTCATGTCACCACCCACCTTTGACATCCTTAACATCAACATTTGGAAGGTTAAGATGTCATTGTACCTCAAGGCCTTAGGCATTCATGTATATCTTGCTACTACTAATGATTCATATTTTAATAATAGCAAGTACTTTGAGCTAATGCAAAAGCCCTTCATGCTATCAAGTCAACCCTAAATGATGATTATTTATCTTGGGTTTCTAATATTGAATCGGCTTTTGTAGTATGGAACATCATCACCTCCCTCGGCGAAAAGGATCTATACTATGCCGGGAGTGATTCGGACGTTGGAAGCGACACCTCCAACACGTGCTTTATGGTCCAAGGGGATAACCCCTTGAGGTAACTTCCAAATCCGAGGAAGATGATATCATGTCATATGATGAGCTCAATTCATTTTGCCAATTATTACTTGAGAAATATGACATGAAAAAGAAAGAAAATAAAAATTTGAAAAAGGACATTGCTTGCATGCATAAAGAACATGACTCATTTAGAGAAACATTACATGCTTAGAAAAAGATAATAAAAATTTGAAAAAGAAAATTGAGTGCATGCATGTAGAAAATGATTCTTTTAGAAATAAACTTGCATGTTTAGAAAAGGAAAATAAAGATTTGAAAAATGAAAATGTTTCCTTGCTTTCAAAATTGAATGATCTTTGTGAAGGGAACAATATTTTGAAAAATGATATTGCTTTGGTGGAAAACAAAGAGAAGTTATTTTTCAAGAAATAAATCTTTGAAAAGAAAAATTTGTGAAAAAGAAAAAGATTTTGTTTCACAAAGAAAAAGAAAAATGATCATATATCTCATCATGCTTTACATGCCACCACAAATGAGATAAATGTTTTGAAAATAAAATAGATGGTTTGAGTTCAACTTTGAACTCTTGTGCTTTTAATCATTCTAGGTTGGAGTCTATGTTTTCAAAGAAACAAACTCCACACATTCATGCACATCATAACCATGCATTTGCTTATGTTGCACAACATGATCACACTCCTACACATAAGCATACTAAGGTGTACACATGTACATATTGTGGCCGCAAAGGCCATCTAGCAAAATATTGTTTTGATAAGAAACCTCATTTATATTTTGCTAAGTATAAAAGATTTTGGGATCCTTACAATAAGCTAACCCCAAAGGACCCAAGAAAGTATGGGTACCAAAACCCCCACCCTTTGATTTTGATGTAGGTGAGGGCTCTCACAAAACGTGAGAGGATTGGTGCCTTGATAGCGGATGCAATGGACATGATGGACAAACTTTTGGATGCATTGCTATCAAGGAGATTTTGGTGGGAAAGACCACCATGCTATGGAGCTTTGGAGTTGGTAACAATTTCTAAACTCCTTTTTTTTATGTACATGCTTTTACTTATGTCATATTCATAAGCATGTTCATGATTTTATTTGATTTGTGCTTCATGTGGTATTTACATGCTTAGATGTAGAATGTATCAACTTGCTTTTATACATATATAGATAGTGAACTACAATTGACTCATATATATTTTGAACTTCATGCTCACTTGTATCCACTATATGCATATGTATAGACTAGTTTTGATGATTCTCCGTTATACATGTTTTACCTATTTTATGTTCCACTTCATGTATATGCATGTTTAATTCAAATCTAATAAATTACATGTATACCCGTGAGTCTCTTGCTTCCATGCAAACATCTTTAATAGACTCTTTTATATTTGGGATATGTATGCGTATTGTTAGATTTGTATAATTCATACATATACCATGAAGATTGTAATTCTTATGAAAAATGATTTTGAGTTGATTTGTTTTGAGAAAAATGATTTTTATGTGTTGTTCAATAAAAGTTTTAGTCATATTTGATTTGAGCTTCATTGACGATTTTCATGAAGATACCATTTACATAACCGTTGATCACTCACCTTTTAAGAAAATAGATAATATTGAGCTTTATGGAATATGAGTGCTTGAACTTTTATGTATTTAGTATTATTCATGAAAAACATTTGACTTTGTATTTTTGAAGGATTCCGTACTAGTTGTTAAACATTTTCATTTAACTAGTTCGAATTCTTCATATGGTAAACTATATGATGTATACACCTAAGTTTAATTTTACTATTGGTATCATTGGATATTAATTTTACTATTGGTATCAATATGATTCTTGTTGTGTATAATCGTATTTTGATTGTATGTATGAATGCTTTCAAATTTAAATCAATTTCTATTGGTATTATCTTTCCATACATATATGTGATCTTTTTGTGCTTATTTTACAATCGGTATCTTTTAAAGCACAAAGATTGTTAATGCTAAGCTTAATTAGAATTTCAAATTGGTATCTCATAATAAGCTTATGCATAGTATTTTTAAAAATTGGTATCAAAATACAAAATTTGATTGTTCTTCATTTGGTACCTTGAAAAGGACAATTGTGTATCTTTGAAAATCTCAAAATGTGTTTTATTAAGAAAGTTCAAAATTTTGTCTTGATAAAGAAATATTCAAAATTTTTGATTTGTATTTCCTATATGCAAGGAGAGCTTAACATCTCTCTTACATATGGATTCATATTGAGTATATTATAAATTGAGGAGCTTGACAACTCTTCTTTATATGATATACGTGTGTAGGGGGAGCTTCACATCTCCTCTTATGCATTACATAATATGTGTTATGTGAGTTAGGGCTTGTCATCCCTTCTTCATGTAATGCATATGTGTAGGGAAGCTAACTTAGCGTCTTCCTCTTCATGGATGTATATCGCGTATAACTCTCTATTGATTGATTTGTATTACCCCTTCTTGATCTGCTTTTGTTTGATTTGCTTTTACTTTGAACCCTTTGTTGATGAGTGACAAAAAGGGGGAGAAGTATTCGTAAGTATTTATGATATATGCATGTCTTCCTTGCTTAAGGGGGAGTAAGATTTGTGTGTTATGCATATATTTTTTTTAATTTGCAAATAGGAGAAAACAATTTGATTTATGATTTGATTTATATGATTTCATCTCCTATATTTGCATTCATGTCATGTGCTTTTCATGCTTATCTTATTGTTTATTTGGTATGCATGAGTTAAGGGGGAGCTTCTTTGAAGCTTTACTTTAATCCATGCATATATAACTCCATGAGTTTTCATCATCAAAAGGGGGAGATTGTTGGCCCAAAGGCCTATCACCTTAGTTTTGATGATGATCAACTCATGAAGTTATGATTACTAATGATCTTGTGTTTAATTAGTGACAGATTCATTATCAAGATCTTAGTAGGTGTGGAGCTTCAACAAAGGATTTAAAGTCAAGTTGGAAGCTAGCACCGGTTGATTCACGAGCCTATGCATCAAGAACACATCTAGAGATGAGCTCGGTGGATTGCATTTGGACCAAGTCAAGAAGATGAGAAGCCTTCAAGTGAAGACTTCAAGAAGATGAAGACTTGTGTCTAGGTATAAGATTTAGTTTTTTTTGTTTAGTTAAAAATGTAAAGGATAGATAGTTGGTGGATTGCTCAAGTATACCATGCACACACACTTTTGATTTAGAATTGTTTTCATAAAAGATTTTGTAGTTAGAAAAGATTTTTCTTTGTGACAAAATACTATTTGGATTTTGGTATTTTCATATATACATATCTTTTATCCAAAATCAAGTTTAGAGCTTTATGACAAAACATAGATATTACATTATGATTGTGTAGTGGATCATATCCATACACACTATACTTTAAAATGAAATCAAATATCTTGTTTTTATATTTTGTGAAGTTATGAAAACCAAGTTTGAAAAATACATGTTTTGATTTTTGATAAAATTTGCAAGACGCTGAAATGATATGAATATGTTGATATATGTCTTGAAAATTTTTATCACAAGTTTGGTTTTCAATATAGAATGTTAAAACAAGTTTATGGAATTTTTATAAGTGTTAAAAGATTTTAAAATTAATTTTTAAACCAGTTTTTCAGACCTGAAATTGGCTGACAGGCCAGTCCGGTCGACCGGGCGGTCGACCGGCGGTCGACCGAACAAGGGCCGTCGACCCGCGGTCGACCGGACGTGCACAGCCTTGTGCACGTTGTCAGCACAGTGGTCCGGTCGACCGTACGGTCCACCGCTGCAGAGAGTTCTGCTCTCTGTTTGTTTCGGTCGACCGGAAGCTCCAACGGTCGGATTTTTGACCGTTGGCGGTCGACCGGGCCGGTCGACCGGCTGCTCTGACAGACCCCAACGGTCAGATTTTCTGACCTCTATAAAAGGGGTTTGGTCATTGTTTTTGAGCTAAGATTTTTGGAGATTTCTAAGCCAGTTTTTCCCATCCTTTAACAGAGTTTTCTCCACATATTTGAGTGCAAATACTTCCAATCAAAAGGGAAGAATTTATCAAGAGTATTTAAAGTGTGATCTTTGGGTTTTTCCTCCACCTTTCTAATCCTTGATTTTCTCACACCACACTTGAGCATCCATTGTTATATCTATCCTATAGGAGAGTGTTGTAGTGAGGAGTTTGTAATTGGTGATCAAAGTATTGTAGATCACCAAAGATTTCATCCTTGTACTTTGAGGAGACGGGCAAGTGTACTCGTGGTGGTTTTGGAGTTCGGTTGTGAACTCGTTGGTTCGAGGTGCGGCCTCGGCAAGCTTGTGGGAGCTTGCGTGTGTAATGGACTTGGGAGTCCGAGAGCTTGTAGGTGTGGCGGCGACCGAGGAGAGATCCATTGGGATCTTGCATAGTGGAAATCCTTCGTGTGTCGAAGGCGGGATGTAGAGCAAGTGTGCTCGAACCTCGAAACAAACCCTTTGTGTTTGCGATTTGCTTACTCTATATCTCTCTCTCTCTCTCTGTCTCTTTATATCTTGCATTCAATAATTGTCTTTATCATTTACATGCTTGATATACCCTTGTGCTTATATAGTCATACTTGCTTGGGATTGTTGCTAACACTTGTATTCAAACTAAGAGAGCCAACGCGGCACCTCAACCCATTCAAGGGGAATCTAGAGGAGCTTGTCCAGAGCCTCGCAAGGGGAATTCGGCAACACTCTTGTGTTATACATAAGTGTTTAATTAAAAGAAGTTTTATTTGGTCATCTTAGTTTAATTCCGCATTATTTATTCATAAGTGACCATTAGATTAGCCATCACCTATTTAACCCCCTCTACGTGATTTTACAGACACTTCTCCATATTCTCAACTTTGTAACTGAAAATTTAATTATTCATTCATTTGAACATTTGGTTGTGTTTGCTTTATCCTTCTTCTTATTCATGAAATGTGACAAGCTTTCCTCTCGTATAGTCAAATGCATTTTTTCTTGGATATAGCTATGCTCACAAAGGTTATCGTTGTTATGATGATGTCAATCACCCTTCGCATCACTCGTCATGTTACTTTCTTTGAGAATGTTTCCTACTATGCCACTGAATCAAACTCTGAGCTTTCTTTCCTTCAAGCTTCATCTTCTACTTCTTCTTACACTCCTCTTCCTACGCTCACATATACGCTGCTATTGTTCCCACTTCGACGACTATACTTGTCTATTCCATCTCAATACCCCCACATCTTTAACATACATTCCTTCCTTTTTTATGGATGCTATGATTGATGTTCTCTCTATGATTGTTTTGTCTTCTCTAGGTGATCCTCCTTCCCCTCGTGCAATTCTTTGAGAGATAGACAACCTCTTGCTATGTATAGATCTGAGATAGCAACATCTTTTTCTCTTGAGTTTGCTACTTTTCTAACTGCTATACACTATTTACAGGAACCTAAGTTATATGCTGAGGCTATCCCAAATGGCAACAAATAATGAATGAAGAACTACAGACATTTCATCGCACTCATACTTGGGATCTTGTCTCTCTACCTGCAGATGTCACGATAAACTACAAATGGATCTATAAAGTCAAAACTCGTTTTGATGGTTTTATTGAGCAGTACAAAGTTCGTTTAGTGGCCCATGGGTTTTTATAAGAATATGACATTGATTATGAAGAGACATTTGCTCCAATGGCCCAGATGACTTCTATCCATACTCGTATTGTTGTTGTTGCGACTCGTAAATGGCCATTATTTCAGGTGGCTGTTAAGAATGTGTTTCTTAATGGTAACCTCTCTGAAGTCATTTACATGTAGCCTTCTCTTGGGGTTTCTGTTCCTCCTGGCTATGTTTATCCTCTCTTCATCGTGCTATCTATGATCTCAAAAAAGCACCCGTGCTTGATTTGAGCGGTTCCGCCAATCTCTCTTATCTGCAAGCTTCACAAAGAGTATTGAGGATTATGCCATATTCCATCGTAAATCATCTCAAAGCCTTGTTTTTCTTTTACTCTATGTTGATGACATGATCATTATTGAAAGTGATGCAATTATTGTTGCTTCTCATCTCCAAAATCAGTTCAAGATAATGGAACTTGGTCTTTTTCACTATTTCTTGGAAAATCGTGATTGCCTACTCTTCCCAAGGAAATCTTCTCTCATAGCAAAAGTATATTTCAAAAATTCTTGAGCACGCTACTCTCAGTGATTCTCCTATTTCTAACTCCCCTTCAGTCTCTATCCCATGTAACTAAACCTAAAGCTTCGTTGGGATGATGGTGATCCTCTAACAAAGCCCACATGCTATAGAGAATTTGTTGGTCCTTTTATCTAGCTTTCTGCTATTCGTCTGTATATTTCTCATGCGGTACATGTATTGAATTAGTTTGTTAGTGCATCTACATCGACACACTATGTGGCTCTTCTCTGTGTCCTTATCTATCTTCATGGAACCATGACTCATTCCTTACTTTTCCCCTAAGATTCTCCACTTACTATTCGAGTTTATTTAGATGTTGGCTAGGCTGATGATCCGAATGCTCATAGTTCCACCACTAGCTTTTGCTTTTTTCTAGGATCATGACTTATTTCTTGTGTAATAAGCGTCAAGATATTGTTTCCTGCCCTAGTACTGAGGCAGAATATCGGGCGATGACTGACACTTCTGTGGAGTTAAAATGGTTGCGTCATCTATTATGTGATATGGGTGTTCTTTTTTCGACTTGCATCCTCTTATATTCTGACAGTAAGATTGCTATCTCTATTGCCGTGTATTCTATGATCGAACAAAGTATATTGAAGTTGATTATCATGTGACTCGTTAGGAATACACCAGTGACAAGATTTCTCTTCCATACATTTCTACCAAGGAGTAAGTAGTCGATATTTTCACCAAGGCTCAAACTATTCCTCAGTTTCGATATTCCTTGTCCAAATTCTGAGTCTTTGATCTACCATGAGTTTTGAGGGGGATGTTAAATATAGGATACTCTATAACTAGTCATACTTATATTTGTAACCCGATTTCTATCAGTACTTTGCCCTATATTTGCCTATATACGTGCATATTTAACATAAGTATTACTCAATGAAGCAGAGAGTTTCTTCTCAATTAACATGTCACATTCGGCCGGGATCGGGCAAGATAGCTATCCTCTGTGGGTTGCATGAGCCCAGAAAGGTGACAGTTTTGATCATTGACTTTTTAATTAAAGAGAAATCTAAAAAACTATTTGAGAAACCAAAAGCACATGAAAGCACATGAAGGCCCATCCACATACTATTAAGCAATTGTACGTGAAGCAAATAACATGTGAGAGATTCTGCAGTGAAAGAAGAAAGGAAAAAGGAGGAGGGGGGGAAAATAAACAAAGATACAATCTTTCTTTATCAAAGCATGTACTTATTATAGGTAGTAAAGTTGCATTTATTATCTGATTAAAATTACCTTGCTCCTCTTCTCTCTCTCTCTCTCTCTCTCTCTCTCTCTCTCTCTTCTTGGAGAACTTTACCCAAGATCTTTATGTATGCCAGTCATCAGTGTCTCCACTAAAGAAGACATTTTTGTCACTCTTCCTTCTTCTTCTCTTGAGAATAAATAGTTTTCTCACTCTTAAAAGTTAAAATTTAGATAAATACTTTTCAACTCACTTTGAGTTTACTCACTGGCATTCTCAACCCTCATACTATACCACCTCGATGTTGGTGGCATTCTGGGGGGCACTTGTTTAGAGTGTTGATTATTTTTTTGAGAGTACTTTGAGTGTTGATTAGACAATTGGTAAACCCAAAGTGATTATATAAAAATATCTTTCTAAAATTTATTGCGGAAGGTAGTGTAGTTCATGAATAAATTCCAATTTGTCTCCTCTAATAATAGGAGAGCATTAGTTGGAATTCTAATAATTGTCCTTAGAATAATAGTAGAATAATTAACTAATTTATGGGATGAGTCTTTACAAATTGGACATGAGAATGTGTTCCCTTAGCTTTAAATCAAAAGATGGCTCTGATTGGTGTTTCTTCTGCCGAGACAAATGCATGAAACATGCCCCCTTTGGGGCTTTTAGATGCTCAAGTAATAATTTAAAGTAAAAGATATATTGGCCGTATGATGTTCTATTAGTTCACATGATTCTTAGAGGTATATGGGGGTGATCATGAGTTATTTATGTCATGTCAAACCTTAAATAGATCTGTCCTTTCCCCGAATTCTAATCATGAAACAGTTAGCAGCCCAAGTGTAGCCAAGTGGAGGTGCTTAAGATTATATGATTATATTATATTAGATTTTATATATAGAACTCATTTAAGTATTTAACCATGTTTTTGTTGTAGGAGATGAAATAAAAAATAGCGTTTTAAAACTCATTTGAACAGTACAGGGATGAAAACTCAGAGATGAAATTCGAGGGTTCAACAAAGTTTATAAGTTATAGAGAAGAGGTTGCCCAAAGTTGAAGGCTAAAATGAACAGTCAAACGGCTGTTCAGCCGTCCGAACGGCCAGGCAGCCGTTGATTATTCAAAGTAGGGCCAACACTTTCGACATTCAGAGAAGGCTTTCGAAAATCTGAGACAGACCAACTTTCGGGACGAAGCTGTCGAAAGCCCTGTCGACTGCTACGACAACCTGGGTGAATTCGAGCTGAATTCTGATTCTATCTTAACCCAAATTTTAAGTAATTATGTTTCCTTTCTCTGACTATAAATATTTTATCATTTGAGATCAATTGTAACCCAACCCTAACCCTATTTGGAAAAACTTTGACATATTGAATAAGATATTCTCCCTTCTACTTTGAGGACGTAGGCAATTTGCTGAGTGTCATTAAATTCCTTGTTCTTCTCTATTATTTGTTATTTGTACCATATTTGTGATAGGCTCTTCGCTTGACGAAGGCAAAGTTTGACACCACGATACATCTCACTGAAGAGATTCTTGATTATGTTTACACAGATGTTTAGGGACCTATAAAGACTGCATCACTTAGAAGTTATCATTATTTGTGTCGTTTATTGATGATTGTTTAGGCGTAGTTAGGTGTACACCATGCGACACAAGAACGAAGTCTTAAATTTGTTTATGAAGTGAAAGACGTTTATGAAAAAGCACACTGGTAGAAAGATCAAGATACTCCGATCCGATAATAGCGGAGAGTACAAGAATGACTCGCTTCTACAGTTACTTAGAATAAAGGCATAGAGAGACACTTCATAGTTCGAGAAACACCGCAACAGAATGAGGTGGCTGAGAGGATAAACTGTACCTTACTAGAGAAGGTTCATTGTTTGTTGTCTAATGCATTATTAGCAAAATCCTTTTAGGCTTAGGCTTTGACTTATACAAGCCATCTCATTAAAATGTTGACATCGTCTGCGATTGGAGGTAAGACTCTGATAGAGGTTTGGACTGAGAAAACTGCTCAAGATTATAATATGCTTAGGATATTTGGATGTCTAGCCTATTACAACATCAAAGAAGATAAATTAGATTCTCGAGCAAAGAAGGCTGTATTTTTTAGTTTCAAGAGAGATGTGAAAGGCTACAAGCTGTGGGATCCCAAAGACAAGAAGATTGTAGTGAGCAGAGATGTCACATTCGATGAAACTTCTATGATGAAACCTACAAGCGTAAAACAGGTGGAGTGTGGACAAACAAGGAGGTATCACAGCGGGTGAAAAATGACGCTACTCCATGTACTTTAGATAGTTCAATATCATTTGACTTCTCTCTTGAAGTGACATAGGATGGAGATTATGTAGCTGATGAGGATACTGAAGATGTTGAGAATCAAGAATAGAAGATGGATCAGGCCTAAGATTCTATTGTAGCTGAAAGAACCAGAAGAAATTCATGTAAGCCCGCGGCTCACTTCAGATATGATTATGGCATATGCTCTTTCAGTCATTGAGGAGGTATTCTGTTCACATATTGGGGAGGCCAGGATCAGCTCAGAGTCAGAGATGTGAAAGAAATGTCATATTGGAAGAGATGAAGTCTCTCCATAAGAATGATACTTGAAAACTATTAGTGTTACCCAAAGGGAAGAAGGCCATTAGCTGCAAGTGATATTTGCAAAGAAACATGAATCTCAAGATGGTGAAATTATATGTTACAAGCCAGATTGGTAGAAAGGGCTACGCTCAGGAGGGCATCGATTACAACGACCTATTCTTACTTGCTGTGAAGCATTCTTCAATTCGAATTTTGTGGTGTTGGCAGCACAATATGATTGGACGTAGATCAGCTCGATGTGAAGACCGCTTTTCTCCATGACGATCTTGATGAAGAGATCTATATGACTCAGTCAGTGAGGTTCAAAGCTGCATGATACAAAAAGTTAGTTTGCAAACTTAACATCACTATATGAATTGAAGCAATCACCAAAGCGGTGGTGCAAGCGAGTTAGTAAGTTTATGCGTGGCAAAAAGTACACACAAAGTCCGTATGACCCATTTGTTTATTTTAGTAGGTTATCAGATGGAGAATATATCTACTTACTGATGTATGTAGATGTCATGCTCATAGTTTCGAAGAGCAGATCGCTGATCAACAAGTTGAAGAGTCGGTTGTCATCCGAGTTTGATATAAGGGATCTCGAAGAAGCTAGGGTACTTGGCATGTAGATTGATAGAGATAAGAAGAGCGACCAAGTTAGTTTGACTCATAAGGAGTATTTGTAAAAGGTACTATAGATGTTCAATATCCAGTGATACAAAGTTTGTCAGTACACAATTGACTTCTCACTTTAAGCTAGCAACAATACTATTTCTGAAGTCAGTAGAAGAGCATGAGCACATGTCTCACGTTCCATATGCCAGTGTAGTGGGTAATTTGATGTATGTGTGCAAGGCCAGATTTATCACATGCCGTTAGCATGGTGAGTAGATACATGCATGATCCTGGAAAAAAATATTGGGAGGACGTGAAGTGGATACTATGATACATCAAGGATACTATAGATGTTGGATTAGTATTTGAGAATGATGCAAGATGTTAGCAATTTTGTGTTAGGTATATTGACTCCAACTTCGCTGGAGATCTTGACAAACGCCGGCCAACAATGAGATATGTGTTCACGTTGTCACATGCACCGGTAAGTTGGTGCTCTACTTTACAGTTTATTATGGCATTATCCACAATAGGGGCTGAGTATATGGCATTGACAGACACTATAAAGGAGGCGATTGGCTTCAAGGGCTATTAGATGACTTGGGATCGAACAAGATTTTTTGAAAATCTATTGTGATAGCATGAGCGCTATCTATTTGACAAAAAATCAAGTCTATCATACCCGATCTAAGCATATTGATGTCATGTTTCACTTTGTGCACGAGATTCTCGATGAGGGCGATATGGAGCTTTAGAAAATCAGCACCAAAGATAATACCATAGATATGCTTAGGACTAAGTTCAATCACTGTAAGAACTTACTTTGTATCTCTCAAATGCGTTGAGATCTTTAGAGGTCGTTTGGATGAACTACATGTGGCTTGATCCCTTGGGCATGGAGTATGTAGACAGCCTTCATGGCGTAGCAGTTTGCTGAGTTGAATTTGGCGATCCGATGTGTTCGGCTCAGATTTAAAAAATCTTCACCGAGGTGGAGAATGTAAGGGAGAAGATCGATAACAGAGTTTTTTTTATAAAAAGCAGTACAGAGATGAAGACCCAGAAATGAAAATAGAGAATTCAAAAGAGTTTACAAGTTATAGAGAGAGCTTGCTTAGAAGTTTAAGGCCAAAATGAACAGTCAGACGGTTGTCTAAACGTCCGAACGTCCAGGCATTCAATAATTGTTCAAACTTGGGATAACGCTTTGAACAGTCAGAGAAGGCTATCGAAAATCTAAGACAAACCAACTTTCAGGACGAAGCTGTCAAAAGCCCTGTCGATAGCTGCGACAATCTGAGTGAATCCGAGATGAATTCTGATTTTGTTTTTGACCCAAATTCTGGGTAATAGGTTTCCTTTTAAGGCTATAAATATTGAATCATGTGTGATCAATATAACCTCGACTCTAACCCTAGTTGGGAAAAATTGACATATTGAATAAGATCTTCTCTCTTCTGCTCCAAGAACGTAGGCAATTTGTCGAACCTTATTAAATTTTTGTTCTTCTATATTGTTTGTTACTTGTGCAATATTTGTGATAGGCTCTCGATGTAATTCTGATCTCATGCTGAGCACAACAAGTTCTTCATCCACAACATATGTCTCCTTCAAAATATAAGAAGATAATAGCATTGTTAGATGTTTACAAGAAATTTAGTATAAGTAGGTTACTTTTAATTATATGTTTGGAATGAAACCCTAGAACAGCAATATATATGTAGATGCTCTCTAGGATGTTTAGATTGAGTTACAAGATAGAAATGGTTGAATAATAAGCCACCCTAAATGTAACACCCAGATTATTAACTCTGAATTAATATATTATCGACCGGTTAATAATATTTTTCAAGAATTCTTAAGATTGTCAAATTATTATTTCTGTGTTAAATGAAATTCAGTAATTTATTAATGGAAATCCGGGATGGATTTGAAAATTTTATAAATTATACGAGATTAATTGATATGAGAAAACATTGATATCTATGTATGTTTGTGCACCAATATAAGTGTATGTAACACTTGAATATTTTAAATCTGGTTTATTGTGTATATTTTTAAATTTTGGATTATACTGATAAGGAGGTCAATAATCGGTATATTACCGGATATTCTTTTGATATTATTTATTAAATTATTATGAATAGCGGAATATAGAAAAATATATGAAATACATGGATGTATATATTTCATGAAATACTTGTAGAAATACTGGGTATTGATATTTAATTCTAATCATATTTATATATTATTGATTTGGGGAGATGAAGAAATGATAAATAATAAAATGAAATATAAAATAAAATGAAAATTGATTGATTGAGATATGGGGGAGGTATGTGGAGTAGGTGAGAGTGAGTAGGATATTTTTATAAGGGAGGAGAGATGAGAATTTTTCTCATCTCTCTCTTCTTCTCTCTCTCTGGTGCTGGCCGGCAGCACGACCGGTGGCCAGGCGTCAGCGGCACCAGAGGCCAGCCGGCGTGGGCGGCTGTGGGGGGGGGGAGCACCAGGCCCCCCACCCATCTCTCTATCTTTCTCTTTCTCTCTCTCTCCCCCTCTCAGGTTTGACCGACCATGGCGCCGGAGCAACGCCAGAGCGGCACCGGCGCCGGGGAGGCGGCCGTGCCACCGCGCGACTGGACGGCGGTGGCCGCGACAGCCCGCGAGGAACAGCAGCGGCGGCGACTGCTGCTGCTGTGAATGGGCAAAACCCATAACGGGTTTGGGTTTCAGGTTCAACCCAAACCCGACCCATTATGCACCCAACCCGATAAGGTAAAATTTTATTTTAGCCCCTGTGAGATTAAATAAATTATTTTGGGGCCCTGAAAAATTAGAAACAGCTCCCTGAATATTTTCAGTTATTACATATCTAACCTTTTATATTGGTTTTGGTTCCGAATGATATCTTAGCCATCCAAAGTCGGATTCAGACAATTCTTGAGCCGTTGTGATCGTGAAAATGAGAGCTACACATCTTGTGTATCAGTATGTGGTATTGGATATTCAAAAATTTATAGGATACCGGTGAGTGGAAGTCCTAACTCAAGTCTTATTTTTCCAAATTTAGAAATAATTATTATCGAGAAATTATTGATAATATTGATCTAATGGAGCTAAGATATTATTATTACGATGATTATGATAATATTATAAAAGTGAATGAGTGTTGTGAAACGAAATCCAATAGGATATCCCGAATAATGAATTGCGGGCGTGTTATATATATGTGTGTGTGAATATAATACGAGTATGATACCAAATTGTGTCTTGCTATTTATAATTTGTATAGACATGACCATTAAGCGCCTGTAAGTGTATTAATATGGATGAATATAGACAAATACCACATAAGTTATGTGTTTGTGAATTTCTGAGCATTATGTATATGTTGCGATTATTACTAGAATTAAGAACCGAATAATTAAGTACTGGGTTCTAATAGAAATGGTTAAGTATAAATTTTCAGTTAATATCATCTACCTGTCGGTGATGAATATTGATGTCACTCAACCTGAAAATCATTAAGCGGGTAAAGTCTACCTCCGATTTATTAAACACTGTGATTGCATGTGTATTGACTATTAATATAATAATGATGTCAGTTAAGTGAAGATTGATATTATATGCAAGTGATATCCAATCTGTTATGAAAGTAATAGTTATGGATAATAATAATCGGATGGTGGTTGGTTAACACCGATATACCCGGTGAGTAGATTATACAGTGACAATGGAAAATCGATTACAGATCATGAATGTTTATTAATTAACAAGAGACAATTAGAAATCAGTTAAGATGCTGTCAAAATTTTGTAGAATATCTGAATGAAAAAAATTGAGGTCGATGATTATGGATATTGAGGTAATTAAACACGGGGACCGTTACACTAAACATTACTAAAATAGTATTAGATTTATATCACAATAAACATTTTCAAACTCGTAATTGGTCCACAATATTACACGTGGGGATAATTTAATAAACTTCATCAAATTGAATTTGACAAGAGTACTTGAGAGAGAGGCAAATGCAGAAGACTTGGTCCGCGATGAATTGTTGATAAGTTGGTTGTGTTAGGAGATAGTCCCACATCAGCTGTGTGAAGAGAGATTCAATGCTTTATTTTAGAGTTGTGGCCTCTCCCTAACAAGGTACCTTTGGGGAGAATTGGTTTTTAACATGGTATCAGAGTCAGGTCTCTCAGTCTGAATGTTGGCCCTCCACCTTATAGAAAGCCCAGACGGGTGTTAGGAGATAGTCCCACATCGGCTGTGTGAAGAGAGATTCAATGTTTTATATTAGAGTTGAGACCTCTCCCTAACAAGATACCTTTTGGGGAGAATTGATTTCTAACAGGTTGAAGAGCTTGTAAAAACCCGTCATAAAGCATTAGAATGTCATAAAAGAAAGAATTTTGTGAATTCTTTTTCTTTGTTTGTTAAATTGACATAAACTCAAAGGGTTTTTGCAATATTATCGAACTCATAACTTGATCCTTGTCCCCTTTTTTTTTTATGTGTGTCTCTTCACTCTTGTGACCCTTAATACAAGTTTTATCTGGCACTTTTTGTCATAATTGCTTGAAATTGTACCCCTGTAATTAAGTTTGGATTAGAGTTTTTGTTGTGAAAAGTTACCTCCATGAAATCATTGTATTAATTATCTACATGACCTCTGTTTTGTTTTGTTTTGTTTTCACCTCATGACCCATAAATTGCAGAAACCTACAAATTTAGGTGGTTCCATAAGAACTTATTACTGTTCACATTTCATGGACATAGATTCTGGTACCATTCATCAGCACACTCGATTGCATCTGACCAAAGGCATGGATCCTGGTCACTTATTATGACTTCTGGACCAAAACAGTTTAAGCAAATTCTTTGGTATTAAATCCTTTTGACCGTAATTTTGTCACTGAAAATTTTGCTTAAAACCTAATAACGGCAAATTTTGCCAACGGAAAAGCAACTAGATTTTGGATGGATAAGTGATGCACGAATACCCCCTGAGGTGAATTTTCCCTGAACTCTTCGCTTTAGCCCATGATCCTGCCAACCCTGTGTTTTCTCACTGGTCAATGATTGAGACATCAAGGTGCCGAATTTGCTTCACGTAGAGTTTTCCGCCATGAGGGAAAAATTATTGTATCTCCTCCCAAATCACTTGCACTTGAGCACTAGATGTAGGGACTGTCTCATTTGGGATTGGGATCCCAAAAGGGTTTTTTTTAGTTAGAAGTGTTTACTTCAGGCTAAATGACGATGGGCTTAGATGCTTGATCGTCAAGGTCATTTGGAGCATTGAAGCGCCGTTTAAGGTCAGGACCTTCTTATGGTTGGTCTCTAAAGGGGCAATCCTCACTTGAGATAATCTCATGAAAAGGGGTTGGCAGGGTCTGACATTTGCGCTCTGTGCGTGACTGATGGGAAATCTATTGATCATATTTCTTAGGTGTCTTTTTAGCATTTAGGTTTGTGAGCTAGTGGTGCTTAGTTTTAACCTCTTCCTCCCATAGTTCCATCCTTCGGGAAACCATTTTTGCTCCTCGTGAAGACTTAGATCTTTTGATAAACGGGAATGAGTTCTTTGGGACTTATCGACTGCAGTCACTTTTGGGAAATTTGGAGAGAGCTCAATCATAAAATCTTTAACAACTTGGCCAGATCATCCACCCAAACTTCCTTTACTTGCTCTTCTTTTATTTCTCACTGGAGCAATCTCGTTTTAGATAGCGCAAGAGAGCGGGTGAGGCGGATTTTGGATCTGTCTCCGGTGGGCGAGGTTTCCTATAGTCTCTCAAAGAACATCCTGGATATGGGCATGACTCCAACAACTTCTAATCATGGTCGTTGCGGGTACAGATTTTTTTTCTTTTGGCTTTTTAGAAACTTGTTGCTGGATGTGTTTGTGGCTGCATCAGAGTGTTCTATTTGCCTTGTGTTTTGTTTTTCCTTTTGCACCTGCGTGAGCATCTTGGTTTTTTAGTTTGGGAGTGTTTTTGTTTTCATTCTGATGTTTTTTCAGGGATATTTAATTAAAAGCTTATTAATAAAATGCGAGGGACCGAATGTGCTCACAGTTTTTCTCAAAAAAAAAAAAAAATAAAGGCAAATTTCCTTTGCATTACTTATTTACAATACGTCTGGAATAGGAGATTGAAAGCAAGGGGTTAAAAAATATTTAAAGATTTGTTCAAGCAAATAACCCATTGTCCCTGATATCAGAAAAAAGAATGAATAAAGATTACAATTGTTAGGCTGATATCTTATAACATAGTAAATAAACGAAGAGCTAATATATTTTATTGACTCGTGAAGTTACCAATCAATAATCTTAGGAGCAGAATAACAGTAGAGGAGCCAAAGTAAATTGCACTTAATAATACACACAAATATGCATGTGTTACTGTGCTAATCCCAAGGGAGTGGTCATGTCAGTTATTCTCAACCAACCTATTACATTACATAGGACAACATCTATGATCCAAAGAAGCTAAATATTTTGATCAAACATCATTTTCTAGCTTTGCTTAAATTAGGTTGTTGGTGATGCAGACAGATGCTATCAATGTTTACTTACTGTACACAAGCTCTTGTCTTAAGCAACTACATTCATATTCTTTCATATGAGCAAACTGACACAAACCACTACTACAGCGAGCTCAGCGTGCCTCTCATGGGTGCGGTGGACCATTGCTCATCGATAAAAGCAATCCACCCCAAACTTAGAAAAGATGCCCCCATTAGCAGTGGCTTAGATGCTAGCTACCTCACAAAATCAAAATAAATATATTGAGAGAGAGAGAGAGAGAGAGAGAGAGAGTCACATGTGTGTTCCTGAGGCCTGAGATGCTGTCATGCTTAGGCCTGAGATGCTGTCATGCTCTCAATCCTTCTTTTTACTGGCTCTTGTGCAGCAACAAACACGTACAAGGGGCCATTGTGGATGGTCCACCCTCTCTATGGAATCACTTGTTCCAAATATTTAACTTTAGATTTTATTAATTTGTGATAGGGTGGTAATTTGATTTAGTTGTCATCTAGCAGATTATTTGATCCAAAACCATGGCCAGTGGTATGTGATTCGCTGAAATAAATTTTTTGGATATGTAATCTAAGGTTGAGATGTTTAAGGGGACATTTCAATTGTCTGGTTACAATTCCTTCAGATAATAGTAATATAGTAAGTATTAGTGACTGGCATGGAAATTTCCTACACTGGCAGCTCTGATGTGGTAGAGTTTTGTTAAATTTTCTTTCTTCTCACATATTCTGCTGCGATTTATAGCGTATCAAATATCTTGATGCTGAATTTTCAAGGAACCAAATCAATTAAATAAAATGGAGCTGTTACTTGTAGCTAGCATCTTACAGCGACAGCACAAACTGATTGCAAACGTTTGATGACTTTAAAGTCTCCCATATTGTGCGGGAAATAAATGACACGACAAACTACATGCCTAATCGAGATGCATGTGGAATATTGGTTGAGGATCTAAAAATGGATTCGAGAGACATGCTTGGTTGTAGTGAACTATAGTTTGCCTAATTCTGGAAATCCAATGTTCAGAAAAGAAAATGACAAGACAAATATCCTTTAACTCCATATCGACAAAGAGAGATTTTTTCCCCTTAATAATAGAAAGACTGAAGAGAAACTTAAGAAGAGCTTGTAATTCACTTGTCTGTGACGAAAGATATCACCAGGTCGAGGTTCAACCGTTGCAATTGGAGACCCTACTCCAACAGAATGCCTGCCCTAATTTTTGCAAACAAACTTTTATTCCATTGATCTACTCCGTTCCACAATGGAGACCTTAACCTTGATCTCTTCTTCCATCAAACTCCCCCACGATTGGCTTTAAATATAGGCCGAGACCAAGCTGACTCAAAAACTTAAACTGTTAGGTCTTAGCCTCCGCTTTTTGTTTAAGTAAATTATTTTTCTGTTCACTTTCTAACGTGAGACTGTACTCACTTATGAATATCCCAGCGCTTGCCTCCATGCTCACCCTTTCAGCTCACCTCCTTGGCCACAGATTAAGCCGTGGGTTCGAGGTTGGGACCAACTTGATCAGGGCCAGTATCAAGACTGGATCCTAGGCCTGGATCTAATACCTACCCATTATCTTCCCTAGTCTTTCTTTCAGGGCTCAAAGAGATTTTATTTCTCTTTCAAAAGAACATGTAATTTCTAATATATGAGCAATAATTTGAGCTTTTGACCTTTTATTTTGAAAGATAATTCTTCGATGCTACATTGATAGCTGAACACCTGGTCTATTGTATATACACTTTTAAGAGGGTAAATAGTTTTAGAATTTTTTCAAACCTCACGAGTTGTTTGGCAATATAGAGGTAGGATTGTAGCGTGAAGTGTTTTTTCTGGCAAAGCGAAAGTACTTTTTCATCAACAAGCTAATTAAACTAATCAATTAATATGTCTAAATGCTCTTTTTTTTTTTTTTTATAACAACTAATAGGATTTGGCTTCAAAGCCAGCAAGAATAGCGTAGAATATTAAAGCTCAAATACTATAGCTGAGCCGAATTTTAGGGCCTAAAATTTTGGAGTTAGTTGAAGTCTACCTGAAGCCCTGCCAGGCACTGATCCGTTATCATCCCTAACTTCAACAACTCCCATCAATATCTCAAAGTTTGATCATTAAACTCTTATTAATGAAAAGCGGGGGACCTTAGGGGTTCACCGTTTACTCTAAAAAAAAAAAAAATCTCAAACTTCGATTATAAACACAATTTTCTTACAAATATTTTACTTCATCAAATCAAACAATTATCTAATCTTCAATGAAACAAAGTACTAAATTCTCCCTTTATCTTAGGAAAAGAAAATAGAAAGTTCAACAAACCAAACAACCCTTTAGACCTTAGTATATATAATAATCCATAACCGCACCCATCAATATCTCTAAGATGGGCTATAATCATAATTACCTATTGATTGAGATTCTATAGGTGGATCATATCTCTAACAAACATTAACAATGAAATATAAAATCATGGGCTAGCTAGTCCAGATTAGATCTATACAAGAGAGAATTAATATTCTAGAAATTAGATTAATCTTTCAATCTCTCTCTCTCTCTCTCTCTCTCTCTCTCTCTCTCTCTCTCTCTCTCTCTCAGAGAGAGAGAGAGAGAGAGAGGGTTGGGGGAGAAAATGAAAATGAGAAATTGAATGGGAGGTGGAGATACATGAAAGCTTACCCCCGCTAAAATTAAAAAAAAAAACCAAAAAGCAAATAAAAGAGCACCTAGTAAATATAGAAACATCCATAGCTTCTACTGCATGGTGATGGTGGTGGACCTCTCTCTCTCTCTCTCTCTCTCTCTCTCTCTCTCTGGGACCACTACTCATCACCTTTCTTAACTTGCCATTACACCAAACAAACAAACAAACAAAAGCCTAACAAACCAAAAAGGAAAATTAAAAGAAAAATAGAATAACAATCTCCCCTCCCCACCCCCCACTTTAAAAATCTCCTCTCCTCTCCTTCCTTCACCATTACTTCTCTCCTCTCCTCATGTCTGCTCTCTTCTCCTCTCTTGTTCATGATATTTCTTGTATAGTGCACCATAAGTAGCTGAAGCTGCCAGCATGATCTGATCTCTCTCCCGCCCCCCGCCCCTCCCCCCCACCCACCCACCCACAAAACCCCCCAATTGTCTGGATGATCAGATCACTCCCCCTTAATTGTCTGGATGATCAGATCATGTTGCAGTTTCATTTGCTGATGGGAGCACAAGAAAACCCTAATCATGGGAGCACCAATCTATCTATCTTCTCATCAGGGTTTTGTGGGGCATGAAGATACCCTAAAAGGGTTTGTGATTTGTTCTCTTTTTAATTATAATTTTTGATTTTTTTTTTTTTCCTGTTATGCAGGGTGATATGTATATGTTAATTGGTGTGAGAGATGGAGGTGATGTTTGTGGCTTTTGTCTCTTACATCGTTGGTGCTTTTGAGATCTTGGCCCTTGGGAGATGTGACCCCTGACATCATTCTTTGTGAGTTGTTAAATTGGTCTTTCTTCTTTTTGAAACCGGTCCCTCCACCACACACACGCGGCTACAGACTTTGTATATTGTTCTCCGTACATATTCTATGTTTTCATGCCCATCCTATATGGTATAGGGTTGTAACCCTAACTCATTCTTATTTGATTTTGTAATTCTCATTGTCTGCATAAATTTATGCAGATATTTCATTATTGGTAATATTTGAATTATATATCTTCTACTCTCTGATGCAGTTAATTCAAGTTTAGGGGAAATGAAGGCTCATTCTACTACTTCTATAGAGGAAAAGGTTTTGACTCTGTGAATTGGTGTTGTCCACATAACGTCTAAGCTATATTCAAATTACTAGATGCTCTTATTTTTTTCATTTCTTATATGCATACTTTTATTTTAAAAAACTTACAAAATCAAATTCTCTTTTCTGAAAGAAAATTTAATTTTGGGTAATTTTCTTTTCTTCTTCCAAATTACTATGCTTGTCATTTGTGGCTGCTTGGGTTTCTCTGTCATTTGACTTTTATCATAGATTAGACTCAAAATTTTGGGCTATGGTACAACTTCCAGCTTCAATGCTTTAATTTACTTTCCTCCATCTTTATTGAACTTTTAACATCCATTTAAAATCTAATCTAAGGTTCCATACATGGGTACTTCTCCTGATGATTGTTCCGCTGTTTAAATTTTATCCTCTATTTATGAAATTTTTGGAGCTTGTTAATTTCATTATTGTTTCTTTAATACAACAAGGACATCCCAGCTTTTTCCTTCAACAAGAAAGAGAAGAATTCCCTGTTAAATTTCTTCTCTCTTCTCCCCATATTGGAAAACTCTCTCTCTTTCTCTTTTTCTTTCCATAGTTCCATTTAGGATCCCCTCTCTCTACAATGCCCCCTCATTGAATTTAACTTGTTTGCTTCTCTAACCTCCCTATGTCTTTCTTCCTCTTGGTTGTTGAGGGACTTTGTCACCTTCTCATTCTTTTTCTTGGAAGCTCCATGGGCCAAAAGAGTCCAGAGATCTTTTCTTGATTTTGTTGAGACTTGGCACCACATAGCCTTCAATTGTCCAATTCACCGCCCCCAGTGGGAAAGTACACATGAGAAAGCTCCTGCTCTCCCCCTCTTGATCCCTTTCCCATTCGACTTATGGTTGCTCTCATGAAGTCCAACCCCCATGCCCCATTTCTTGACCTTGACATGAAAATGGCATCTCCATCTACTACTGCCCTGCAAAAGTCCCTTTGATTTGCCCCAGGGTCTCTCTCTCTCTCTCTCTCTCTCTCTCTCTCTCTCGCGTGGGGGTGAAGATATTGGAAGTTAGCCTAAGGTGTGGTGTTGAAAGGGAGCTGTGAGAAGGGAGGGAAAGAGACTGAATACTTCTAATTGTGGAAAGGAATCTCCCTTCAAGCATCAAGTTTTCATTGTGAGAATTTAGGACTGAGATGTATATATCAGTGTGCATGTGCTAGCTTGATATATATATACATCATATTAACATAACTCAATCATGATATAGTACCGAAGAACATATTAGGCCTACCATGTGAGTTAACCTGGATAAAGTCAAGTCTGTTGTCAAAATATTTTTGATGGCTCTAATGATTCTTAAATGAAAACTAAGCATAATGTTATCTTAGTTGTGTGAAAATCATAAAACTAATACTTGCATACTTTCATCAAACCTGGAATTGCATAGGGCATTAAACCTTTCCTTTCTCCTTTTATTAAGAAAAACATTGGATTTCATTATTTAACCAACAATACGTACATTCAGATTATGCATATTCTCACGTTGCATAAATTTGTGTTTATGTAATGGCATAAGAAGTCAAGTGGCAATAGCAGTTCAAATTTTGAAAGTAAATAAAAAAGTAATCCTGAAAGATTACTTATATCACTGATTATCGAAAGGGAGGTTATTTTAGCTTGTTCACAGTACAGTGAGCTATTTATTAAATTACATAATTAGACAAAGATTTGAATGTTTTGTTGGAGAACAACCGCAATAAAATTGTTTCCGCAAGAAAAATGTAACTTCTTCAAATAAAACATTATAGATATATTACACTTGTTGGGATTTGGGTCGAACAAATAGTCCCACATCGGCTAGACGTGGGGATGGTCTTGGGTTTATAAGGATTTGGGCAACTCCACCTAACAGACTAGTCTTTTGGGATGGAGCCCGAGTCCTTCAAGTGGTATTGGAGGAGAGAGTACAGTAGAGGAAGTGAAGTCATGCCAGGTGCTGTTGAAGACTGCCAAGGAGTCTACGACGAAAGGCGACGGAACAGCAGGCAGGAAAAACGAAGCAGCAGCAGAAAAGACAGTGGTCGGTCGACCGGACCGGTCGACCGACGTGCACGAAGTGCACAGGTGCTCCCAGGTTTCTTCGGTCGACCGGACCGGTCGACCGAAGAGGGTCTTGGTTGCTTCGGTCGACCGGACGGTCGACCGGAGAGGGTCTCTGTAAGCAACCCAACTCTCTGTTTGTTTCGGTCGACCGGCTCGGTCGACCGGAAGAGGGAGTCGGTCGACCGGCCGGTCGACCGACAGTCGGGTTTGGGCGAAATCTGTTGTTTCGGGAAGTTATGTATTTAAACCCTGGTTGTAATTTTCTAGGGTTAGAGTGCTGAGAAAAAGTATAGCTGTGGACTCTCTTGTGTTGATAGAGATCTAGAGCTATTGTAATCCATCTTCCATAAAGAAAACTCTCTCCGTGAATTGCCCCGAGGACGTAGGCAAGTTGGCCGAACCTCGTTAGATCTGGTTTTTGCGATTGGCTGTTCTTCTAGTTTGTTTTCATTGTTCTTGGTGATTGAGATCAGGTTGGATCTTCTAAGGGTTGTTGTCTCGAGCACAACAACACTTTTTATCTTGTACTTCTTATTGACATCTTTATGGATCACCTCCATGGGTTTCATTACATCCTTATTAATGCAATGATGGGGAAGAATTGACCCATTCATTACTGGAAAAATTGCAAAAAAAATATTAGAAGAAGATATCACATGATATTCATCAACATGATGCATAATCAGGCAAAAGCTTATATAAATCGAAGTGAAGATCACCACATTATGGTGACAATACCATATAGCATATTAAGATGATCTTTCATGGCATATAGCCTGCATGTGATACAAGGGGGGCACAAATTCAAGACTGATCGCTTACATACCTAGCCATGTAGGACGAGACGGAGAGAGTTATCTGGCTTATTCATTCAACATATCATATCCTTTTAGAGGCAAAAGGTTCTAATAAGAAGTAAAAAGTATAAATTGTAAGGTTTGTATCACCAGTTAATTACACTTTATACTGTCAAACCGGTAACCCTTGAACTAGTCTTTCAGCAATGCAATCAAGTAACCAGATTAAAGATTAATTAAGGCTTCTCGCTAAATCAAATAATTAAGCCTTCCCAATACTCTTCGTCATGAAGGTAACCTATGTTCCTATGTCGTCATTCATATTCAAGTGGGTTATTTCACAGAATAAGCATACAGAATCGTTTTTAAGAGTGTGTTCTTTTTAATTTTATTTAAGATTAAAGACTGATTTAATGGCCAGTTGAGGTAGTTCAAAGGCTATATCAGCCAGGAAATACTTGGAAATATGGATTCTGAACCTCAAATGTTTGAAGGTGACCACTGTACTAGTTAACAAAAAAGGCACACTAACAAAAAGAACAAGCACCACCAGCCGCTATTATTCCTTTAGCAACAAGCTTGCTTGCTATCATTAGTTAACTTAATCTTTTATTAGCAAATCAAGAATCATTTCCGGTAGGGATAAAATCAAGAATCATTTTATGCACTAATTATTAGTGGGTGTCACAATCGTGGATAACCTACATGTACATTCTTGTTTCGGGTAACTGCATGCATGATTCTATTCTTTTTATATCTTTGAACATTTGAGTTTCAAGTGATATTTGTTTTTCCTCTATTTGAAGCTAATATTCAAAATCAGAGGATCGATAATGATTGTCGGAATGAGGAAACATGAGGAGCTGGCATTGCAGACTTTCATCACACACTGGCAAGCTCGGAGGAGCACGGAATTGGTCAGAGGAAGTTGACAGGCTTCAAGTTGGTCATTAAGGACCACTCTCCTCAAAATGGTTGAGCTAGGCTGGTTGGTTTGATAGCTACGCGGCAACTACTAGATTGAGAGAGGATCAATATGGCAGACAACGAGTACAATATATACTGTATTTGTGTGATCGGGGGACTGATAAATTTTACTGATAAGAGAGAGCAGCAGACATAGGTTCTTTGCGTGTAATCACAGTTCAATTGAATGTGAAGAAAAAAATTGGGAGACCATATATAAGTATACAAATGTATCGCTAAGTTGTATAGTTACGATACCATGAAAATCGATGAATATATGAGTGAGCAGAGATTTAACTTATGTGTTTATTGCATTTCTTTTGAATTAGCAAGTTAATTAGCAGGTATAGGCAACAATTATTTTGTTGCAACTGTCGTGATCAAAGAAGAAGGCCGGGCCCACTCCTTGAACAACTAAGACCGGGCATACATAATAAAACCTGACACCAACCGGGCTTATTAAAACAAATGCTAATGTGATTTTTTGAAACATAGGCTGTAACCACGACTTGAACACGAGACTTGTCATAATCCACTCTAATCTTTTATTACTAAATCTGAACACACACACGTGCGGTGTGTAGGGTAGAGTTACAATACACATAGGTGTAACTAAGTTAAGTTACACATATTATTTTTAATCATAAAATTTTTTTCTTGATGAGAGACAAACAAAAATTAATGTGAGTGATCCCTACAAAATGTTTTTAAAAAAAATTGTGTAGTGAAGAGAGGTGTATGTAACTTAACTTAGTTACACTGATTTGTATTGTAACTTTACTCATACACACACATACATAGAGAGAGATATATATATATATATATATATATATATATATATAAACTTGTAGAGTTCCGGAAAGATTCGAGCCCGAATCCTTCCTACTCAAATACCAACATCCGATATTCAAATACTAGATCCATTCTGTTTAAGTTGATCAATATTATTTAAAGTAACTAAAATAAAAAATCAAGTGTTTTCAATACTTTTTGCCCATCCATCAAG
>JAVJIF010031350.1:235000-382500 GCA_038442645.1 Agave tequilana
CATCTATTTTTATGGTAGTATAGCTCACCCTTTTTATTTCATAGTATAGATCGGGAATGGGGAAGATCTCATATTCCATGCTTCGCTCGCCTTCAAAGAAAGGTACATCGTTGACACGGTTCAAAGGTAAGCAGACGCCAAGAGGTAAGTATGTTTTTAGTTTTTAGTTGTCTTTCTTTTAATTTTTAGTGTAAATCACCAACACCACAATATTCCCAATCTTTTTCACACTTCTTCAATTTCATTGTAAATATCACTTCTAGTTTCTCCATCTTCTTAATCTATCACTTTCTTTCTGACTTGACTTTAACAACTATTAATTGTAGCATAAAAGAGAACTTACTAAACAAGCTTCCATCGCTAGTCCCTCCCTGTGGATCACGACCCGCATAGCCACTTGTTATAGCGGTAGAATTGAGGACCTTGCACATCCTATTCTTGATAATCCGGATGTTACATTTCTACTCCCCTTACAAAAGTTTCGTCCTCGAAACTTGGCATGCCTGAAACAGATAAGTACAAAACCTTCACATTCCTTCTGTATACTTCAAAATCTTACTTCCATATAATATCCCTCTCGATCCTTTTTCTCGAGAACTTATTATCTCTTGAACAACTTTCTACACTATATTCTTACGATTCGACTTAATCTTAACTCGCTTGATATTTTAATCATTTCCTTACTCAAGTGTCCCATACCACTAGCAGCTCGTACTGAGGGCCCACACCCTCAGCCGAACACATCCGAATTATGGCATGTGGGTACCATAATCCGAACATAAGGTAGTGACCAAATATCCCGCGCTTCAGGATTAGTCATACACGTCAGAACTCCTACCCCCCTTAAACCTACCATATCAAATAATATTTTCACATACATACAAAGCATAACCATGCATATCAATCATAACAATCCGCCTTATCAATCCAATCCTCTTTTACTATTCATTCTAAGTCTATCCTCTTTCTATATCATGTGCTCTGATACCAACTGTAACGGTCCCAGATTTCCTAAATTCCAAATAACAAAATATTCTTTTAAACTGATAGATTATCGTAATCATTTCCAAGCTCTTAAAATTTTCGACAGCACTTCCTTTGTAAATGCTAACATGCCCAAATATACATTTCAATTTACAGTAATTTTGACCAAAAATAGACCACTTATTCTCAGTTCAAACATGTAAGTCAAAGTTAACAATCGCCCAAGCAATCATAATAATAATACCTCGGCTCACCACGGCCTGTTAATTCTCCAAATAATAATTTCGGCTTGACATCGTCTACTTATATGAAACAAAAGAAACATATGCCCGAGAGTACTCCTCTCGTCATCCACAATATAAACAGATCTAACTATAACTCTAACACATCACCATAATTACAATCTAACTTACTTCATACATATCCATCTCTCATAACGTACATAAGGTATCAGTATACATCAAGTAGGATTTCCAACAGGAACTAAATTACAATCCAATACAATCATTAATAATAAACTTCTCAACAAACGCCTAAATCTGAAGCTGGTCTTCTGCCATACAGCGACCTGAAACATAAAACTGGGAGGGAGTGAGCTCGACAGCTCAGTGAGAGAGAATCAAAGTGAATCAAGGAAGGAAAATACAATTAAGGGGCGTGTTTCTTTCTTCAACAATTTTTGCAAGTACAGATGGACAAATGAAACGAGGAGAGAGCAATATCTTATAATGAATGATTAACACAACGATCCATATACTCTATGTGACGGTCTGACTTCTCTAGAATCGATTCTCTTTAACTTTCTTTAATTTTCTGCTGCAGATTACTTGGTCTAGGAATTCAGTAAGATACTCTCTCAGTTATTATAACTTATGCATGGTTCTGTTTTAAGTACTTTTAACACATATCATCACATAAGTCATATCTCATACATTAGGTACAACCAATCAAAATCGAAGTTTATGGGGGGTAAGTATATGTCTTGGTAATACAATATCACAATATCATCCCATATCATCTAAGTATAATTTATCCATATGGATAATGCGATCACACATAATCATACTACACTTCACGATATTCGCATATCATACTTAGAGATATGCACAACACACATGATACACATGCATATACAACCACAATGAAGTGTGAGAATCCCCGTCTTCTCCCTCCTACCGGCTCCCGCCCGGCCCCTTCCTCCTATATATATATATTTGTATGTATATACAACAATAACACCGTCTTCTCCCTCCTACCGGTTCCCGCCCGGCCCTTCCTCCAATATATATATATATATATATATATATATATATATATATATATATATATATATATATAACAATCCCACCGTCTTCCCCCTCCTACCGGCTCCTGCCCGGCCCCTTCCTCCAATGCAAAAGATGTAACAAACATATACACACACACATTCATAAGCACAAATAATGATTTCGTCACAATACGAACACCAACCCCTTTAGTGTAGTTTACCTTTTAGCTTGACACTTATGTCCATTAACATCCATATATGACACACCATATGTGTATATACATATATATGTGTTACAAGTTAATACTGTAGTGATCTATTCATCTCAATTTAATGAGTCAGCTTCTCATTTACTTTGTTAAGTATTAGCCTCTTGAGTTGTGCTACTAGCACATCAACATTCAATTATGTAGCATACAATCATGATCGTAAATTTTACAATGCATACACGTCATGGAGATCAATTCATCGACAAGACAAATACTAAATTGTTGCTTGAGGGCAAAGATAATTGTCACATAGGTATAGAACTTTCTAGTTATGTTCATGTGACATCCCCATCAATTTCATATATATTCAACGTATATCATGGTTGTAAACAATCATCACTTAGATGTGGATGCACAGTGTATCAATAACCATATGAAGAATAAGCAATATCAACAAGTTATCTATTATGAGAAATTCTTATAATAATTTACACTCGTGTATCCGTAATAATGTTGGATTTCTATTCACATCAACGCACCCGAGCTTTCATTCATACGTCTAACATCACTAGTTTCTTAACGCTCAATGTTCAGTATGGTTCCGTCAGAACTTCTAATACCATAATTATTCGGCTAGTTAATCAATTAATGACTACCAATATTATTAAACAAATCATTACCAACTTTGATTCCCGACTCCGTAATTAACAGTTTCAGCTCTGATGATTTTCATAATTACCACCTCCGTAACTATTGATTTTCAATCTCACAATTTAAAGCGAAGTATCCTCTATGGACACCAACATCAATTATTTAATTTGCTCAAGCCTAAATTTACATCTTTATGAGACAATATGAAAAGATACAGTTTTCTTAGCTCACAGCCATGTGGTATCCGCTCTATATTTCTTCGTAGTCTTCCGTTGCATCAGTTTATAATTAACCATCAATATTAGATCTTTCTTCCTATTGAGAAAGTAATTAGCTATTGTTCATAGCCAGGGTAATCAATGAAGTGCTGTTAAAATAAAGCTTGAAAGGACTCCTGCAACCTTATTACCTATATATGATGAGTTTATGAATCAAGATCTTCGCATATACTATTTAGATAACTAAATCTCCTAAACTTGAGAACTTATTGCCTAGAGGTTGATTTTTGAAGAATATCTCACCACTATGATTTACTTTGATGATCTACGTGTACTGGGCTATTGAAATAAAGATACTGAGACACTTTATATAAATAATACATTGTTCTAACCGTAATCGGAATTTGCCTCCAAGCAGCTCAAAGTCTAAAACATCAATGTCTGGTGTGACGTGAGTACCATGTTATTTCTTATAGACAAATAATATGAAAATTGGTTACAATCTCCTCCTTTATGCCCTTCTATCACATTACTCCCAATTTGTGAATATTGTCAATAAAATTTCCAGCCTAATCCTATCCCGCAATCATAGAGTTGAAAACCACAGTCCTATTAGCTCGGGACTGTGAGTTGTAAACCTGCAACACTGGATAGTGTTATTAATTAGTAACAATATGTGTTATTAAAACTTATTTCTTATTATTGAAAATTATAGCACTTGCCATCTGCCATAATTCTTAGTTATCCTGAACCTCTTGAACCTCGCTTCTAACTCATATGCGGAAGGAGAGATGGGTCGAGTAATTCTTCCAGTTGCCTTCCTTTTCCCTTTGCCATTAGGATTTGTGTTAGTCCTACCAAATGATTGGATCTATAATTCATCTCATCAGAATGTGCTCGACATACCCAAATGTATCAATACTTCCAAACATGTCAGATTTTTCAAGTGTCTGAGCGAATGCAACAGTAATTATTTAATGATGCAGATATGCCCAACAATATACCTACCTGAACTTGAAATAATATAATACAAGGATAAGAGCTCTTTCATGAGAATATTGTTTTCTGCTGAGCTCAGAGAATTCTAATCTGGCGCTATTGGATCCAGAGCACCACTTGATCTAGCACCACGACTGAAATTTATATAAAATCTGATAGGATGGTTCTATGTCGTTTCACTGGCTACACTAGAAATTTAACAAAAATTATTACGTCAAGAATGTATCAAGTCATAACCTACCAAATTCTAGAATAAGTATCGTCGTCCAAACCCAATACACTTTGCTGCCACTAGGCATAAGTAGCAAAATCTTTTAGGCTTTTTAACTTCTTTCCAATTATTTACGAGGACAGATCCTGGGGTTACCTCTTAAATAGAAATAAACATATAAAATTATGAAACATCAACATTCATTATTATGAGCGTATTCAGTTCTGAGCTTGGTGCAACATGTCTCTCTACTTATTCTAAAATTCTCATGGGCCTCCCCTTAAATGGTAATTCATAAGGAGTAAACTAATTTCCGACATGATTTATGTTTTCTTTTGTTTCTCAAAGGATTCCAAACGTCCAACCAACGCAGGTTTAAAATTCATGTGCTTAGAGATACTATCACCTTTCTAATAGTTTATTAAATGACATTTATAATTGAGTTAATTAGTAAAAGAAAATTCAGAAACTCCTCAATCATAAAAGAAAATTCTGCAACTCAAGAATCTTGGCTAGTCGGTCTTATTTTGACGATGACGATAACTTTCAGCACAGACCCTCAATTAGGACACCGCAAAAGCCGTTAGAAAGTAGATTCGATTATATTTCCAACGATATATTAAATGACACATTTAATTTAAGAAAAATATTCTAAATAATCAGAAACTCCTTGATCGGGTAAAAATTCTGCAACACAGTAGTGTTGACCAACTTGCCGTATTTTGACGATAACTTTCAACACAGACCTTCAATAGGGATACGGTAAGAACCGTTAGAAAGCTGACTTGATTATATTTCTAACGATATATAATATGATACCTATTACTCATAATACCTAGATGAACTCCTTCTGAATTTACAGATTATAAAAACTGGACAGATTTGCACACATTTCTAGTGTCCCCAAATTTTGGGTTAATTTCAAATGTCTTTAAATCCCTTCACCAAATTAAATCACAACTAATAGTTCTATTATTTGATTACTCTATTCAGAATAAAATGAGTTAGGTCATGAAGTTATTTTATTTTATTTTTTTTGTCAAGAAAATATAAAAATTATATCAAAATAGACGAAGGGTTTCCCATCCCCTTTCTCATAATCTAATATCATAACCACAATAAATTTATAAATTTTCATTTGAGATCAATCAATATACCGAGAGATCTAAGGATATATCATCAAAATTTGCAAGAAAATAAAGGAAAAAAAACCTTTGGAACTCCCTCACCTTGCTCCGCCGGCAGGCCGCGGCCCATGGCCGGCCGCCCTTGGCCGGCCGCCGCCCACCGTGCCACCGCGCGCTCGCCGCGCCGCCGCACCGCGCGCCTCCAAGGAGAAGAGGGAGAGGATTTTGAGAGGGATTATGTGAGGTTGAGAGTTGGAGAGGAAGGGAATTGAGATTGAGAGATTAGGGTTTGAGAATTTTGGGAAAGATGATGAACGTATGGCTCCCTTTGAGAGGGGAGAGAGAGAGAGAGTTATTAGGGAATTAGTTCTCCCTATTACATATAAACCCTTATATATATATACATATTTATTCTTGCATAACTTTTCTCTCTAGCCTAGCAATTTGCCACCTCATTCACCTATTTCCCATGCACTTTCCCATTTTGCCACATCACCTCTCTCATTCCAAAGTTGCCCTAACTCTTGCCACCTCTTACCCACTAGCTAGTTTAGGATATTAATTATTTGAGTAATTTGTGGGGGGGTTAATGTACATGGTAGAAATACAACTACATGATGATGTGTATATATATATATAGGTATACATTCATTTACAAGCATATATATATGTATACCAATTATTTTATATGCAAAATTAATACGTATCGAATTTTATTTCACTTCCCAGTAATTAATAAATAATCATCTCTAATTATTTTGGTTAATACCTCAAATATCAAAATTAGGATATTAAATCTGAATTTGATAATCCGGATGTTACAGTGCCGGAGTGGTCTTATCCGAATGAATATAACCCATGCCCCACATCTTATGACCATAATTTTCACAACAATTTCAATTCTTCACAGAGTCCATGGGGATTCGCCTCCCCCGAGTCCAATTTTCAACCGACTTGTCCTCCTTATCTACCTTGTCCACAATATTTCCAAGATTTATACTCAATTCCACCAGTTCATGATAGAAAACCATCTATCTTGGAAATGATGAGTATGCATGAGTCCAAGCAACAATCACCCTCAATCTTGAACATGATGATGCGTGAGTCCAAGCAACAATCACAGAATCTGACCGACTCACGATTTCATCACGATTGTCACAACAACACTTCATCTTTTCAAGTCCATCACAACAAAATGATGCACCAATCGACTATGAAAAGATGCTTGAAGTCATGACTCAGGCTAGAATCGCTCGTGATCATGAAATAGATATGATGGTTCAAACTTTACGTTCTCACCGTTCGGCCATTTCTGATGTCGCTAACCATTCTCTTAGAGCCGAAGAGTCACGTTGCTTTGGAAAATAAGATTCTATTTCAGTACAATCAGTTGAACTTGCCCAAACTCTAAATTTTGAAAATGACATTGACAGTTTGGCAAGTTATTCATTTCCTGAATTAGAACTTGAGAATGACTATGATCCTGACCTTCAACTTGGTTATTCAATTCTACTTCCTAATTCAATAATGACTCCGGTGTCTTCACCTGATTTCAATCTTTTTCCCGAGTCAACATTGAATCCTGTGCCTATTCATCATGAAATTGAATCACCCATCTTTGATGATCATCATGTTGAACTTGACCAATTTTATAATTTTGAAAGTTCCATGGATAAATTGGCAAGTTCTCATTTTTATGATATTGAACTCAATGAGAAATGTGACCTAGATTCTCAAATCTGTGATCAAGTTCAAATTTCCGAATCAATATTGACTCTTGTTTTGTTACCCGATTTGAGTAATATTTTAAAGTCAGTTTTGATTCCCACACCTGTCATTCTTGAACTTGAAACACCAATATTAAGTCACATTCCATTGTGGGAAAATGATTGTGGACTTGAGTTTCAACTTCTTAATTTGGACCCACTTTTTGAACCAAGCTCGACTCCTGAACCTTTACTTGATTTAAGTTACTTTCCTGAGTCGGTATTCGTTCTCGTACTTCTTAAGTCCAAGTCAATCATTCCATCTTCTCACACTCCATTTTGGGACAAGGCGGTTGACATAATTGACTCTGAAAATAGTTATGAAATTTGAAAATTAGATGGGGAGGAATTTTAAAAAATGTTCATACAGACATCATTTTAGTGGGTTATACAAGAGAGATTTCTGGTGGGTTCCTCCGAATTCCACGAAAAGTAGATTGGGCCGCATTTCGTGGACCAATTAGACCACCACCGGAACCACCACCTTAAGGTAATATTTTCCTTTCCTTTCTTCTGTTTCATGCATACATGCATTCATTCATACATTGAGGACAATGCATGAGATAGGTGCGGGGGAGGATTTACTAACATACTAACATAGTTAGATACTAAAAAAAAAGGGACAATATTTTGACTTATCTTTTGAAAGAAATCTAAGTTAGTCTTAAAAATTAGGAAAATCATGATTAGGATTTCTAAAAACTTGGTCAAAATAAATAAATTGTTGAATTTTTAGGTATAGGAGGAAAAATTGAATAATTAATTAGTCTTAATTTTTACCTTAATGAAATGTGCATACCTAATACACTTACACATCTAGGATTCTAAAATAAAGACTCTTGTGCCCTATAAAAAAATAATACTAAAAAAATATAAAATAAGAAAAAATTCACTAATTAAGCTGAATACATGTGCCTCAAGAAGCATAAGTATTCACGCCTAAAGGTGATTGTATAAATAAAGTCCTTAGTTTTGTGACCTAGTTCACTCGAATCCTTAAGTCCGTGGGGTGTTTTCTCACCCGGTGCCCTAAAACCGACCGGTTTGGGAACCACCGACTTTAAGTTCGCTACATGGGTGGATTAGAAAGCCTAAGAAAACTAAGAAAAATTATTTATGTACTAACACATCTAATAGTCAATTAGTTAGGTATGAGGGCCTCAAGAAGCCTTCATGCTTACACGAAAGAAAATTAGATGAGTTACATGATTAGGATTTCTAAAAACTTGGTCAAAATAAATAAATTGTTGAATTTTTAGGTATAGGAGGAAAAAATGAATAATTAATTAGTCTTAATTTTACCTTAATGAAATGTGCATACCTAATACACTTACACATCTAGGATTCTAAAACAAAGACTCTTGTGCCCTAAAAAAATAATACTAAAAAAATATAAAATAAGAAAAAATTCACTAATTAAGCTGAATACATGTGCCTCAAGAAGCATAAGTATTCACGCCTAAAGGTGATTGTATAAATGAAGTCCTTAGTTTGTGGCCTAGTTCACTCGAATCCTTAAGTCCGTGGGGTGTTTTCTCACCCGGTGCCCTAAAACCGACCGGTTTGGGAGCCACCGACTTTAAGTTCGCTACATGGGTGGATTAGAAAGCCTAAGAAAACTAAGAAAAATTACTTATGTACTAACACATCTAATAGTCAATTAGTTAGGTATGAGGGCCTCAGGAAGCCTTCATGCTTAGACGAAAGAAAATTAGATGAGTTATACATATTTAAAAATAATAATAATAATAATAATAATAATAAAGAGGCATGAGAGTCCAAGTTAAGGAATTCCTAGTAAAGATTCACAATGATGCATATGACTTTTTGGTAACGAAAAAGACTATACAAAAATTCAGTTTTGATCCTTACCTAAAAGGGATAACAATTTACTATATAAAGACTAAGTTTAAGAATGAATAAAAATGATAATCCTAAAAACTTATAGATTATTTAGTTTCTTCAAACATATTTCAAATATTTTCCTTCTTATGGATTTTGTGGGTGTAATCCGCTGAAAACCTTCACGAGACAACACTCGTCCTCTAGGATAACCTAGAGGTTTAACGGCTTGTTGCACGTGCTAAGTGCAATCGTGATTCCTACGAAAGTGAGTTAGGATAGATTACTTTTTCTTTTCTTTTCCTCTTTCTTTTTAATTTTTACTCGAGAACGAGCAAAAAGATAAGTGTGGGGGTGTGATAGGTAGTAAAAAGTGCATATTTATTACTACATTTACTATCACATTTTCATATTTATTCCTACAATTATGCACTATTACTAATGTTTTATTATTTAATGTGTGCAGGCCTTCGGTAATTAAAAAATAAAGAAATAAAAGCCTAAATGAAGCCCAGAAGCCAAAAAGCCCATGTGCAAAATTTGCAATTACTAAAAGAAGAGGAAAGGGATGGACTTCTACTAAACCCTAATTGCTTGCAGGATAAGGCTATAGATAAGGGGAGAAGAGTGCAAAGATAATAAAATCGTTTTAAAAGATTTGGATTTAGGGTAACTTGCTTCCCAAGTTATCCCGAATTTTCAAAATAAAGAGTCGGTACACAACTTCCAGAAGGATATACCCAGATGGACGGACCAGAGGAGGCCACGCGCGAAAGCGCGTGGCCAGAGAACACACTATGGCCGCGGAAACGCGGCCATAGCCGCGTTTTCGCGGCAAGATTGACGAGTCTGGCGATAAGATTTTGTGGAGGAGTCGTACCGGGACTCTACTTCTTCCATCTCCTATAAATACCCCTGCAGAGCAACAGAGAAGGGCGTCGAGTACAGAAACAAACTTAGGATTTTTCTTAGGCTAATTTGTAGATTGTAACTTAGGTTTTTTTTTAGTTTCTTTTATGTAATTTTTTAATTTTCTTTATGTAACTGAGAGGAGAGGATACTTTCATGGAGGAAGGAGATCAAGCTTGTACTGAGGTGACATCGGTGTAAGTAAATTTTTTCTTCCATTGTTAATTGAATCAAATCGAAGTTTCTGTTTCTTCTATTTTTGTTTTGTTTTGTTTCCCTCTTTTGTGTTTGTGGATCCATATGAAACCAAGAGCTTCGAAGTTGCCTTCTCCTTGCAAGTGCCGTTGATGGTTTATGGTGATGAACATCTATTTCTATGGTAGTATAGCTCGCCCTTTTTATTTCGTAGTATAGATCGGGAATGAGGAAGATCTCATATTCCATCCTTCGCTCGCCTTCAAAGAAAGATACATCGTTGACACGGTTCAAAGGTAAGCAGACGCCAAGAGGTAAGTATGTTTTTAGTTTTTAGTTGTCTTTCTTTTAATTTTTATTGTAAATCACCAACACCACAATATTCTCAATCTTTTTCACACTTCTTCAATTTCATTGTAAATATCACTTCTAGTTTCTCCATCTTCTTAATCTACCACTTTCTTTCTGACCTGACTTTAACAACTATTAATTGTAGCATAAAAGAGAATTTACTAAACAAGCTTCCATCGCTAGTCCCTCCCTGTGGATCACGACCTCCATAGCCACTTGCTATAGCGGTAGAATTGAGGACCTTGCACATCCTATTCTTAAATCTGAAATACTATATTTTGTGTGCAGGTAAAAACTCAATCACGGCCTAAAATGTAACAACCAAAATTTTATTTTATCTAAATCCTCCTCATCTTAAATATTAAGAATTTTTGGTTAAGGCATTATATAGAAGTAGTCACCCTCCATAATTCTTTGTCAACAAATGGAACTTAATTAATAGACCCACTTCCCTTTTCAAAGTTTTTATTAACTATTTGATTGTGGTGACTAAAAATGGTTAGCATGAAGGCTTATGTACATGTATTTTGGGCAAATTTATGACTTAAGCATTGGTAAAAGAAAATGTCAACATAATCCTTCATATCCCCTTAATCACCAAGCTTATCCTAATACCTTTTTAGTGGTAAGTATACATTAGGGGGAAAATTAAAGGGCTAAGGTCTCTTGAGAATTGGGTTTCCATGTGGCACCTTGAGAGGGTCTTGGCCAAGTGGCATCATGAGAGAACCCCACCTAGTTACTTGCAATTCCAAGGAGTTGACTACCAAGCTTGCCTCTTCATCTTCCTCTCCCAAAAATTCTGCAGATTTCCTCTCCCAAATTCTGCAATTTTTCCCTCTCATTGTGAAGAACTTGAAACCCTAAATCCTCCATTTCATCTCCTCTCTAGAATTGGAAGGTATACCCTCTCTAGCCCTAAATCCTAGCTTCTCTCAACTCTGGGTCAAGATTTCACGAAAAGGGAGGAAGAAACACGCGCGCGTAGCAGCAGAGCCGCAGCAGCACGCGAGCTGCTGCTGCTTTGCCGCGGAACCGCGGCATAGAAGTGGAATCCGCGGCAGATCAGGGAGGGGAAGTCCGGATCTTTGGGGGGAGATTCCTGGTTAGCTGGGGAGAGATCTTGCACTGCCAAACAGAACCTTCCTGAAGCCTAATTCTCTGTTTCAGAGTTATAAACTATTGTGAGTAAATCTAACTCTTAGGGATATATTTTCTATCAAGATTGAAAATCAGAATTTTTCTATTGTATGGGTGACCCATAAGTGTGCTAATTATTGTTATATTGCTGTTTTAATTGTGGTTGTCCTCAATTAAATGAAATTTATGAGTATCACCTAGTTGTGGTGTTTCTATGTTTGGTTGTGATGAGATACATGGGTAATGTACATGCCCTAGCTTAATAATCATGCTTAAATGGGAGGGTTTAGCATCTTAATTCGCTGTTTGGTGATTAACTTTAGGTTAATTGAAATGCATGTGGGATATAAATGTTTTAGATTACTAATTCAACTTAAATGAGGTGAGTTAGCATTTTTAATTCGCTGTTTTGATAGTTATATTGGGTTAAATGAGATCTAATGAATATTACATAATAGTTGTGCCTCTATATCATATGGATGTGTAATGCATGTGTAGCATACATGCTCTAGCATACAAATTTCGCCTAAATGAACCAATTTAACACTTTAATTCGCTGTTTTTCTTGACCAATATCATGATAACCAATTTGTGTGTGCATAGCATAATCTTAGCTCTTCATAAATAGAATGGTATGATGCTTTATGTGAGGTATAGGATTTGTATTAGTAGCACTCTATAAATACCGATCGTTGAACTTGAATCATACTTCATGTTCACCAAAGTGCACGGGGGGAAGACCCCTCCTTACAATATGGCATTGTGTTAAGTATTGGCAAATATATGGGGTTAAGGCATATATATTCATGCAAGTAAATGTGGCGTGTTATGATGTTACTATGATATTGGGTAACCCCCAAGCATATGTCTTCTGTTATATTGTTGCACATCATTTTTGGGCATGACGTGTAAGTAGTTCAATAGTTCTTGTTATGCATATTATAACTTAAACTTGCATGATGCATTGTATTAAAGGAGGAAGGGGCCGTGCAGGAGCCGGTAGGAGGGGGGAAGACGGGGATTTGACATATACTTATGAATATATCTATAAAAGGAGGAAGGGGCCGTGCGGGAGCCGGTAGGAGGGGGGAAGACGGGGAAATATATATGTTTTATATGAATTATCTTTATATAAGGAGGAAGGGGCCGTGCGGGAGCCGGTAGGAGGTGGAAGACGGGGGGATTGCATTTAAATTGAATGGCATGTAAAAGTGAACTGTCAAGTTGCATTCATAATTGATAATGTTTGTGCTAAACTAAAAGGTCACTTTATGTGTATAACGAGCTGAGTTGATGTGAGTGGACTCATCCACGAAAATTTCATGCATACTCATACAAGTATATCTTTTGTATCATGGTATAGTTAAATGCGACTTATGATAGTGGAGTCATGTAGACCACATATGTATGGAACTTGGAACAAGTAAGGTAGCTTCAATAAATTGTTGTTTATGGGACTTATTGTAATTTACCCCTCTTAAACTGTTATTTTACGAAATTATTATATAAATACCCTATGACATGGTTTACTCATTGAGCTGTCGAGCTCATTTTATTTTCTTCCCATCTTTTCAGGTTTGGATAAGGGTAAGGGACCCCTCTAAATGGAAAGGTTAAGCTAAGGATTGCATTATATATTATGGTATCATTTTGATTTTGTCTTGTTATCTTAATGTGTATGTATGGACTCTATTGAAGTCCTTATGGAAAACATGTTAGACTGTACTCGAGCTACATTTTGTCTTTATAGTATTTAAGACCTTGGTCTTGTATGTTACAATATTCCGGATTATGAATTCCTTGTATATGTATGTTCTTGAACTGAGAATGATGGCCATGTGTGGAGATGCTATTTTGTTGAGAAGTTAACTCTTATAATGTTAGATGAAAAGATTATGCTTGCAATGGAGGAAATCAAGTAATGATATATGTTTGTGGTTGAGGTTTGGTGTATTGTGTCATGATAAGTAGGCCGGGTGTGCCGAAATTCTTGGTGAAAACAAGTAGGCCTTGGAGCCGAAATCTGGATTATTGTAAGTGAGAAATGAAGGAAATATTAAGGATGATGCTGCCAAAATTTTCTTAATTTAAGGATAATGGAGATAAATGGTGCTGTAGGCCTAATCTTGTTTATTAGAAACTGGGGCCGTTACATAAATAGTGAATTGGTTAGTTTAATTGTGTAGAACGTTTGAAACCTAAAAATTGATTTGTAGGGATTTTTAAATGTTTAGATCATGGTCAAATGGTCGGATCGAGAATTTGTATGACTAAAAACATAGATCTAACCAACTCACTACCTTTGGCCGTCCATTTTGCGCCGCTTGATAGATGAGCAAAAAGTATTCAAAACACTTGATTTTTTATTTTTGGTTACTTTAAATAATATAGATCAACTTCAATAGAGTGGACCTTGTATTTAAATGTCCAATGTTGGTATTTGAGTGGAAAGGATTCGGGCCCGAATCCTTTCGGAATGACACAAGTCTATCTCCATAGGCAAAAAGTATTTAAAATACTTGATTCTTGGTTTAAAGATAGTTGAAATAATAAAAATCAATTTCAATGAAATAGATCTTGTATTCGAATGTCGTAGGGTTGTATTTGAGTGAGAAGAATTCCAGCTCGAATCCTTTTGTGTCAGTCCGGAAGGATTCGAGGCCAAATCCTTCCCACTTAAATACCAACATCCAATATTCGAATACAAGATCCACTCTATTGAAGTTGATCTATATTATTTCAAGTATCTATTAACCAAAAATCAAGTGTTTTGAATACTTTTTGCCCATACATCAAGTAAGGGACGACCTAAATAGTGAGATTGTTAGTTTAATGGTGTAGAACACTTAAAACCTAACAAAAATTGGTTTGTAGGGGTTTTAAATATTTAGATCATAATAAAATGCCCGGATCGAGAATTTGTATGTCTAAAGACATAGATCTAACCAACTCACTACTTTCGACCGTCCATTCTGCGCCGCTTGATGGATAGTCAAAAAGTATTCAAAACACTTGATTTTGGTTTATAAATACTTGAAATAATATAAATCAACTTTAACAGAGTGGATCTTATATTCGAATGTCAGAGGGTTGAATTTGAGCGGGAAGGATTCAGGTTCAAATCCTTTTGGAAGGACACAAGTCTCTCTCTCTCTCTCTCTCTCTCTCTCTCTCTCTCTCTCTCTATATATATATATATATATATATATATATATATATATTATATATATATATATATATATATATATATATATATATATATATATATATATATATATATATATATATCGGTAAAGTGTTCCAATAGGTCTCCTTAGATTACAATCTAAGAAGGAGGCTTAAAACGCTAACATCCCAAAAAAAATTTCAAGATCCAACCGCACATTATCAACTTCATGTTTTAAGATGTACACATATAAAAAATAAAGTGATTTCGGGTTCGTTTACTCTATTTCTTTAAGTTCAAATATTAACGGTTTTAAAAGTTGAACAAATGGAACGATTAGATCAATAAGTACACGAAATTCAAATCATTTGATTTTTTATATGTGTACATCTTAGAACACGAAGATGATAATATGCAGTCGGATTGTTAAAAAAAATCAGAATGTTAGGATTTTAAGCCTCCTCCTTAGATTGTAATTTAAGGACACCTACTAGGAACACTTTACCATAATCAATTTACGTAAAGTAAGCATGCTCATCATAGCCTTTTATGCCGTAAGAAACTAAAAGAATAATAGTCTTGCCGTCTTCAAGGCATAAATAATTGCATTTCAAAATTTATTATGGTCGCAGTTCTAAAACCACTATTTTTTGGTAAAACTGATGATTGCGACCAAAGTCGCAGTTCAAAAGAATAATCAAGGTTCAATTAATTCAAGAAATATGCATACAGCGACCACAGTTTATGTTCAATTAGTTTTAGCATTCTGTCCGAATACGCTATCATTGTCGCAGTGGATTTAAAAAAAATTCCACTATATTCAATAAATTATTGTAAAGTACAAAATATTACATTGAAACAAGAGATGGGAAACACTTGAAAGTATAATAGCACATGTATAGAAACCCAGGTCGCAATACAATGATATGTCTTTTCCATTAATACTACGACCTTAGTCATAGATGATGCCTGAAGATGTATAAATAAATCTTTATTCGTTTCAGGTAGCCGCAACCTGAAACTACTTCCTCTGCAATAAAAAAAGAAACGTAAATATTTGAAACGTCAAACTTAAATTTAAATTATATAACGAGTTTAATTTTGTACCAATAATGGACACCGGTCCTGTAATGGCCCAGCTATTGACAGTTTTCATACATTCGATGCTTGACTTCCTTCTGTGATAGAGAATCTTCAAAACTCAGACTTTATCTTGTATGCATCTTTAGGCCTCCCCTTGATAAGTACAGGACCAGTTAGATTGCGTATAGTCAATTCTTCACCATCTCGCAAAATCACAACTGATCCACTAGAACCAACATTTATTTCAGACTGTGATGATTGATCATTTACTGACCTGAATATGAATTCGTTACTGGTTTCTGTAACAAATCTTTCCAACACAGCATCCAACTTTGAAAGATGAATATCTGAATCGAATACCATTTTAAGAATTGCATTAAATTTAGACCGCAATGTCCACAGTCTAGCAGTTCCTCGCGTGCCTTGATTGGGAAAGGTCTAATTCCATATTCAATTGCAATATTCTTGTAACGGGCATCCAACCTCCATCTCTATAGTATATACGATTTTAGTATATGTGCAACGTGATTGCGCCATAAAATGTACATGATATGTCTACAAAGGATACCCTCCATTTCGAATAATGTGCAACTACAATACACGTTGAGTTCACTAGAATTCTCATAACTAACCTTATCCCGAGTGTCTTTTGAGTGTGAAAATTCACCAACCAAATAATTTGCTCTTAGTCCATCATGTTCCAACTCTTTTAAAAAGAGTGTCATTACAACTGCCCATTTCTTTTAAAACAACTGAAAAATCTTCCTGGCATAAAATTTTGAAACTTGTATATCATATGGATTCGATGTACAATTGGGCACATAATTCAAACACCGAAAATCTTCTTGAGACTCAGATCTATGACGGGCAATGACAACTTTATCGTATTGGTGGACAAACTCAACTAGTTTTGTATTTGCATTCACAATATCATCAAAAAAGGAATTAATACTCTCGACCTTTAACTGGTTGTCATTCCAACATAGAAAATATCCTTTAGATAAGCATTAACCCAGTGTCCACGCAATATGTACATCTTCAACAACCAACTATCTTCTTTTTCTTCTATATGATATTTTTCTTTCATCAATCTCCATAGTTCCTCGCGTGTCCTTATATCACGGGAGGTGTACCACAGATGAAAATCCGAGCCAAAATCTTCTTCATACTTGTTCATCAAGGGATTTGTTGCTCGACAATGTGTTTTCTTACATGCCAAAAATAGTAATGATGCTGAATAGTTAGAAATAACATCTTGATGGCATCACCTATCTAGGCATCCTGATCAGTAATAATCAATTTTGGTGTAACTCTGTGCATGCATTTGAGGTATTTATTGAATAGCCAAACAAATGTATCCCTCTGCTCGTCCGGAAGCAATGCACAACCAAACAAAATTGACTGTCGATGATGATTTATTTCAGTGAATGAAGCAAATGGCAGGTTCAAATGATTAGTCATGCATGTTGTGTCAAAAACAACCACATCACAAAAACTCAAATAAAAGAAAATTGCTCTTCCATAAGCCCAAAAAATACTTCTTAGTATGCCCGCATTATCAACTTCACTGGCAAAAAAGATTTCTAGATTAGAGTTAGTTTTTTCTTGAAAATATTTGATGACCGAAATAAACTCCTGACCAATGTTATTTCTTCAGTGTCAAATAAAATCAATAACTTGTTGCAAGCTTACTTCTTCACAACCTTCTTCATGATTCATTGCATTAACAATACGAGAAATATTAGAATGATGAATTTCTATATCAACCAAATTGGTCATAATGCTTCTGCTAATCTTTAATCGATGTGTCTGGTGAGAGTAAAAGTGATGGACCTTATCTGGGTTTGATAAATCATGTGAATGAGAATCAACAAACTTGGTGACAACCCAAAATCTTTGGTGTGATAATAACGCAGACGTACATGCATCTCAGCAGGACACTCAATTCTAGTGTCGATTCGACGGTTGACTGTAAGCCCATCTTATCTTTTATCAGCCAACTTCTTCACAATAAAATTTTCTACAAATAACTTCATGAGGAGGCCTACGTGACTTATCTATTCCTTTTCTTCTCACGCCAAAACTTCTGTTCCTTACATAAGCATTATAGAAGTTGTATGCTTCATCGTCTGTTGAAAATTGTTATCCTAAAAAAATAACTAAGCTTCCAAACATATCTCGATGTAATTCAGATCCTACCAAAATAATTATTGAATTAAATAAAAAAATAATTAAAAATCCCACATCAGAATTATAATAAAATAAAACTGTGACTAAGGTCACAGTTGTAAAGATAACTGTGCTTATTGAATAAAAGACTGCAACCGTAGTCGCATCTTTCAGGATGTCCATATTTTTTTATAAAAACTGATATTTTGTAATATTGCGCAAAAGGTCGCACATACAAGGTAATTACAGACTGCAAGTAAGATCACACTTATATAAATACTGAGACATAGTGTATTAAAACAGCGACCGTAATTGCATACTTTAGAATGTTTATAATAACCCCAAAAATTATTTTATTAAATACTGCGACCTTTGTCGCAGTCCTTAAAAACTAATGACCATGCAAAAAATCAGGCAATTTTACAAATTAAATAACTGAGACTGAGGTCGCAGTTAACAAAATTATGAAATTGTTAACTGAAAAAAAAATCGACTTTGGTAAAAGTGACTCTTGTTCTGTAAAATGTAAATTAGGTCGCAGTTCTATCTAGATTACCCAAGATTTTTACAGATAAGAAATTGCAGGAAAAAATTTAAAAAAGGGGATCAAATTGAAACCTCTTGATCAACATCTAAAGATCTCAACCCTTCAAGATTTTTAATATTTTATGAGGAAGGTGAACACGATGATATATGATTCATATTTAGATCGGGAGAAAGAGATCGGGACGACGGTGACCTGAATTGACAGGAGATGTGTTATGATCGGCAGTCAATATTAAAGTAGAAAAGGAGATCCCAATGAAGAGCTTGGAGATCTAGGTCCGCAAAGTTAAAAAAAAAAAAAAATCTGATCCGGATCTCGCTTTTTTAGAAAAATTTTATGAGCGAAAACTCAAATCTAGATCTGACAGCGCGCAGAACAAGAAAAAGAGGGAGAAATAATAATAAACAATAGCGGGACCGCTACCTTTTATCGCAGGGAAATTTAGTAATTTCACTTGTTCTAATAGGCGGGCCGCTACTTATTGGTGTGGTTAATAATATGACACGTCACCGCAGGCTGAGAGGGACTCTCAGCTGTCGGCTGAGGTATGTTTCACTCTGTGTGTGTGTGTGTGTGTGTGTGAGTAGAATTACAATACACATAAGTGTAACTAAGTTAAGTTACACATATCTCTTTTCACCACAAAAAATATTTTTAAAAAATTAATGTGAGTTGTCCCTACAAGGTATTTAAAAAATATTTTTTGTGTGATTGAAAGAGGTATGTGTAACTTAACTTAGTTACACCTACGTGCATTAAGAGTGTGTGTGTGTGTGTGTGTGATGTCTATCTGTTTAAAATATCCAGTTACTAAATTATACAAGAACCGTTTCCTAATGCATATAGATTAAAGTTTATTATTATATGTTTTTTTTTCAATTTTGGCATAACAAAAGACCTTAAATTCTTATTTTCAACATTATTTATTCTTTTGGGTTTATGGGATTTTTCGGCTGCAGCCGTTTTCTGGAGTTTATGGAAGGAACGTAATTGCAGAATTTTTAACAACGTGGTCGGATCTCCAAAAGAAGTACTGCATCTTTGACATGCTTTTATTTCTTACAGGAGTTGTCTCATTTCAAGTAGGGCGAGAGAGACGGTGATGCGAACGTTGGGTCAGTCTTCACTGCGCGCGCGCGCATGTGTGTGTGTGTGTGGGGGGGGGGGGGGGGGGGGGAGGGGGGGCACTCGGAGGACACTAAGGATAGGGACATGATTTTGACTCGGATTGCATGTGACTGGTCCTACTACGGGACCATGATTTTATCTTTTCGGTTCTCTTTTGATGTTTGTAGCAATTTTGTTGTGATTGGCATGTTTATTTTTTATTTTCTTGCACTCACGTGTGTATTTGTGTTTTGTTGTTCGGAACAACCCTTATTTCGTTTTATATTGTTTCTTTGAACGTTTTCATTACAAGCTTTTTAATGAAGCGCGGGGAACCCTTCTGGTTCATCGTTTTCTCTCTCTCTCTCTCTCTCAAAAAAAAAAAAAAAAAAAGGAAAACATTATTCGTTCATGTTTTATTTTTGAGAAATAGGTTGTTTCTACTTGGGTGCCCATTCTAGGGTTTGAATCTTGGACATTTTCATCCCCTTTAACACTCTTTATATTCAACCTTTACAAATCAAACTAATTATATTTTCAATATTGTACACTTATCACTTATATTTCATCCTTGCGAGCACAAACATTCATTTTGTTTTGAGAGGGAGGCAAAGCCCATTCGGCAAAACCCAGTTCTTTTCGTTGCCAAATCTTTGGGCCTCTAGACTGGCCCGGTCCACTTGCAGCAAAATAAAAGAATTGGACAATGGTCATGAAATCAGTGGAGCTAATCATTCCAACGGATAGTTTTTTTCAAAGAGTGAGTTTGCTGGAAAACTGTGTTTTATATACATATCAAGGGGGAGAGAGAACAAAGGGACCTGTTGATGCTAATAAAAAAACAGAGCCACGATGAGATTAGCATAAAGAAAACACTATCATCTTGGCCACCCAGTTCCACCTAGCACTAGCTTTGCCCTCAAGAAATCCCTTCAACGATGCACCCGGTCCTTTGTGTCGGTCTCACTGCCATCGCCGAAAACTTGTTTCAACGATCCCCGCACTGTTTGATTGATTATTATAAGATCACAATGTTGACAACAGTAGGCCTGAACTTTATCAGGCAATGAACCTGTTGGGACTCCAAGCAACAGAGAACAACAACTTCAGATAATAGTCACTAATCACGCTAACAAGTAAATAAAGTAAAGAAAAAGAAAACACAAAATTTAACGAGGTACGACAATTTGCCTACGTCCTTGGGATAGAAGGGGAGAGAATTCTTATCGAAACCAAACAATTACAGGATACAATATTAAGGGCAATTACCCCTCTTTATATAGGCATAAAGTCCCTCAATAAAATAAAACCAACAACTCTAAATTTGGATCATAAACGAATTCAGAAACCTTCAAAGATTCGCTCAGAATTCTTCTACTGTCGACAGGGGAATGTCACAGTCCTCTGACAAACCCGACTTTTAGGAAATCGCTGTCGACAGCCCAAAGTGGGAACTGTCGACAGCACGGTTTAAAATCTGGGTGTATCCATGCCTGATTGTCCCAAGGGGACTATTGACAGTCCTACACCTTATCCTTAAAAAAACTCCATCCTCTAACTTTTTATTCTTCTCTCTTTTCCCACAATTCTTCACCTCGGTGAAGATTTCTCAAACCTGAGCCGAACTCAACATAGTACCATGTCGACTCCAACGGGTTGTGCCAGTGTGGTTGCCTATGTACCCCCTACCTAAGGGATCAAACCATCTTTAGTTCATCCAAACAAGTTCCACCGAGCTCAAGCAACTGGAAAGATATGGAGCAACTCATTGTCATATGCAAATTTAACTTTCAGAACTACTTTGGTAAGCATATCAGCGGGATTCTCCTTTGTGTGAATCTTTTGTAACTCGATGTCACCTTCATCAAGAATTTTCCGAACAAAGTGGAACCTAACATCGATGTGCTTCGTCCTTACATGATACACATATTTTTTTTTTGCCAAATAGATTGCACTCATGCTATCACAATTGATCTTCAATAAATCATGATCAATTCTCAAGTCATCGAACAACCCTTGAAGCCAAATTACCTCCTTCATAGCCTCCGTCATGGCCATATACTCGGCCTTCATAGTAGACTGTATAATAGAGCGCTAGCACATCGGTGCTTGAAACAATGTAAACACATATCCCGTTGTAAACTGACGTTTATCGAGGTCTCCAGCGTAGTCGTAAGCAACATATCTGATACACTCCTGCTTACTCATAGCATCCTTCTCAAATATCAAACCAACGTCTATAGTACCTTTGATGTGCCGTAGAACCCACTTCACTGTCTCCCAATGACTCTTGTCGGGATCGTGCATATATCTGCTAATCAGCAAGACAACTTGTGACAAATTGGGCCTTGTACACACTATTGTATACGTTAGACTACCAACTGCGCTAGCATAGGGTACGTGAGCCATGTACTCACGTCAACGGTAGTAGGAGACATAGTAGTTTTTAACTTGAAATGAAGAACCAACGGTCTACATACAGACTTCATATCACCGTTGATGTTGAACTTCTGAAGTACCTTCTTTAAATACACCTTTTGCGTCAAGCTAACATTGCCACTCCTTCGGTGTCTCTCTATCTCCATGCCTAGCACTTTCTTCGTTTCACCAAGATCCTTCATCTCGAACTCGGAAGACAAGTCCTTTAATTTATCAATTGTGGATCTGCTCTTAAAAGCGATGAGCATATCGTCCACATACAACAGTAGATAGATGTACTCTCTACCAGATAGCTTGTTGTAATGCACACATGGGTCGTAATGGCTTCGTCTGTACCTCTTGCCTCTTATGAAACTGTCGAAACGTTTGTACCATTACCTCAAGGATTGCTTTAATCCATATAACGATTTCTACAGTTTTCATATCAAATTCTCCTTTCCTGCAGTTTTGAACCCCATCGGCTGAGACATGTAAATCTCCTCTTCAAGATCGTCATAGAGAAAGGCAGTCTTTATATCGAGCTGATCAAGTTCTGTTAATCTCATATTAAAGTGGCCCACATAACCTTGGTATTTGCATTGGATTCCTATTAAGTTTAACTGATATAAAGGATGCCCATATAATTGTCACATTTATATAGTTATTTGGTCACTTGAAAATAGAAAAGATACCATGATGGAAAGGTTTATTTTCAAGGGGTCTTTTTGCAAATGTGCGACCCACTTTTCTCCTCCTGTAAAGAAATCAAAATGAACGCTGATTTTTGATCGCGTGTCGCTCCATCAGAAAAGAAAAGAGAAGTTTTGAGAAAAGAAAAGGAGAAGAGAAAAGAGGATCAATTTGCTTTAGGGTTTGCAGGATCTTCTTCTTCAATTCATCAAAGGAATCAAGGTCTTCATTCAATCGTCATCAATGGCCTCAGGTATGGTGATTTAAGTATTGCATAATTAGGGTTTTGATTCATTATCTTGAGTTGTATATGATTCTTTGATCCATGGCCTTTTATTCCGCATTATAGATGAATTTAAATTCCCAACATTTGGTATCAGAGCCATGGTTAAAGAATCGATACATCTTGGATTTAGGAATTATGAAAAGTTAGGGTTTTGATTAACAATTCATGAAATCCAGATTTTGACCTTTAATTGTAGAATTGAAGAGGATTCTTGGAAACCCTAAAATCATATATACATTCCTCTAATTATGCAATTAATAAGGATCAAATTTAGGTTTTAGAAACCCTATTTTCCCTAATTTTCCCCCGATTTTTCCATAATTTTTGGATTCGGGCATATCTGGAACTGCTGTTCGGAAACTGGATCGTGGGCTATTAGTCGACTATAGGGATTGATTAGTCGACTATAGTCCATCCCGAAGTTACCCGACTCTCTGTTTTTAACAGGAGTCGACTTGGGTTTTGATTAGTCGACTAGTAAAGTGTATAGTCGACTAACCTTTTGGCCAAGTCGACTAATATTTAACCGAGAGTTTGGATTCTAACAGGAGTCGACTAATAATTTTGTAGTCGACTGATAAAGTTTCTAGTCGACTTGTATTTTGGCCTAGTCGACTGATAAAATGTGTAGTCGACTAGTCATGTATGTATAGTCGACTCAATCCTTGTTTGCCCTAGTCGACTAGACCTAAACCTGTAGTCGACTTGACTTGACCCAAGTCGACTAATAAACCTATGTAGTCGACTAATTGTTGCTTATTCAATCCTTAATGATTGTTAACCACATTTAAGCTATGTGTTATATTGATTGATGTTTGGTCAAGTAATGTATTGTAGTATTATGGCATTACACAAATATAGAATTAGAGAATATTATGGTTAGTTTGTATTCATAAGCTTATTGATTTAGTATTGCCAAGTGACCTAGGTTAGTAAACCTTATGAATATACACTACATAAAAGACATGTTAATGAGGTAGACTTAAAGGCAATAATATTCTCGGTGGCGGTTCTAGTTAGGAGATTGGGACTGGCCCAAAGGAAAGTCCCTTCGAATAATTATGACCGGGGTAGGATAGTGTAATTTATGCAACCTAGTGGTGTAGAAGTGAATACCCAAAGGTAACATGACTTACTATCTAAGTTGCGCATAAATTATATTAGCCTACGTAGGTGATAAATTCTCACCTAAAGAGTGAAACCTAGATATGCTTAGGTTTCGCCCAAAGGAGAAATCTGAGTGATATCAATAGTTCATCTTAATTAAATTTAAATTATTGTATTGATTCGTGGCCTATGTGAGCTATGTCCTATATGTTTTCAGTGAACGTCCCCACTTCTCTTCACACACATGCCACTAGCATTCCGGCCTTGGATGGTACAACCTTCTCAGAGTGGTATGAACATGTTCAGTTTACACTGGGTGTCCTAGACCTAGACATGGCCTTAATAGTTGACAACCTGATGAAGTAACTGCTGAGAGTACAGCAGAACGGTCAGCCATGCCAAAGCTTGGAGAGGTCTAATAGGCTCAGTCTAATGTTCATAAGATGACCATAAGCTAATAACATCAAGACTTCTCTCCCACATACTACTAGTGCATCGGAACTTTTGTCTGCAGTAAAGGACCGATTTAAGTCAGCAGATAGTCATTAGCTGGTACCTTATGGCTGAACTTACCACCATGAAATATGATGGTAATAGAGGAGTTCAGCAACACATTCTGAACATGTCTGACAGGCTGCTAGCTAGGATCACTGGGTATGAAGGTTGATGAGTCCTTCTTGTTCAATTCATCCTCAACTCACTTCCTTCACAGTTTGGGCCATTCAAGATCCACTACAATACTCATAAGGATAAGTGGAACTTGAATGAGCTAACTAGTATGTGTGTTCAAGAGGAGGTGAGACTGAGGCAAGAAGGACAGCACTCAGTGTTGGCAGTGACTCAAGGGGGTATCCATAAGAAAAGTAAATATGGAAGAGGTAAGATTTCCATCAAAGAAAGGAAATGACCATGGGGAAAGTAGCCAAGGTCATAGAAAAGCTTTCACTGTCAAATGCTACTTCTGTGGCAGAAAGGGACATGTGAAGAAGGACTGCAACAAGAGGAGAAGCTTGGTTCGAAAGAAAGGTACAATCTTTCTTTTGTATGTTATGAATCAAATCTTGCTGAAGTTCCTTCTAACACTTGGTGGATTGATTCTGGAGCCACACTCACATAACTAATTCAATGCGGGATTCCTTACAACCCGGAAACCGAAGGAAAGTGAGAGATTCATCATTATGGGGAACCGTCTGAAAGTGGAGGTCGAATATGTTGGTACTTATCGACTACTTTTGGAGACAGGTCATCAGATGAATCTTGAGGATACTTTATGTACCTTCAATTCCAGGAACTTAATGTCTGTATCCAAATAGATGTTTTTGGATATTCTGTTTTATTTAGTTGTGAAAAACTCTCTTTAATGTATAATTCAATGCCGGTTGGGCATGGAATTTTATGTGATGGATTATATAAAATTTCATTGAATGATGAGTTTGCACAATCTTTATTGTCTCTGCATTCGAATGTGGTATAAAACGTGGCTTAATAAATGAAAAATCCTCTATCTTGTGGCATAGAAGACTGGGGCATATCTCCAGGGATAGAATAATAAGATTAGTGAAGACTGGGATTTGGATGACCTGGACTTCACTGATTTTGATGTGTGTGTAGATTGTATAAAAGGAAACAAACTAAACACACTAAGAAAGGTGCCACAAGAAGTAAAGACCTCCTTGAAATAATTCATACAGATATTTGTGGACCTCTTTCCATTCCATGTTTTACTGGAGAGAGATATTTCATTACCTTTATAGATGATCTATCACGGTATGGTTATGTTTATCTAATTAATGAAAAGTCTCAGGCTGTTGACATCCTAGAGGTGTTCATTACAGAAGTCGAGAGACAGTTAGATAGAAAGGTTAAAATCATAAGATCAGATAGAGGTGGTGAATATTATGGTAGATATGATGAGTCAGGACAACATCCTGGCCCATTTGCCAAATTCCTAGAAAAGCGTGGCATTTGTGCTCAATACACGATGCCTGGTACGCCTCAGCAGAACGGTGTTGCTGAAGGCGAAACCGAACTCTTATGGATATGTTAGGAGCATGATGAGCTTCTCTAAAGTACCCAATTCATTGTGGAGTGAGGCCTTAAAGACTGCTATGTATATCTTAAACAGGTTTCCTAGTAAGGCAGTCCCAACAACTCCCTTCGAGCTGTGGACTGGTAGGAAACCAGTTTAAGACATTTACATGTTTGGGGTTGTCCAGCAGAGCCAGAATATATAACCCACAAGAAAGAAATTAGACTTAAAAACAATATCTGGGTATTTCATTGGTTATCCAGATAAGTCTAAGGGATACAAATTTTATTGCCATAACCATAGTACAAGAATAGTTGAAACTGGTAATGCCAGATTCCTAGAGAATGGTGAATTTAGTGGGAGTGATGAACAAGAAAAGTAGATCTTGAAGTTGTAAGGGTAAATGTCCCAATTACCTTTCCTTCAAGAGAATTGTTGTACCTCAGCTTGATCATCAAGTTGAGATTCCAGAACAACAAATTAATGTTGGTTCACCACTCCATGAGGATATTCCCATTGAAAATGTTGTAGAACCACCACAACCGGCAGCTTTGAGAAGATCTCAAAGGGAAAGAAGATCTGCCATTTCAGATGATTATGTGGTATATCTACAGGAATCTGATTTTGATATTGGGGTAAATAAAGATCCAGTTTCGTTTTCACAAGCCATAGAATGCAATGATTCTAGTAAATGGGTTGATGCTATGAAAGATGAGTTAAAATCTATGGACCAAAACCAAGTCTGGGATCTCGTTGAATTGCCTTATAACTGTAAGAAAGTCGGGTGTAAATGGGTCTTTAAGACCAGCGCGACTCTAAAGGCAATATCGAACGATATAAGGCTAGACTTGTGGCCAAGGTTTTACTCAGAAAGAAGGCATTGACTATACAGAGACCTTCTCTCCAGTATCTAAGAAGGATTCTCTTAGAATCATTATGGCACTTGTAGCTCATTATGATTTGGAGTTACATCAAATGGATGTGAAAACTGCCTTTCTAAATGGGGATTTGGATGAGGATATCTACATGGAGCAACCTGAAGGGTTCGCAATTAAAGAACAAGAACACTTGGCTTGTAAATTAAAGAAATCTATATATGGACTTAAACAAGCTTCCAGGCAATGGTATATAAGTTTAATGATACCATTACCTCTTTTGGATTTACAGAAAACACTGTTGATCAGTATATATCTAAAGATCAGTGGGAGCAAGTTTATTTTTCTGGTTCTGTATGTAGATGACATCTTATTAGCCAGTAGTGATCTTGGTTTGCTGTATGAGACTAAAAGTTATCTAACCAAGAACTTTCAGATGGTTGATATGGGTGAGGCAAATTATGTTATAGGCATAGAGATCTTCAGGGATAGATCTCGAGGATTGCTAGGATTGTCTCAGAAAGGATATATCAATCGAGTCTTGGAAAGATTCCATATGGAAATGTGTTCAGTTAGTCCTGCACCCATTCAGAAGGGTGACAGATTAAGTGGTAGCCAGTGTCCCAGAAATGACTTAGAAAAGGGTCAGATGCAGAAAATTCCGTATGCATCAGCTGTTGGGAGCTTGATGTATGCAAGCACATGTACCAGGCCGGATATCAGTTATGCAGTTGGGATGTTGGGAAGATACCAAAGCAATCCAGGAATGGAGCACTGGAAGTTGGCTAAGAAGGTTATGCGGTATCTTCGGGGACAAAGGACTATATGCTCACATACAGTAGATCAGATCAGTTGGAGGTGATCGGCTATTCAGACTCAGATTTTGGTGGTTGCCCAGATAGCAGGAAGTCTACCTCAGGATTTGTTTTCTTGCTAGCAGATGGGGCAATCTCGTGAAGAGTGTGAAGCAGTCTCTCATTGCTTCTTCCACGATGGAGGCTGAGTTCATAGCTTGTTTTGAAGCCACAATCATGCACTATGGTTGAGGAATTTTATCTCAGCACTTGGTGTAGTTGACTCTATTGCCAAGCCGCTGAAGATATTTGTGACAATACAGCAGCCGTATTTTTCTCTAAGAATGGTAAGTACTCTAATGGTTCTAGGCACATAGAACTGAAGTACTTGGTGGTTAGAGAAAGAGTTGAGAAACAGAAGGTGTCAATTGAAAGTATAAGTACCACCTTAATGGTTGCTGATCCATTGACTAAAGGATTACCTCCAAAGACATTTAAGGAACATGTTGTAAGGATGGGTCTTTTGGGTAATCTGTAAATGTGTATATGGTACTTGTGTAATTGACATTGTTGTACAATAACAGTTTGTTTCTCTATTTCCTGTTATCCAATTGTGTGTACACATATTTTGTATGGATGTATGTTAACAGGAAAATGTCTTTACAAGACAATTACAGGGGTCATTATGGTTATGGACTCAATTAGTAGGGTTATCAATGTTGTGGTACATAGAAGGGAGTATGACGTGGATGTTGTATAACCGCTATGACTCGCATTGATAGTCTAAGCTAATTGCAGTATTACAGTATTACATATTTGGGCTTATCAGTTGTTGTTTTTAATTGTGCACATGTCAGGTTTTTCTGTATGGAATCCAATGGAGTCAAATGATTTGAAAATGAGTCTTTTTCTTTTATTTTGTCTTTTCTAAAGTTTTTAACCTAATCGGTTAGTGGTCCAAGTGGGAGAATGTTAATCTCATATTAAAGTGGCCCACATAACCTTGGTATTTGCATTGGATTCCTATTAAGTTTAACTGATATAAAGGATGCCCATATAATTGTCACATTTATATAGTTATTTGGTCACTTGAAAATAGAAAAGATACCATGATGGAAGGTTTATTTTCAGGGGTCTTTTTGCAAATGTGCGACCCACTTTTCTCCTCCTGTAAAGAAATCAAAATGAACGCTGATTTTTGATCGCGTGTCGCTCCATCAGAAAAGAGAGAAGTTTTGAGAAAAGAAAGGAGAAGAGAAAAGAGGATCAATTTGCTTTAGGGTTTGCAGGATCTTCTTCTTCAATTCATCAAGGAATCAAGGTCTTCATTCAATCGTCATCAATGGCCTCAGGTATGGTGATTTAAGTATTGCATAATTAGGGTTTTGATTCATTATCTTGAGTTGTATATGATTCTTTGATCCATGGCCTTTTATTCCGCATTATAGATAAATTAAATTCCCAACAGTTCCAACTCGTACTGTGCTACCAATGCCAACAAAATTCGAATCGATGAGTGTTTCACAATGGGAGATAATACCTTATTATAGTCAATGCCTTCTCGTTGTGCGTAGTCTTTAGCTATCAATCGGCTTTGTAACATACAATATTACTTTTGAGAGATCCCTATTTCTTTGTAAATACCAACTTATAATCAATCAACTTCTTTCCCTTGGGCAACTCTGACAGTTCCCAAGTGTCGTTCTTATGTAGAGAACTCATATCTTCCATCATGGCGTCCTTCCACATTTATAACTCTGAACTGATTTCAGCTTCTCTATATGTAGACGGGATTGCCTCTTCAAGAAATGGGAGAGCATAGGCTACAATCATATTTGTAGTGAGCCATGGACTTACATAGATTCATGCGGGCTCTTCCAACTACAATAGATTCTTGGACATCACCTATAGTCTGTCCTTGATCCTCATCATTATCAGTATTAGCCAGTACTCTTTGTCACCGCGGGTATGATCTTCATTGATACTGTCCTATCTAGAGATGGTGAAGTAGTATCACTCTCCACCTGCTGTGATATCCCTTTAGTGTTTTCACTCTCCACTTACTGAGAGTTTGTAGACTTCACCATTGAAACCTAATCATGACATCTCTGCTTAGGATAATTTCTTATCTTTCGGATTCCAAATTTTATATCCTTTTACACCTTTCTTGAATCCTACAAACACACCTTTCTTCACTCTTGGATCCAACATGTTATCCTTGACATGATAGTAGGCCGGATACCCAAATACCCGTAGCGAATTATAATCCTGAGAACTTTTTCTGACCAAACCTCTAGAGGAGTTTTACCTCCTATTGTAGACGAAGACAACATGTTAACGAGATGGCAAGTATAAGCCAATGCTCAGCCCAAAAATATTTTGATATATTGGCGTTGGATAATATGCAACAGACCTTCTCTAGAAAGGTACTGTTCATCCTTTCAGCCATCCCGTTTTTTTTGCGGTGTTTCTCTTACTGTGAAGTGCCTTTCTATGCCTCATTGTGAAATAGCTGTAGGAAAGGATCGCCTGTATATTCTCCTTCGTTGTCTGAACGGAGTACCTTGATCTTACTTCCCGTATTCTTCTCCATGTTCTTCTTCCACTCTACAAACAACTCTAGGACTTTCCCTCTATGCTTCATGGTATATACCCAACATCGCTTAGAGTATTCATCGATAAAAGACACAAGGTAATGGTTTCCTCCAATAGATGCCATCTTGGTAGGTCCTCAGATATCTGTGTGAGTATAATCTAGTATCCCCTCGGTGCAATGAGTTGCAGTGTCAAATCTCACCTTGGTCTTCTTTCGATGATGCAATGTTCACAAAATTTCAATTTATAGGTACTGGCACCTTTCAATAGACCTTACTTTGCAAGAGTTTGCAAAGATTTTTCTCCTGTATGTCGAACCTCATGTGTCAGAGTTGGGTGCAATCATTATCTGAATTGTAGAAGTCACCATTTGTCTTGTAACTGTACTACCCTTCAAATAGTAAAGGTTATTGCGTCAGGCGACCTTCAAAACAACCATCGAGCCTTTAACCATCTTGAGAACTCCATCTCTAATAGATATTTCAAGGCCCAATACTTCTAAGGCACCAACAGAGATAAGATTCATTTTCAATTGAGGTACATACCTTACATCCTTCAATTCCTGCACCATCCCATCAAACATCTTGATCAAGACAGTACCTTTCCCTTCCATATGATATAGATGATCATCACCCCCATCTAGTTTCTCAAAACTAGAAAATCAATTCCTGTTGTGACACATATGATAGGTAGCTCCTGCATCAAACATCCACTCTAAATCACCAGAGTAACCTATGGTAGGAGTAGTGATTGAGAATGAAAATACAGATGAGTTTGAGTCTGATCCATTTACCTGTGAAGTACAACCCGATTGGGTATTGATCACTTGTGTAAGATTTGCTTCGGGCTTTGACTCATTTCTCTTATTCTTATTCTTCATTCTTGGACAATCAACCTTCCAATGCCCTAACTCTTTGTAGAAGGCACACTGGTTCTTCTTCAGATCTCTGAACCCTGATCTGGACTTTGATCTTCCACGAATGCTTTTGCTTTTCTGATTGGAACCCCTACCTCTTACCACTAACGCCTCTGCTGATGTACTACTGGAAGAAGATTACTTATCCTTTCTCCTCACTTATAATTTACAAGAGCAACCGACACATCATTATAGTTAAGTGATTATTTTTCATTAATCAAGGTGAGGACGAAGGTCTCATACTCTTCATCACGAAGAGAATTCAAAAGAATTAACACCTTATACTCTTCTTCGATATTCACATCCACATTAATCAAATATGTAAGAACCTTTGTGCACTTGTTCATGTGTTCAGCAATAGAGAGTCCCTTCTTCAATTGAAAGCGATAAAGCCTCCTCTTAGACTCAATACTCTTCGTTAGATATTTCTTCTCGAGAATCTCCCACATCTTCATTGCAGACGTCTCATATAGCACATGATACTTGTGATGTCTTTTGTCAAATAAGACCTTATAAGATCACACGCCCTTCTATTCATCTTGTCTTAATCCTTTTCAGAAGTCTCCTGGCTTTTTTTTCAATCGTAGAGTGTCTTCAAGGTTTGATGTCGTCAATGCATCCATCACCTCAAACCTCCACATCTTAAAATTGTTCGTTCCATCATACTTTACCACATCGATTTTCATCAGATGTGGGTTCATGGATTTCACTGTGGATTGACTTTTTTCGACCATCTTCTCAATAGACTCCTCAACACAATACGGAAAATGATTAGTGAAAACAAATCTAAATAGAAAAGATCAGATCTATATCTCTGAACGAAACTGTAGACAGTCTCCAAGTTTATTTGCTCCACCTGAACGAAAACTCCCCGTCGAATCTGAAAAGCTCTGATATCACTTGTTGAGAATCCAAGCAATAAAAACAACAACTTCATATAATAGTCACCAATCACACAAGTAAACAAAGAAAAGAAACAGAGCACACAAGATTTAATAAGGTTCGATAATTCGCCTACGTCCTCGGGGTAAAAGGGAGAGAGTTCTTATTAAAATCAAATAATTACATGATACAATATCAAGGGCAATTACCCCTCTTTATATAGACATAGAGTCCCTCAAGAAAAGAAAACCAACAACTCTAAATTCGGATCAGAAACAAATTTAGAAACCTTCAAAGGTACGCGCAGAATCCTTCTGTTGGCACTGTCGACAGTTCTCTGACAAACCTGACTTTCAGGAAATCGTTGTCGACAGCTCAAAGTGGGAACTGTCGACAACACGGTTCACAATCTAGGTGTATCCGTGTTGACTGTCGACAGCCCAAGGGGACTGTCGACAATCCTATGCCTTATCCTTAAAAAAACTTCACTGCTCTAACTTTTAATTCTTCTCTTTCTCCCCACAGGACCCACAATTAGCATCTCGCTAATCAGAGCCTAATGGGGCTTGTGATTTAAGCAAAGGATCACATCACATGAGAAGTATTAATAAGCTAGCCAGCAGAGATCTCACACAGCCTTCATTCAGCTGGCTTTTCCAGACTTTATAGCTAATTGGAAGGTGCACTTCATCATCATGGTATGGAAATTTCAGAGCCCTTTTCCCTTCCGTTTTAGTGCTGTCAGGTTCGAACTAGTCTCTGAACACTGCCGTTGTTCTTAAAATTGTAGGCATTGGGTTGATTCGAAATATGGGCAATGAGATGGGGAATCGAAATTCAAATGGTTTACAAGGTATGTGCTCTTCCGGGAAATGCACTGATTAGTTCTTAATGTTGTGTTTTGAATTGGTCTTAGATTTGTTATTGTTCGGTTCCAGAGCAGGAAAGCAAGGAGGTTACTTCTAAAGTTATCAATCAGTCTCCAAAACCATCGCTTGCGTCTAATGACTTAGATGGCCTGAAAGGTCTGAATGGTTACCATACCGATAATTCTCAGAGTAAGTTAATTCTGGATTAAATCTGACTAAATATATTTGAGGGATTTGATCCCTTATATTGTCTCCATGTTTTTCTGTGGATTCAGGCAAACCTGAGAATGAGAAATTGGTTGACACAAGTCAGTCAATTTTGCCAAGAGAGAATGAGGGTAAAAATATTTCTGAATTTTTGACTAGATAGATAACCTTCACTGGCACTGATTTCATACATAGACATTTTATTCAGTTCCCTCAGAGAAAGAACTCGCTGAGAAACTCGCGTCTACAGATGAACCTTTGAATTCTTCCATTGTGTCAAATGATCCTCTTGACGTGGAGTCTCACTCAATTCCTTCAAAAGAAGATGAGGGTAATTGGTTGTTTCTGACTTCTAAGTTAGTTAATTTTATCTTCAATGTATTCAACTTCTTACGAATTCTTTAATTATCTCCAATGAAGAGCGTACTGATCTTGCTCAGAATGAATTCTCAGAAACAGATGAAAGTGTTATCCAGAGACCCTTCTCAGAGACAAGAGGTTAGTGACTTTTTTGAAATATAGGCTGTAGTAGCCTGGGGCAAAAGCAGGATTTGAATCCCAGACCTCCTGCCACTGCCAAGAGATTTTACCACTATGCTACACTGGCATTTGCAACAAATTGTAGATAGGTTGTGTACATTGATCAGAATCAAGTATTACTCAATATTTTATAATGACCTTGGACTGGGTTTTCAAAATCTTAGCGACTCTTGTAGAGTTTTCTGGTTGTAGAAATTTCAAATAGAATATATATAAATCAAAATGATACATAAATAAAAATACAGAAATGAATCATTGATCAAGTGTTTACAGTGCAATATCAAAGTGGATTTAACCTAGTATCTAGTTAAATAGATAAAATAAACAATTTCATGTGTGCAGTACTCGAACTATTTTAATTGTGAAATTTTTTTCATATTACTTTCAGTTTCAGAGGAAGAGATCAATGAGGCTAGTAAAACCATCAATGAACCTCCAGAAGCTAAAGCTGCCGATAGCCTTGATCGCGTGATAGATTCACCTCGTAATCTTCCAAATGGTCATCAAAGTAAGTCGTTTTAGGATTTCTGACTTAATACCTTTATTGTCTTTGATACAGATAAGTGATTATATACAGTGGTTTTTCTTTTTTAGCTTCCTCAGAGGAACATGAAGATGAGAAGTTGGATACTGATGAGTATTTGGAACATACTGATGTGCCAAATGATACAGAGGAAAGAAGTCAATCAACCATGGCAGGTCAATATCATGAGGATATACATCATGAGCAAACTCATTCAGCTTGCAATGAGTCACTAGGAATAGATGATGATGATGATGCTCTTATTCAAAAGCAAATGTCTGATGAAAGAGGTCAGTAACTTGCAAGGCTCCATTAAAATGGCTTTTGGGCTTCTATCAGGGTGGCATGTACCAATTTTAGTTCTAGTTCTAGGTGAACCATGGCCTACCATCAACTATACCATACAGATTAAAGTATAAATACGTGAAATTTCCAATCTAGTTAGGTAGAAAGGTAGAGTAAGTTACGAAAAAAAGTAAACAAAATAATAATAGAAAGGTGTGAAATTGATGCAGAAATATATGTCCACACATCAGTCTGTGCATTTGTGTATGTGTGTACGCATGCGTGTGATCAATTATCATATATCAGATAACAACACATCTTTCAATCCAAGTTGCTAGTCCAACATTCTTGTAAAGAGGGGAAAATTAACTACCTGAAAAGATTCATGAATGCTCTGATCACCACTTGTATTTGGTCTATTTGACACTAATAATGAAACTTGATCTTCGATTATTTCAGCAGAAGAAGAGGCAAATATTTGGGCACAAGAACATCCAGAGAAAGTGAGTGAGTTGGAAGATTGTAGGGTAGAGAGGCAGAATGAATGTGCTACTGCCAATACCAACCAAGAAAACAACATAATTATAGAAGAGTTGCCAGTTGAAGATATTGGCTCTCGAGAGACGGTACTAATGATAGTAGTGAAGTAGTTAGAGGTTCTGCTGATCAAGATGGAGACGAACAATGTGAAGAAGTAGACATAATAGACAAAGATTTTGGATCCCTTCAATGGAAATATCACATGTCAAATGAACCAATTGATGGTACTTATTTAGATGCCATCGACTTTGAAATCAGGAAATTGGTGAAGGAAGACGATGCAAATGGAATGAATGAAGAATCCAGAACTGAATCAAATGAATGCGAGGATAGATCAACAAACCATTAGAAGAAGAACTAAAAATGGATGATATCGATACTGATATTTTTGAGATACAACTTAGAGCCACTGATCCTCGTGAAGAAGAAATAGAAGAGGGAGATGATGGCGGAGTACTGGAAGAAGCAATGTTTGAGATATGTATTCAATCTGACTACAATCCAGATTCTATGTCTGAGAAACAGAAAGAAGATTTAGAGGGAGAGACGGTGAGAGGGCTCAAGGAAATTTCTACTGTAACAGATATTTCTGCTGCAGATAACAAGCATGAAGAGGTGATGGGATGTGAAACTGGAGGATTAGAGAGTAATGAGATAATAGGAGAAAACTTTTCTCAACTCTCTGTTTTATCTGATCCTGCTATCAAGATGGTGATGGAAACAAAAGATGCGAATCCAGGAGAAATGGCTTTTGTTAGCAGTGCTTTTGACTGGAAAGATTTGGATGTCAATGGCAGTACCGTAGAAAGGCAAACTGACCAGCAAGATGTAGAATTTGATGATCAGAACGAGGTAGTGACCATTGGAACTAAATTTGATGAGCATTTAGTCCAAATAATTCCAACAGAAACAACACCACCAGCTTCATCTCAACATCTTGAAGAATTTGAGAAGGAAGAACACATACCAAATGAAAATGAAACGCCAACAAGCAAAGAAGAAAAATGCTTTCTGCAGATTGATCATGCTGGTGTCTGCATTTCAGATACCAGTCCCATGACTTCAGAAGGCAGTGAAAGATTCCCTACAGAATTGAGCGAAGAAAAATTCAAGGCTGAGACTGATGATAATGCACTACGTCACATTTATACATCCGAAAGAGGTGACATTGAAGTCAAGGAGAGCTCACCAAGTAACATCACTTCAGGTGGTCATGACGAAGCTTCTTCTTTTGAAACCAAAGAGAATGTGAGAGAATATCATGTCAGTACAAACCAAGAAGTCACCAGCACAGTTGATACACATATTTTAGTTTTAGAGCTTGAAGCTACCTATGAAGAATCTGACAAAAGCCCATTGCTGTGCAAAAAGTCAGAGGGGGGTGAACTCTCTGCAACAGAATTAACTGACTCTGGGAATCCGAGAGAGCCATTTTCAAACTTTTGAAAGAGGAGGGTATGCTGTTTTGAAGAAGACGGTTGAAGAGTTGTGGCAATCTCCTGCCAAGACATCCATGGCTTCAGCCAGGGGTAGGGAGAAACAGAAGCAACCTAGATCTTCTTTTCTCTTCGGCATCTGCATATGCTGCACAACAACTATAAATTGAAGGTTCTTTTCGTTTCTTCGTATATTTCTTTTTCTGTACTGTTTACAGTTTTCAAATTTTTCGAGTGCATGTGAAGAGAATGTAACAGAATGAGAAATGTTTTTGATCCAGTAGAATTTAGATGATGCCAGTGAGTTATTGGAGAGAGGTTGTAATTGTAAGTTCTGGATGCCCTTTTTATAATGTGATTTCTATACTTTTTTTTTAAGGGAAAGAGTGAGGCCGGGCTTGGTTGGCTCATTCACACAAAGGACCGTGATGATCTTTCGCGCAACGGCCCGCAGCGGGAGAGAGAAAAGAAAAACATTTTGTGGTGAGGCTCACAAAGCGTGTTTGTGAGGAATGCAACAGTGGGTAGGCGTTCTAGCACTGCAAGCCACATTGTGATTTGTATCATAAGTGGCCCAAAGAGCGCCAGATGCTGGCCACGGCAATATCCAGTGGCCTCTGTGGTTGCATTCTGCCACAGAGCGACTTCACAGTAGAAGAGCCAGCAAAGTGAAGACCCCAAGAGATGGTATCTTGATATGTGGTAATAGTATGAGTTTGTAGAAAATTGAGCAGTTAACCTAGTACAGTGACTCTCTGTTGAGATAGGAGACAACAAAATTGAAGTGCCTAGTCCCTGCCATTAGGATGCTGTGATGAAACTGTAGCACCAGGTTGCAATGTCAAAAGGAGATGAAAATGATTGCGTACAAAGGTTGATCACCTATCCTCCAATCTGTCCAAAGTCTTGTTTGTGTCAGCCCTGCACAGACAATTTAGGTCCCATGCAGAAGTTCTTGCTGATCGTAGTTGCTACGCTAGATCAAGAGGCCGTTGGATTCTGTAGTAATTATGTTGACAAGTTCGATCCAAGGGGCATCATGATTCTTAAGTAGCTTCCACCGCCACTTGGCTAGAAGGAGATACAAAATCTCTCAGATTTCTAATACCAAGTCCCCCCGCTCCAACGAGAGCAGGGGAATTCCCATGAGAGCAGAGGGTTTCCCAGTTGACCAAACAATGGGCTCCAACTACCTCTTGACATCCTCTCCAAAAGAAAGCTTGCTTGCTCTGATCAAGTTTGTTTTTTACCTATTGTGGTAGATGTTGAGACCTGGAACCAGCCAAAAACACAATGTTGGAACTGAGAACAGCCAAGAACACAAACCTAGATCACAAATAACACACAAGAGAGGGAGACAGAGATTTACGAGGTTCGACAAGATGTCTACGTCCCCGGGCAGAAAGAGAGAGAGAGAGAGATCTATTGATGATTTACACAAGATTACAGGAGGATTATAATTGCTTCTCTTAAAAACTGACTTAAAAATCATCAACCCTAGAAATGATTTCAAGTCTCAGAGAAGAAAACAACCCCAAAACAGCTCCATGTCGGGTACAGAATTGCTTTGACCTGACTGTTGGTCGACCACCGGTCGACCGGTCCAAGTGTGCGGTCAACCGCCCGATCGACCATGTAATTTGCAGGACTTACTGGAAATATCGGTCGACCGACCAAATAGGGTCTTCTTCCTCGTGCAACATCAGTCGACCGCTTAGTTGACCGATTTCAATTCTTTTGCATGTTAGTCGACCGCACGATCGATCGACTGAATCTCTAACATAGAGTTAAAACTATAACTCTCGTGTTCCCCTGTCATTTTCTTAAGAAGAACTACTGTTGAAATAATTTATCCTTTCATGAAATATACACTTCAAACATGCCACAGTCAGCAGGTACGTGAAAGGCGTGACACAGGAGACGACGGAGGAAGATGGAAAATTAATGGAGCAGTGTGCCGGTAAATTCATCCAGTGGTAGCAGTCCCAATCAAAAAGCAAGCAACCAATTTTACGTTTTGAGTAATAACCAAGCTCGCACGCTCGTTCTTTCCTTTTGTCTCATCTATTGGCAGCAACAAATCAATAACAGCCCTATATAATACCCACAACCCAAATTTCTTTCTTCACAAATTGAATACACAAACAATCCTCCACTTATAACTCCGCATCAAATGGCTTCAAGAAAGCTCCAGCTCTTCTCCCTCTTCCTCTTCCTCTTCCTCCTCTCCTCCCCTCTGTCATCTGCAGCTGCTCCTGCAGCCTCCAACCTCTTCAGAGAGTACATTGGTGCCGAGTTCAATGGCGTCAAGTTCTCCGATGTCCCAGTCAACCCTGGCGTCGACTTCCACTTCATTCTCTCCTTCGCCATAGACTACACAACATCCGATCCATCTCCAACCAATGGCGACTTCAACATCTTCTGGGACTCTGATAACTTGGCCCCTTCCGATGTTGCAGCCATCAAACAGAGGCATAGCAATGTGAAGGTCGCGCTGAGCCTCGGAGGAGACAGTGTTGGCAACGGCTATGCCTACTTCAACCCTTCGTCTATCGGTTCTTGGGTCAGCAATGCGGTGTCTTCGCTGACAAAGATCATCAAGCAGTACAATTTGGATGGGATCGACATCGACTACGAGCACTTCAGTGCTGACCCTGATACCTTCGCAGAGTGCATCGGTCAGCTACTGACGACTCTGAAGAACAATGGTGTGATATCATTTGCCTCCATAGCTCCATTCGACGACGACCAAGTGCAGGGCCATTACCAAGAATTGTGGAAGAAATATGGACATGTTATCGACTACGTCAACTTCCAATTCTACGCGTATGATTCAGGCACGACTGTGTCTCAGTTCCTGAGCTATTTTGAGACTCAGAGTGCCAATTACAAGGGAGGCAAGGTGTTGGCGAGCTTTGCCACTGATGGGTCAAGTGGGGGATTGACGCCACAAGGGGGCTTCTTCAGTGCCTGCAACAGCCTCAAGATGCAAGGAAAGCTTCATGGTATATTCATCTGGTCCGCAGACGACTCCATGAACAATGGCTTCCGCTACGAGAAGCGATCGCAATCCATGTTGGCAAGTGCTCGTTAGCTACTAGGTCTAGCTTTGGCTACGGACATGGAAATTACCTGTGCAAAGCTATATGTTGTCAGATACATATATATACATCTAATGTTGTCATGTAACAATATGTTATAATGTTATGTTTTAAACATATTTTACAGCCTCGTAAGTTTCTTTATATTCATATCCGAGAACTCCCAGCATCTCCCTGAGGCCTAACAAATTCGACTGAACATGTTAAACATGCAATCTTGAACGTGTGACCTCTCCCATTGCCATCATACATACTTCTACTACACTTTGCAATTTCTCTTGTTCTCTATAAATTAACTTTATGAAAAATCATGGAAAATTTTAGGATTGTTTTCAACTACGCAAAGCATCCAGCGTGGCGAGGAAGAAGATGAGGGGAATTCCGTGTGTCCAGTGTATCCGATCGGGGCTCCCGCAATTGAAAAGTTTCCTTGTATTTTTTTTTTTTCTTCTACAGTTGTATTATCATATTTACCTCTTCTAGAGGATATAATATGGACCTTAAGGTTCCGATCTGCAAAAGTGACAATATTGGTGAATGACAGCCAAAGACGGAAGCTTTTATGTAAAAGGCGTCTGCGACAAAGTGACCCTCTCCCTCCACTAATCTATGTGCTCGTAGCCAATGGAATTAACTACATGATTGCCAAATACTGGGAGGAGGACCTTGTTAAAGGTTAGAATAAAAATAAAAATTCAAATATTTTGAATAATGAACAGTCGAAATATGAGTTGGTTAGTTTAACGGTGTAGAATATTTGAAACCTAAAAGTTGATGTATGAGGATTTTTTTTTAAATTTTTAGATCATGATCAAATGATCGGATTGAGTATTTGTATGTCAAAAGTCATGGATGTAAATAATATGCTATTTTTGATCGTCCATTTTACCTACTTGATGCATGGATTAAAAAAAACTAAAAAACACTTGACTTTTGATTTTTAATCATTTTAAATAATATAGTTCAATTTCAACGGGGTGGATCTTATATTTGAATATCAAAGCATTAAATTTGAATATGAATCCTTAGAATAGGAAAGATTCGTGCTCAAATTCTTTCGAAAGTAGCCAGCCTATGTGTGTGCGTGATAGAGAGGGGATATAAACTTGAGTCCTTTGAGAAGGATATAGAGATGAATCATTCTCATTTAAATTCAATGTTAGCCAATCAAATTGAAGATTCATTCTGTTGGGTTAATTTGCATTATTAAGAGTGCTTAAAAATAAAATTTTAAACATTTTGAATACGTTTTGTTTATTCCTGAAGTATGTGCAAAATAAACAGTCAAAATAGTGAGTGAGTTAGTTTAATGATGTAGAATATTTGAAACATAATAAAAGTTGGTGTGTGAGGGTTTTTAAAATTTTAGATCATAATCAAATGATCAAACTGAGAATTTGTACATGTAAAATCACAGAACTAAGTAATATGCTACTTTCGATCATCCATTTTGTGCATACTTGATACATAGATAAAAAATTACAAAACACTTGATTTTATTTTTAATTACTTTCAATAATGTAAATTAATTTCAACGAAGTAATCTTATATTTGAATACCGCAACATTGAATTTGAGTGAAAAAAAATGCATTCTCAAATTCTTTCGGAAGTAGCCAAAATTATATACATATATGGTATCTATCTTTCAAACTTCTTTATGTGCAAAATCTGGCAACTCCAAGCTTCTCCTTCGAATCTTAGGCCTCTCTAATAAAAATCACAATCCTGTAAGTTTCTCTCATTTTATCGGAACTTTAAACAACCAATCACATCAACAAACGGGATCACAGCAAAAGTAAACAAACCCAGTAGAAGAGATATTTACTGTAGAAAAGAGCAACCAGTTTGACGTATACTAAAATCTTAAAGAACAGTTCCTAGCAAAAAGATAAAACGGTCATAGACGCCAAGGGAAAAACTGGAAGAAAGGAAGAGAAACAAGAAACTTCATGGAGACAACTGAACCACAAACAACACTAAGAACGGGTCAAAGAAGAATTGTACCAAAATAGACCTACTTGTTGAAGATCAACTCATTCTCAAAGAACAGCAGCAGAGCCTGATCCACTCATTCACACAAGTCCTTATCATTTAAACCTTTTCCCACATTAAAACCAAAGACTAAAGACCAGGCAAACGAAGTCAACAAATCACAGGCCAAGTAATTCACCAGCTCCCTACAGATCCCAGCTCTACAAGTAACTCCCTTCCCCACCAAACACAACCTGGGTCACTCTTTAATTCTCCAATGGCTTCACAAAAGTTCCTCTTCCAAACTCTCCTCTCCTTCCTCCCTCTTCTATATTCATCTCAGGCCGCCAACGTCTTTCGAGAGTACATAGGTGCAGAGTTCAAGGGCGTCAAGTTCTCCGATGTCCCAATCAACCCTGGAGTAGATTTCCACTTCATCCTCTCCTTCGCCATAGACTACACTAGATCCAATCCGACTCCCACCAACGGAGACTTCAACATCTTCTGGGACACCGAAAATCTCACCCCAACAGATGTCACAGCCATTAAACAGAGCAATAGCAATGTGAAGGTAGCACTCAGTATAGGTGGTGACAGCGTTGGCAATGAAAAAGTTCAATTCAACCCTACCTCCGTTGATTCCTGGGTTAGCAATGCTGTCTCCTCTCTGACGACAATCATCAAGCAGTACAATTTGGATGGAATTGACATCGACTATGAGCACTTCGTTGCTGACCCTGATACCTTCACAGAGTGCATAGGTCAGCTGCTAACCACCCTAAAGAACAATGGTGTGATATCGTTTGCTTCTATAGCCCCTTTCGATGACGACCAGGTTCAGAGCCATTATTTAGCACTATGGAAGAAATATGGGAATGTTATAGACTATGTGAACTTCCAGTTCTATGCATATGCCTCAAGCACGACTGTGTCTCAGTTCCTGAACTACTTTGAGACCCAACGCGCCAACTATGAAGGGGGTAAGGTCTTGGCAAGCTTTGCCACAGATAGTTCTAGTGGAGGATTGGGACCACAAGGTGGCTTCTTCAGTGCCTGCAACAGCCTCAAGATGCAAGGAAAGCTTGACGGTATATTCATTTGGTCGGCAGATGACTCAAAGAGTAATGGGTTCATCTATGAAAAGCAATCCCAATCCCTGTTGGCAAGTGCTGGTTGACCTAAACTAGCTACTAGTTTTCAACAATGAATATGAATGATTATGCAATGCTGTGTTCGATATATATCTAATGCGATATCATGTAATGTATGCTTACATTTTAAACTTGTGTTGTAGCATTTAAGCTTCCATATTATGTTCATACCAGAGAACTACCAGCATCTCCTCAGAGACCCAAAAAATTCTTCTGAATATGTTAGCATGCAATCTTGAAGCTGCACCTATGACAATCATATGCTTTTGCTAGCACTCCAAGTTCCTCTTATTTTCTAGAAATTTTAAAATTAACCAACCAAAAAGAACACAAAGACAGAAGACTGTGTCTCGACTAAATGAATAAGATGTAGGAATCAAAGCAAAATGGAAGCAACAGAAAAGGGATCCAACAGATATTAATTGTAGAAAAAGATCGAACAGGTTCACATAATTGTAAGAAACGACCCAACCAATCAGTATACTAAAAACTGAATGAAATATTTGCTAACAAAGATCGGAAGAACAATCACACATGTCAAGGAAAACAAATTTACTGCCAAAAGATTAGGGAAACAAACTTCACACAACAATCAAAATAAAACATATTCACACTAAAAATAGGCCAAAAAATAAATTAAAGAATAGTCCATAGAATATAGTATACGCAGAATAACCAGGACGCCTGGCACAGTTGTAAAAGGCTGCTAAAGAGGATGCCAGGATTCAAATTCAGAAAGGGAACATTGTTGTGGTACATTGCTTAGATACTAGACTGTAGGATTTCTATCGTCTCTGAATATTCTGTGGAGATCCAAGAATTCTGACTCCAAAATGAAGGGTTTCAATAATATCAACTAGAAAGAATAAGAGAGCATGAAACACTAATGAAAATTAAGAAATTACAGCGTTATTAGTGGCATAGTTCTGTACAAAGCATCGCTGCTGCAACTTGAGCAGATCTTATTAACTCAAGTCCAAAGTAAACCAGTCTATAGTCAGTCTAACCCACCTAGTATTTGGTTAAGCCAACCAGAAAATGGTTGATCTACGCGTTTGGAAATATCCTCATTCTCAAGCAAATAGGTTGACATGTCATCCCCATGCACGCACCAGATTATCCATGTGTTTGAACCCCATGTATCAGCCAATTTGTTTAGTAATGCCAAATGAACAACAATGCAAGTCATGCATGCCTCGCGATTACATATCAGCCTATTTGTTTAGTTAGTATAGATTCCCAAACGAACAGGTAAAGTATCACTGAAGACAAAAACAATATTCAATATTTCAACCCGTGTTGTGTGAGACAAATAAAAGAATAAATTGAAACTTCAGCAATTCCGTCTTATAGAAAGGGGGGATGTACGACTTGTTCAGGAAAAATTCAGCGTCAACAGTGGAAGATGGTTGATGAAGGACGCCAATGCCAAAGAACAGCAGTGCTGCTCAACTCATCCAGAAGTCCTTCTCATTTGAACCATCTACATACTAAAGACTGAAGAGTAGACAAAGAAATTTAACAATCAAAGAACTCTGTTGCTTACAAATCTAAGTCTATAAATACCAATAACCTGAGTCCATACCTCACCAAAAATAGCCCAGATCTCTTCTAAGTCTGCAATGGCTTTAAGAAAATTCCTCTCTCACATTCTGCAGATCTTCCTGTTGCTTTCATATTCATCTGAAGCTTCCAACCTCTTCAGAGAGTAGTACATAGGCAAGGAGTTCAAAGGCGTCAAGTTCTCTCACATCCCAATCAACCCCGGCGTAGATTTCCACTTCTCTTTCGCCATAGACTACACAACATCCAATCCAACTCCCACCAATGGAGACTTCAACATCTTCTGGGACACTAATAACCTCACCCCATCAGATGTTGCTACCATCAAACAGCGCAATAGCGATGTAAAAGTAGCACTCAGTCTAGGTGGTAACAGGTAACAGCATTGGCAATGGTGATGCCTACTTTAACCCTTCCTCTATTGATTCTTCGGTTAGCAATGTTGTCTCCTCGCTAACACAAATCAACAGGCAGTACAATTCGGATGGCATCGATATTGACTATGAGCACTTCAATGCCGACCCTGATACATTTGCAGAGTGCATACGTCAGCTACTAGCAACCCTAAAGAATAACGGTGTGATATCATTTGCTTCTATAGCTCCTTTGATGATGACCAAGTCCATAGCCGTTATTTAGCTCTATGGAAGAAATATGGGAATGTCATAGACTATGTGATGTAATACAGGATCGCAATCACCTTCGAATACAAATAAAAAAAAAAAACTAGGATTTTACAAGAAATAAAATGAAAAAGAGAGATTAGGGTTAGAGAAAGAACCAGATAACTTTGGGCTTCGCACCCCTTACGCGAGCTTCACACCCCTTACACACGGGCTTCGCACCTAAAACTTAAGAGCACTCTCAAGAGAATTTTACCTGAAAAAAATTTTATTTAATCATTGTCTATTTATTCATTGAGTTGAGCCTCTTTATATAGGCTCTTACAAAGTGAACTTCTCGGATATAACCGATGTGGTACTAAAAGCAAAATAGAAAAAACACATCTCAAAATAAGTTAAGGCATGAAAAGACAACTGGCAACTGGTGTGATGTCCTCATCAAGGCACAAGAGTAGAGGGAGGCGCATCATCCTTGCTGAAGACGGAGCTGATACCAGGATCCCACGGGCTATCCAACTCGTACGTAATGGAAGCAATCCTCTTCAGAGTCCTATCGAAATCTTTACGCCAAGCGTGCAACTTTCTCGTAGCCTCAGGGTGACTCGTAATCATCACCTTATTATCAACTGTAAATTCGTGCAAAATACTATATGGATATGCAGAAAATTTATAGGTGTCATTGCAAATTGCTATCAGCGTAGTGATATCATCAATATGTGCAACAGGCATATGCAAAGCAATAGGTATTCTAAGCATAACTCCTAACAATGGGAGAATGAGAGATATAACATGCCTAGAAGAACACACATCTAACGATGGAGGTACAAGGGACTCGGACACACTCTAAACAACTCGAAAAAAAGTATTAGAAACCATCTGCTGGACCTTGGCAAGAAATTCAGGTGACTCCCTAATAGATGAATTGATAGGAATAAACATAAAACTAGGTTCAACACAAGGAGAGTCGAATGGCTGACTAGGCACAGTGGGTATATTAGGCTCAACTATCTCATCTACGTCATCATTGGCACTATCAGAAGACATGTGAATTTCATCAATAATCTGTGTGACGGAATCAACTGATATGTCTTCAATTATATTAACAGTCTTAGAAGAAACTTGGACATCCTCAACAACCTTCGAGTCGTCAACTTCATCAGTGGGCACAGTTCTAACATGTTGACTCTCCGAGGGACACTGATAATCATAATGTCCATATCTCTTACATTTAGAACATCTGGCCTTGACATTGACTAGCGTTTTGAAAGTCAAGTCCAATCTTAATGTAACATCAAAGGCCTCTTCAACAGTGTCTAAGTCATAGGGGCCAGTAATCATAACACGTTTTATTTTAGGTTGTAAACCTCAAACAAATCTAGTTACAGTCTCAAAAGGGTGCTCTCTTACATCACTATGATAGATTAAGTCCGTGAATATGACAATGTAATCCTGAACGGACAAATGACCATGACGGGGATTGTGTAGCTGGTCTAAGTAGGGGTCCCTATAATGTTGACTAGTCATGATGGCTCAAGCAAACAAGCAGATGCAGTGGAGAACCCTAAGGTCAAGTAAACCAAATGCATGCACTAAGTGAACAAAAAAGATCCTAAAGTTAAGTTCTAAATGCAAAGAAAATGCACTCCAAAAATGATGAAAAGCAATAAATAAGTATGTAACCACTAGATAGAAGCAAATAGCATTCAACCAACAAATTATAGTAATCCAAATAGTAGTTGCAGTAATTTAACAGTTAACAATTCAGCTCAAGTTAGGTTATCACCTGAGGGGTGAGTCGTTCACGCCCAGACACAAAAATTCCTCAAAAACTCTTCAGAGAAATACCCACACTGTAGAGAATAACTTACCCACAAAGTCCTAGAATAGCAATAGTACATGAAATAGAAGAAAGATGCCTCGAATTGGGCTCAAATCAGATGGAAAAGATGGCCCGAAACTCTGCTCTTCTGTTGCAGGAACAGTACCGGCTCCAAACAGAGGCTTGAAGAGATCAGATTTGCTCAAAAAAGCTATAAAAACTTTATCAGTAACTCCGGGGCTCAGCTACCAACCCACTGATTCAAACGGAGCTTGAATCGGACTCCGAACGGGCCTGAAACGGGCTCCGGAACAGACAAGTGTTGGGCTTTAGGGGCTGAACAGTAACCAAGAGGTATTGTTGACGTGAACAGTAATCAGGGAGATTACTGTTCACTGTGAACAGTAATCGGTATTTTTTTTCCTTTTTTCCTTTTTTTCTGTTTTTTCCTTCTTTTTTCCTGTTTTTCTACTTTTCTGTTTTTTTTCTTCTTTTTTTTCTGTTTTTCTGTTCTCTTTTTTTTCTTTTTTTTTTTTTTGGGCAAAGTAGATCTAAATCTAGATTTAGATCTAAATCTAATAGTAATCAATTTTTTTGCTAAGTAGATCTAGATCTAGGATTTAGGGAAGAGAAGAAATTTGAAGGGGATTGGGACCAAGGCTCTGATACCAAATTGATGTAATACAGGATCGCTCACAATCACCTTCGAATACAAATAAAAAAAGAAAAAACTAAGGTTTACAAGAAATAAAATGAAAAAGAGAGACTAGGATTGGAGAAAGAACCAGATAACTTTGGGCTTCGCACCCCTTACGCAGGCTTCGCACCCCTTACGCAGGCTTCACACCCCTTACACACGGGCTTCGCACCTAAAACTTAAGAGCACTCTTAAGAGTGCTCTCAAGAGAATTTTACCTGGAAAAAATTTTTATTTAATCATTGTCTACTTATTCATTGAATTGAGCATCTTTATATAGGCTCTAACAAAATTAACTTTTCGGATATAACCGATGTGGTACTAAAAGCAAAATAGACAAAACACAACATCTCAAAATAAGTTAAGGCATAAAAAGACAACTGACAACTGATGTGATGTCCTCATCACTATGTGAACTTCCAGTTCTATGCATATGACTCAAGTATGACTGTGTCTCAGTTCATGAGCTATTTTGAGACCCAAAGCCCTAATTACCAAGGAGGTAAGGTCTTGGCAAGCTTTGCCACTTATGGGACTAGTGGAGATTTGAGACCTGAAGGTGGTTTCTTTAGTGCCTGCAACAGCCTCAAGATGCAAGGAAAGCATCATGGTATGTTCATTTTGTAGCAGATGACTCCATAAGCAACGGCTTCCGCTGCGAGAGGCAATCACAGTCCATATCAGCAAGTCTTCATTGAGCTAAAATAGCTAGAACCTTGGCCATGATCAAGTAGTTGTGTATACATTGCTGCAAGATATACGCCTAATGCAATGTCTTAGTATTTAAATTTGAAACCTGTATTGTAGATTTTTTTGCTTATGTATATTCAAATTTGTATTTTAAGCTTATGTATGTTCAGTTTTTAAGCTTATGCATATTCAAATTTTGAATCTAGCTGCGGTTGGTGACCCTATGGGTCAGGTTCGGCGGGTTTCTGGGAGGGTTTACTACCCGCCAATCATATAGGATCAGTTGTCTCGGGTCTAGCTTATGACATATTTATCATGTGCATTATGATTTATCCAGTTCAGGTCGGGCAGTTTTTGAGCTTCAAACCTGCTCGTTTGAATTCAAGCAAGTTTTTTGAGCTTCGCAAAACCATAATATTTGTGTTGGGTTGAAACCTGCCCTTTCAGGTTCAGGTTCAACCCAACCCCATGAACACCCCCTCATTCTACCTGTAGTGCAAAAACTTCTCAACAAATTACAAAAGGCAACCAATATGCCCAGGCTAACAAAAGCTGGTGGAATTTTCAGGCTATCAATGAATATCATAGTTCTCCTTGCTTCTTCAATTGAAAACAACCCTAAGCTATGAATACAAGATGGTATAAGGATTTAAAAGATGGTGAAATGCAAATATAGGAAAAATTGCCTACGGATTGAAGAGAGAAGTTGCAAATAGACTAGTATAAATTATATTTGAGGGCACTGCAGAAGAGAAATGGATCGTTTTACTTTTCTAATTATTATTTAATAAAAAATAATTTGTGGTCTGACTCAAATCAAATTACTTAGTAACACAAAAGAAGAGAACTAATCTAGAAATTTTAGAATAACCAACCCAAAAGAACATCAAGAAGAAAAACACATTTGTGAGATGTGTTTGATCAAATGAATAAGATGTAGGGATCACAGAAAACTTCTCCAAGGAAGTAAAGGGAAAATAGGAAAAGACCCAATGATAGTTTATAGACGAGCTTGGCATTGCTAAGATCTTAAGAATAATTGCTACCACCAAACCATAAATAAATAAATATTAACAATACCTAAAGAACAATCATTCAAGTTCAGAGGAAAATGAGACCAAGCCTCAAGGCTGTCATGCAAAATAAAATTAGCTAGGAATGCAATCAACTCAGTAAGAACAAAAATTAGCTGCAACCATCAGTTCATGGCTCACATCTAGATTTTTCTTTTTAAAGCATTGAAGTAGAGAAAGAAGCAAATCTTGATCAATTTTCTAAGATAAATCTTGGTCATGAGATCTTTTAAGGGAACATCAAATGCTCTATCATAGCTCTGTAACAGATTATTCATAGGAGGAGGTAGATGATAAAATTGTAGAAACCATAATTATCAAGATATCTGAACAAAGGATCCATAATTGTCCCTAAAGATTATGTGGAGATCCATCAATTTGTACTTCCAAATAGAAGTGTTCAATGGGATCAACGAGAATGCTTAGAAGTGCATGAATACGAAATAAATAAAATTTCAGAATGTCTCTTTAACACAAGGAACCATCTGATTTGGAGAGAAAGAGAGGCCACCAGGTCCAACCTAATACAGGGAACCTAATACCCAACCTAAGGTTGGGAGAGAACCAATGTGATACGGTGAGACAAACCAAATACATATTCCGATGCGTAAGACAAATAAACGAAATAAATAAATAAAAACTTTAGAATGCCTCTTTAACACAACGGGTCAAAGTCTGAATTGGAATGAAAGAGAGAGGTCACCTGATCCACAACAGATATTATGAAGGTGAGGAAGAGGGATGACTCCTTGAAGACAAAAGAAATCCACATCCACAATCTCTGCTAAAGGGGTTCTGGAGGTGACAGATGAAGGGCACCAATCACGGAGAACAGTGCCTGTGCAACTCAACTGCAAGACCCTATTATGTGAACCTTTTTAACAATTAATACTAAAAACTAAAGTAAAGACTAGACAAAGGTACTACTTATTCCCTGTTAACTAAACACAGACCAAGTCCTTGACCATCTCCGATTCTCCATACAAATCTAAGCTATAGACACCCACACTCTGGACACTGTCCAGGAAGAACCATGGCCCAAGTCTCTACAAGTCCTCAATGGCTTTACAGAAGATCCTGTCCAGACATAGGTGCAAAATCCCGGACCCTTCAGGTATTCTGATATCTCCATTAAAACCAGAGAATTTGACTCATCCCCTCTTTCAAATCCCAAATCCAACTCCCACAAGTGGAAATTTCAACATCTTCTCGGACACAGATATCCTGTCTCTTCTGATGTTGTTGCCATTGGACACAGTCATAGCAACGTAAAAGTTGCATTTAGCATCAACAGGGGCCGGTCAGCATTGGCTATGCCTCCTCCAACCTTTACCGATTCTTGGTCAGCAATATTGCTACCTCGATAATGCAAATCAGCAAGTAATATATATTTGGATAGGAATGAATCAACTATGAGCACTAGAGTGTTGGCCTGAATATCTTTGTCCAGGCATGGGTCAGATACTAACAACTCCAAACAATGAAGGTGTGATATTCTTTTCTCCTATAGGTTGCTTTGATGATGGCCAAGTAGAGAGAAATTATTTAGCTCTATGGAAGAAATAGGGGCAGGTAATAATATGTAAGGCCATGACTATGTCTCAGTTCCTGAGCTATTTCGCAAATGCAGAGTACTAATTCTAATGGAGGGAGAAGGTCTCCGTGAGCTTTTCTACTGACGGAACTAACTATCAGAGGTTTGACTTGTGATGGTGGCTTCTTAGTACCCATAACAGCCTCAAGAAGCAAGGGGAACTTCATGGTATCTTTATTTGAACATCAGGCATGGGGATCCACCTGATCTTAGCAACTCAAAGATCAAACCAAGAACACAAGATGAAAGACCAAGGGAGGAAAAAAAAAAAACATAGTTCGCGCAAACCTGGCCTACCATGGCGCACAATATGAGAACAAGCAAAAAAAAAAAAAAAAAAAAAAAAAAACTAAGAAACTCTTTTTCTAGCTTCTTTTCCTCTCCCTCTCTATATCTCGCCTTCTCATGTCGAAAGACACGAGGAGAGAGATGATGAGGCACAATGAGAGAGATTAGAAAGAATTTACCTTGTAAGAAATCCCTCATGCCATGCCCCATGTAGTGGGCCAAGTGTGATCAAAACAGTATTATCTTATTCTTAGTGGTGGTTCATCTTATGTGCGTGGTTTGATTTTAGGATTGCTAGGATCAGAGGGATGAGATCCCCAACACAGTTGATTCCACGAGTGATGACTTCTGCCATGACAAGCAATTGCAACCAGTGTTGGTGACTGCTCACTGAGCTTAACTAAATAAAAGACTGAAGTGATGAAAGCTATCATGTAAACCTATCTAGTAGAATGTTTATCGAGCGAACATGTGGAACGTATTTAATCAATTGGTATATTAAAAGGTAAACAAGTATTTCACAATCCAAAAATGTGAGATGTACTTAGCATTTGGCAAACATGGTGCATAGAAAGGAATGCAAGTTATTCAACAATCCATCTTAATCCCTTCCACTGAACAAAAGTAGCAAGTAAATTTGGGTACTTATTCAATTCAGTAATTGATCGAAGAAAATTCAGAACTGTGTTACAGTTTAGGTTTTCTGTAATTTATCTTGAACACAGATCAAAAGAATGGTCATGTACATGACATGTACAAAGAAAAAAAATGTCAAAATGATGAATAATCAAAACTAGGAAAACTTACATGACTAGAGAAGAGAAATATGAATATGGTGAATGGTACTCTCCTGATGGTATGCAAACAGGATATGGTGCCATATATAAACAGATAGTTCATCAGAAGAACACACATTTAAATATTTAATATTAGAAACTTTAGGATATAAGAATAAATGGTAACAAAGAATAAAGGAATAAAATATGACTGATTTGTTAACCATCATGTACATTTCATTAATACACAACAAATGCTTACAGTTGAATGCACAGTGCTCTGAGAGGCTCTTCATCTCGCAGTACCATTCATGAGCGAGCAGGGAGAATCTAAAATCCATTGGCAGGTCACCATAAAAAGAAGGTGGCCGTCCAGGTAACAGCCATCACAAGGCAAAGAAGCTGAGGACACACTGGAATTTTTTTGTTTAGTCTGATCGTGGACGAGTGGAACCACCTTTTTGAGAGCCATTGTACAGGGGCAATAAGGAACGAGAACCATGTTTCCTCCTCACATAGCACCGCCAGTATAGAAGCAAAAGCAGTATTAGTACCCCAATAGGAATTGCCCATCTGTTACATCAAGGATGGCATAGACGTTAAAATGAGGTGAAAGAAAGCTAGTGATTTAAACATCATCATGCAAATCAACAAATATAAAGAGATATGTTATGTCAGAAAGACATAAGTGTTTAAAGGGCATTACCTATCCAAATCAAGAATAGGATTATACACTATAGTTTCCCAAGTAGCAACAATGAAATGCCAACCCGGATTGTAATATAGCGGCTCTGCTGACCAGAACATCCTTGTATAAGTCTCCAGGAAGATGAACATCACCCATCCCCCAATCTCCACCAAAATGAACTTGATGATAAACCGTCCAACAACTACCATGACAAGAGAGAAAGCCACCAGCCAGTTGAAAAGCCTGTTATTATAATCCTTGATAAAAAGTATACGTGACTTCCCAAGCATCTGAAAATGTGAAGGTTTCACATTCAGATACATATGAATAACAATAATGCAAAAGAATATTAAGAAGAACCAACTCTAGTTAAAGATTTTAATACATATCAAGAAAACAAACTTTCCGTGAAGGATTAAAACGATAAAAGCACAAAAGATGGTTGAAGTTCAAATTTTGTAGATTATGCATTGGTCAATTCACCTCATGCAGAAAAAAATATGTGCGCGGATGGTTGAAGTTCAAATTTTGTAGATTATGCATTGGTCAATTCACCTCATGCAGAAAAAAATATGTGTGGATATATTTAAAAAAAAATCTCAAGGGCTTATTCATACTAGTATAAGCAATTTATTCAAATAGTGGCCCAACATAACAGATTGTTTTGTAGCAGACTACTGAGTATTTTTCCCAAGATAGGAAACAAAAAATAAATAATGTTTTAGGTAATTTTAGGTATTAATTAAAATAAAGTGATGTATCATTAAATCTTTTAGGTAACAACAACCTTCTCTTGGAGTAAATTGTCAACAGAACTCAATTAGCTTGGAAGCACTGTGCTAAAAGGAAAATTTAGACACATATATAAAGGTCCAAATTATGGTTTAAAATCTCGGTATCAACCAACCATTTTTAGTAGTTAGCCATATAGGCAAAATCAGTCCCGATATCTGCTCATATTACAGAGTTAATATCATATTGGGTACCCTCAAAACCTGATATGATATTCCCAATATATATCAGAATCGGCCGATAACAATGGTCCACACAATCACCAGTCTACTCAAAATATGCAGAAGTCATACTTTCTCGGCATTTATATGCAAAAAGTTCCATTTTAATAAAAGGGTTCAGGTTGAGTGCAGTTTTGGATACTTCTTATGGTATACAATTCAGCTAACAAAAATTGGGTTGAACAAGATATTAATAATTTAAACCCAATGCCCATGTAACTCATAATATAATTCTGACCGCCATGTATCTCATCACTTAGTAATAACTATTGTCTTCAAACCCAATCTGACCTAGTAAGTGGGCTTCTCTTCTGATACTGTGATTGAGATTTGGAAGCCTAGCAGGTTTCTATTAATGTGCAATAGTGCAACTTGGGACACAAGACCGGACAGATTCCAAGATGTCTCAACCTCTTCCCCTCTCCTATCCCTGTTGTGTTCCTCTTTCTTTACAAATTTTTCCTATTAATTTTGCGGTTCTAGGGTCAACTTGTTCAAATTTCACCAATCTTCTTCAGTTTTCCAGGGTTTATAACTTACGTGTTTTGTATTATTTTGCATGTAATAATGTTTTATCATGGTCTCACAATTGGATCATTTATTTTTTAGCATCAATAGGAGAAAACTGATTTTTGCTATTTCAGATTGGCACCAACCAAAAACCAATCCAAAATGGGGAAAAAGATCAATTTTGGCTAAAATCTAGGAACCTTGCAATGGTTGGTATTTCTTAAAATATTCTGTCTTGCTTTATGCTTGATCAAAGAGAAGAACTCTCCATAACAAAAACATTTCTCGACAAAATATTCAAACTGTTACTCAGAAACCATGTTCAGAAGTTTGCACTAAAGCTACCTGACTTGTCATAAAAAATCAAGGGTTTTTTATTTTACATTGACCTTACAGAATTTTATTTTCTCTGAAAACTTATGTTAAGCACTGTAAACAAGAAACATCAAAATCTTTCAAGGGGAATAAGGTTCAAAATTATTCAAAAGAAATATTCTATGATTAACAATTTTAAAAGAAAACTGCATTCTTGTAACAAACTTATTATAGATTACAAATTCAATATAGTTTCCAGTCATGGAGTTTGAATTATATCAAAACAGTTTGATAACTAACTGACAAGATCAAATTGGTAATCTAATTATCTGTGCTAACAAACTTACTACAAAATTATAATTCAATACTTTCCCCGACATCGAGTTTGAAATATATATCAAAACAGTTTGATGAATTAATCATTAGCAGACAAATATTTTGAAAGCTATACTTAGCACAAATATTTTGAAAGGTGTTATTATCGGCAAAATAGATGACATTATGATAATGTCAGATAACCAACATTTCCTAACTGTAAAGTATTTTTTATGTTTGTTGAAACCAATACTCTTGTGGTTAACAAAACCTAAAATTAAGATTTGAAACAGTGATAAGAATTGAAATCTCAACTGAACTGAATAGTTTTGGCTTTTCCTTTCTTTTGCTTCATTGCTTGTCATGCTTAATTACAAAAGCTCTTTTTTAGGTCTCTAAACTCGGAGAAAGTTCATTTTTCTGGTTGTATGCCACCGTGATCCAACCCATTAACTGACAGTTACGGAAATTTACTACTACTGAAAGGACTAGAGGAAAGCTAACTAAGGACGCTGTTTAACATGAGTGACGTAGTATTTTAGAAGAGTTGTATATCACCCTTTAGTTCTGTTTATTGGCATTTAGAATGAGGACCAGCTCAAGCACCATAATGGTACTCATATGAGTCATATCTGATTTTGAATCTGGGAATGACCAGAAATATTAAAGGGGGAAAGTAATTGGCGGATTAGCTTCAAATAGAAATAATAAATGATAAAGGAATGGATATAAGTGTTCTTTGACAGCCTACCAACCAGAGCCTTATAGGCAACGGAAGTACTTTTAGTACAATCCGATGAGTTTAATAACATGTATTGATTGGAAGAGTATAACCTGAGATAACTCTCATGTTCTCTTTTACCTTTATGGTTCTAGCTTACATTTAATCTTATTGTGAAATGCATGTATCTGCCAGGTTGTGAATCAAATTTCACTTCAAAAAGTTAAATTAGCACCTATATACTTTAAGTTTAGCATAACTGCAACATCCAAAGAATGCAGAACAACCTCAAAAATACGCAATCAAATATTACAAGAACCAACAATATAGCTCAAGTATCATATGACTGTTAAAAGAAATCAGTATAACATGCAATACACACACCCACTAGAACCTAAAACTGTGGTAATATTTACAGATAGATGCATATAGGAATATACTGGAGACATACATCCCTTTGAGAAAACAAATGTTACGTGTTGGCACATGATTAAAATTTACCAAACATGATACAGGATTTGAATCATATTCATAAAATAAAATTAATATTTTCAGGTATAATCATTAATGCATTTCTAAAAGTATGCACAAATGTAATATTAAGCACTAATAAATTTCTAAAATCAAGTATGAGAAATGACAATACAAGGGTAAACACAAGCAGTGGTGACGGTGCTACTGACCTTTGACATTCTCTGCTTGTAATTTTTCTTTGAAGGCCCGACACACTCTTCTTCAAAACTTTGGTTGCATTGAAGAAAACCAGCACTAAACTTGGCCATGGACGGAAGTCTCAAGACTTGAAGTTGATCCATTTTGTCCTCGCACGTTGTGTATAGTGCCTCACACAGTTTCGATGACTGGTATTCATTTGCCACACGGAAGTTTCTATGAACCTGCACACAGGGAACCATAGAACTGTGAGATAATACCAATGCATATTGTCTAAGTATTATGAACCTGACTAGATACAATAATCATACAATCTCTAAGTGAAAAATCTTTCAAGTACAAAATTAAATAGCACAACTTTTCATACATATTTAAGCAAAGAGAATATATTGAAGAGTTAAAAAAGATTTAGTCGTCAAGCGTGTCTTTTTGTTTACCAATGACTCAGGACCACATAAATAAATTATCTACCATTATAGTCTTTGTAAGATAACATGTTTATTTCCCTTTTGAAATTACAAGAAGAAAAAATGGTGCTTTGCTGAGCTCAAGAGATAAATCTTGGAATACAAGTAATAAGATATCAGTATCTTCTGTAATGTGCTCCAACATATTTGAGAAAATAGCATCGACAAATCCTCGAAATTCCAAAAGAATCTCCCGAATCAACGTTTAGACCCAAACCGACAAGCATACCTTCTGTATTTCCTCATCAAGTCTGATGATGGACTGTCCAGCATGATGGCGACCAAAATGCTGTTCATCAAACAGTTTTCTTGCATCGCTTCGTGACCCATCATGAGCATGCTCCAGACTGCTCTCTTCTACTGGTAGATGCAACCTTTCCATCCTTTCATTATATAACTTCATGCACCGTTCAAGAATCGCCTTATTGAAGACCTCGACGAGAGAACCTGTAGACGGAATTTCTCCTTTGTTTAAGGCTTCAAGAATCTGAAAGACCAATATGAGACTAGAATTTAATATGACCAAAATTTATTGAGCCTTGATGCCAAATTTTCATGCTGTGTACAAGTGAAACATGATTGTTATAGGAAATAAACTAAAAGATGGGACTGAAAAAAAAAATGCAACAGCATGCAAATTTAAAAACACCTGCTCTAGAAAAGATGCAAACTCCTTTCCAGTAAGAGTTTTCCCCTGCACAATTTTTGGACGCGTAATAGTTGCAACAAGTTCTTTCAACTGATCCCTTCGTTCCACATATGCTGGGTCGAGCTCACTATCCTTCATTTCACAAAGTTTTGTCCTTTGAAGATGAGGCTGACAAACAATTCAACCACTGTTAATGAACATCGTAAAGCATAGAATAATTATTCACGTATAACACATAATGTCTAAATATGGTCAGATAACTTTTGTATTAAATCTAGTACATCCTAATTCATGATTGTCTTTGCTTCTTTGCTTTCTTACTTAAATGATGGTAGATTCACTGTGATAGGCAGAATTTTCTTGACACAGAGACAGACCACATAATTGAAGCAGATACAATAGGATGCCAATATTATCAAACTCAGGTCAAATGTACAAATACCAGTTTGCAATTTTGTAAAATATTTCATATGCACAAAACCTACATTGTTCATTCAATATTATAAATGACATCCAAGCCAACCACACATTTTTCTCAATCCCCATACATAACCGAACTATCCTAGACAATCTCTAACATCTCAACCTTATGATATTGTGAGTTCATGATTTCGTGTTTTGTATTATTCATATAACATATATAAAAGATATAATACATATTCATGACGCAGGATTATAAGTAAAAGCTTTGTTCTTTTCTTCAACAAGTATGGATCTCCATGCGTGCTAAACTCAGTAACTGCCATGCAATCCGCCTGGTATGAAACTGTGAAAGAGAAAGTTCAGTTCCAACTCCCCAGAGCCCCAAATATATGAGAATATTGTATATGGTATATCTATTTCATTAGCAACATGATTTATATAAGTAGAGTTAGTAGGTAAGGGGTATTTATGCAATTTTAGAACACTATATCATAACTAAATGGAGAGAGGAAGCATCTGCTTCCTTCTTAATCATTTTGAGTGCTAGTTCCATTTTCATGGTATCAAAGCCCCTTGCAGTTATGGATTGTCATTGATGCTGCACAGATCTCACCGCTGTGCCGATCTCACCGTCCGGAGATCTCACCAACATCCATTTCTCTTCTTCATCTCACCAAACTCTCGTCTAATCATCACAACCCAAAACCAAATTTCATTGATTCCCTCTGGTCTCATAACAACCCAGACCTCGTTCTCCTCCTCACAACCATTCAAGTCATCAGCCCTAACTCCCAATTTCGTTGTCAGGTCTGATCTCATAGATCAACACGATCCCAACCTCTTTCACCATGAAACGGACTTGCAACCTCTTCATAAGCGCAGATCAACCTCACAGCCTCCAATCAAATAACATCTTGAATTCGATCTATCTCATTGCTGACCAACTTGTTTGTCATTGACATTAGTGCCTTTTATCATCATTGCTCACTTCCAGACCACTTCATCGTCGCCACCCCATCTTCATTCTCCTCACCAGTTTGTAGAATTGCACCATGTTAAAGACTTGGGTTCACTATTTTGAAGCAGCACCCTTAAAAAACAGAAAGAGAGGTTAAATCAAATACAGAAGGCAAAAAAAAAATATACACCCAAAAGATAACTATGGAAGGTTGATCTAATGAACCAGTGAGTGTTGGTTGTAAAGAGTGGACTGCTTTGTTGGAGAATAGATTTTCTGTTAATAGTAAAAACAAATACAGAAGGCAAAAATGTATACACGCCAAAAAGATAACTATGGAGGGTTGATATAATGAACCATGAGTGTTGGTTTGTATAAGCTGGACTGCTTTGCTGGAGTCTAGATCTTTTGAGTTAGTAGAAGTTATGTTTTCAAACTAAGAAGTTGATGGAGAACAAATACAAATTTGAGAATCTCTCCTTAGGGTTTCTCACCCAAATACACGATGCTACAAAGATTTTCAAAGCTAAATTTTAATTCATCCAAAAACTGTCTAATTCAATAGAAGTCTTTGCCCTTATATAGGCCTACAACAAAGAAGAAATCTCACTACGACCAATATGAGACTAAATAACTAAAACAAAATAAAACAACTAGAAACAAATAGAAGCAATTAGGATAATTGGTCCGTTCTGACTCGAGTCCACATGCTCTACTCGAACAATAACGATGAAATGCAGCGACGCCTCCCAGTAGGTCTGAAGTCCTAAACCGATGTCCCATCATTCTCCCGGGGTTGGAAAAAATTCGAACCTGTCGAGTGTAGGCCTCCTCGACTCTTGCAGTGCTCTAGGCGATCCAGATCCAACCGTTGTCGATCAATCCAAGAATTCACAGAATCAAGTAGTTCGTTCCAACGAACTAGAAACCTTTGGAAACCATCATCTCTAGTAGAGACAATTTGATTATTAATAATTTCATCAATTTGTTCTATGTGGCTGGGTTTTCTTTGGGAAAGTGGGGATAAGGAGGGTCCTCAAAAGTAAGTTCAGGGGAAATGGTTATTCAACAGGGGTTAGACATTTACAAGCAACCAGATCTTCAATAGTAACAGAAAGACTAATACCAAAATCAAGTGAAAGATCTACTATATATGCATTAGAATTAATCCTTTTAAAATTTTAAAGATCCATGCAATTTCTTAACAGTACCAGAGGTATACTGTTTCGGACGAACTTGAATCATCACATGTCTCCTATGTTAAAGTCTCGAGCTCTTTTATACAAATCTGTATGTTTTATAGTTTGCATTTATTTTCTGAATTGGAGTGTTGATCTTTTTATGCAGTTTATGAGTATGCCGCGCAAATGATGTAGCTAACTCAAACACCCTAGTATGAGTTAGCTACATCATTTGCGCGCCATACTCATAAACTGCATAAAAAGATGTCTAGGTTGATTACCCTGCATTACCTCTCTTTTGGACTCCTTAGAGCTAATCAAGTTGAGCCCCTTTTTCCCTTGTGGTGCAACAGATTTCTTTTCTACTCTCTCAGTCTTTGATTGACTTGAGATCAATTTAATCCTTTGTCCCTTATGAGTAAATATACAAGTATTAGACTTTCCCCACAAGGTGACATCCAAGTCAAACAATCAAGGCCTTCCAAGAATCACATGACCCATACTACTCATCACTAGTACGTCGCACCAAATCATATCCTTGTATGCTGCAAGTTGCACCGGTACAAGGCATCTCTTGTTTACTTCAATTGACATTATGTTAACCCAAGAGACTTTGTAAGGATAAGGTTGGGGAACCGCTTCCAAATCTATCATGGAGACTAGCCTAGAAGACACAGCATTAATGTAACTCCCACTATCAATGATTTTACAAATTTTATTATCAATTTTCATTCAAGTGTGGAAGATTCCAGTCCTACAACAGTCGTCAGTTTCATAAGGTTGAGCTAGGATACACCTAACGATATTGATGCTCTGAATAGATGTGAAGCACTCTCCTTGTTCAGTGGCATCATCAGAGTCACTCTCCTTGTTGCCTAGATACACAACTTCCTTTTGTGTGTCTTTCCTTTTCTGATCTTGTTGCTCTTCTAAGTAAAAGGCTTTGGATTTGTCGAGACAAACTTTCTCCGCATGACCATAGCCTTGGCATTTATAGCACTGAGTGCGAGGGTGGGTCTGGGGTATACTTTCAACATGTATTTTGCTTTGTCACCTTCATTTTGGATGGAACTATTGGGGTTGTTCTTGTATTTTGATCGCTCTAGGTTGGACTTAGTAGACTAGTTCTTATAGTCTGTCATCCCTGAAAGTAGCATCCTCGAGAAACATCTAAGTCTCGAACTATTTGATAAGTAAACTCTAGGTCACAAACACCTCGTGCAAAAAATTCCCTATGGAGATCTTCACGAAGGCCAGACTTAAACCTAGAGAGGGTCACTGTTGGGGATTCGTCGACAAATCCATTGCATCGAGGTAGAAACTCATCAAAAGTTCTAATATACTCAGTAGCAGATCGATTTCCTTGATTAAGCCTACTCTATTTGTCGAGTTGTTGATTCTGAAACGCCGTTGAAAGATATTTTTGATTCAATTTAACTCTCATTTCTTCCGACGTTCAAACATGTTTTTGCCTCCTGATGACCATCAATCTTTTGACATTTGACCAATAGTACCCAGCTTATCCCACCAGCTTCACTGCAGCAAAGCGAATTCGTCGCTCTTAAGACATCTCATACCACTTGAAATATCGCTCTAAACTCGTTACCCAATCAAGCTAATATTGTGGGTCCAAGCGACCATCGAACTTTGACACATCTAACTTGATGTTCTTTTGGTACCGATCATCATCCTCAAGACCGTCATGGTTCCTAGAAACTTTATCCTCTCGGTGAGGGCTGGATTGACGATCTCCATCACAACAGACATTTTCTATCATATCCATTTTTTTAACCTCAGTTGTTAAGTTGGGCTTTAATGTCTTCAAGGATGGTGAGGATGTTGGGATCCATAGACGTACTAGGCTTTTCTAGATTGGAACTCGCAGTGACACTGGCTTCACCAAAATGATAGTCTCTGACACTACAGGTTGGCATGCACAACTACACTCTTGCTATGTTCTAAATGCTTAGTTATACTCTTTTTATGTGTTTATTTATTTTATGAATGCAATCTAATATCTCCTATATGCATCTAACAGACTCTTATGTAATGTGCAGGAGCATGAGATGAAGAAAATCAGCAACAGTTCGGCCAAGCAATGCACACAATAAAGTTAATCGACTTGTCGGTTGATTAGTCTCTAAAATTACATATTTCATACCACATCTTCACATTTATTTAATATTAAATTCTGTTAATAACACCTCTCTTGCATGTTTCAACGTCCATGGCATGGAATGAAAAAGAAGACCCAAAATACCATTTAATTGGTGATTAAAGGCCTACAAAGTAGTCATTGATCTTAGGAGGTGATTCTGTCGGACCAGAGGGTTCAAATCAGAAATTCAGAAGATACAACTGACATGGAACTGAAGCGACAGCGCACAGCAAGCGGCGCGCGCAGCGCCGCTCTGGTACAGCCGCGGAAACACGGCTTTGGTCAGGGTTTATTCCCTTGGCCCCTGTTCTCCTAGTGCCTATAAATACCCTCCCTTGGTGTTTTACAGGAAAGATCCAGAGAGTTAGGATAGTTTTCTTCTCCATGTTGCAGTTTAGGTTAGTTGTTCTTCTTCTTCCTCCTTTGTATTTTCTATTTCATGTAGATCTTATAATAGGAGAGAGAGTGGTACATGGTTGGAAAGCAAGAGTGCTTGTAATAGAATGTGACAATCTATGAAAGGTTCTCTATTTATCTCTCTTTGTTTTCTTCTCTCTAACTCCTTTTACATGTTAAGCTAATTTTCTCTCATGGCAATTAAGTACTAACCACTAACTTCTTACTTGGTAATCCACATGAATCTAATAGCCTCTACTTGGTCTTACTCTTGCAAGAGTCATTGATGGCTCATGATGATGCATTCTAACACTCAAACATTCTAACTCTCTAACAAGCTAACATTACTTTATTCCATACTTACTCTTATTTAGTTTTGATGGTTTAAGTGTAGATTGCACTTGTTTGTTGAGTTTAGATGTGATGAGTCAACATATGGGTCATGCTTTGAAACGCTCTTGAATCAAAGACTAGTGATGACCAATGATACATGTGAGGTAACTATCACTAAGAGGTTAGCATGATTAGTGGAGCCATTAGTAGTTAGTAACCATTGGTTTTCTTTATCTTTTTACTTTATTTTAGATATACAAACAAAAATCACAAAAACTATTTCTTCTATGTTTCCCATTTCTTCGTGTTTTACCGTACTCTTCTCTTTCAATTCTTTGTTTTCTTTTCTTTTAATTCTTTAAAATGTTGAAGAAACTTTAACACACACATGAACATTCTGCTAAAGTTTCTATCGCTTTCTCGTCCCTATGGATTCGACCCGTTTAGCCTCTATGCTATAACGGAAGTATCGAGGAAGCCAAAGCACACACTTTAAATCTTGATTTTAACACATACACTTTCCGTGCGCGGTTTTCCCTCGATCATTGGTGAATTAAAAGTTTAAAATAGGGACTGGATGTAATGTAATAATATTACAGTGAACTTTAAAATATTATAAAAATTAATTTTATGCAATTGATTCGATCTCTATTTTGTTTTAGTAAGTTCCTAAGTTAATACTGAGATGTGTAAATAAAAGTTAAGCAGATACACTCTCTCAAAATATATTGGTCAGTAAAAAATCAACGAAATTATGATGACAGAATCAGGGTAGTACCAAAGATTTAGTTCAGTGAAAATTATACCTAAGTGCAAATTACCTGGATAGTCGATGCCAAAGCTCTCGTCGTCACGAACTTAACGGTTCAAATAACTTCCAAATCAGAATCTGAATCATCAGTTGTCGCTCGAAGACGCAATGATGTGCTTGTGGGTCTTTACTGTGCCTTTGGATCTGCTTTTCTTCTTCCCTGTGATGTTGTTCGACAAACCCAGGGAAGGACCAGGGACTCGACGGTGGGTGGCGCAGGAGGCTCGACGAGGTGGTGAGGCGGCGGTTCAGATCGGGTGGGATCTCGAGCAGCCAGAGCGATCTCGAGCAGCCAGATCTAGTGGGCTAGCGGCGAAGCTCTATCGGAAGGAATTTCGAGGCAGCGGAGATCTCGAGTGCGTGGCGGTGGAGCTTTGTTGGGGGAATTTCGAGACGAGAAGATTTATGGTGAAGTCTAATGGTGGCGGAGGATTGAATTATTAGTAACGTCGAAGTTGAAGAGAGGACGAGGAGGCGGACGAGGCAGAAACGTTGGTGTGGTGGAGAAGATGATGATGTGCTCTGTAGCTGTCTGATGGGGGGAATTTGGGGATGTTGATGCTGACGAGGGACGGAAGATGAGGAAAGGGAAGGGTGGGTGCATATGAGAACGCACAAGGTGCATGAGAGAAGGAAGATGGTGTTTTTTTGGAAATAAAAAAAAGAATAAAAGAGGAAGAGATCTAGGGTTTTGAAAGAATTTAGGGTTTTGGATTTAGAGATTTGGTGGAGGCTAGGGTTTTGTGGATAAGAATTTTATGGGGAGAAAGAACAGAATTTCAGCTCTGATACCAAAATGATGAGGAACAAACACAAATTTGAGAATCTCTCCCTAGGGTTTCTCACTCAAGCACACTTGCTACAAACCTTTTTAAAGTTAAATTTTAATTCATTCAAAACTATCTAATTCAATAGAAGTCTTTGTCTTATACAGGCCTACAATAAAGAAGAAATCCCACTACAACCAATATGAGACTAAATAACTAAAATTAAATAAAACTAGAAACAAATAGAAGCAGGTAGGATAACTGGTCCGTTCTGACTCGAGTCCACATGCACTACTCAAACCATAACGATGAAATGTGGTGATGCCTCCCAGTCATTGTTTTAAATATCGGTCGGTGTACTGGTATATTAACCTAGATACCGATAATTTATTCAAAACGATACGGTAAGTGCAATTTAACGGATATCGTTTTGGATCGATATGGGCTATATATCACCACGTGGCCGATAAATCGGCCGATATCCGAGTATGAAATATCCGATATATCGGCCGATAAAGTTACTTATTTGGATTTTTTTTCTTGAGAGATCGTTTTATTTTATTCTATGTTCATTGTGGTATTTCAATGATATTTTTATATGATATTTGGATAATAAATTATTTCTTTTAATAATGTCTTATATGTATTGACTATTGATATATAAACCGGTATTTAGTATCATATAGCGATATACACCCGATATCCAGTATCCGGTATATAATTTTGCCGACCGGTATATCGCCAATATCCGATATTTAAAACACTGCTCCCAGTGTGGTTGGAAGTCTTGCACTGATGTCCCCATCAGAAGTAATGGATTCCAAAAGTTTTATGGAAGGTTTTCGGTTGTTTCCTCCTCAGATTACTACCCATGAGTTGAAGGATGTAATAACTCACAATGGTCTAAAGCAGTTAAAATCTATCTAATTGGTCAAGGAAAGTAACATAATCTTACGGATGATCCTCCTCTTCCAGATGTTTCAGGAAGTATGAAGAAGTCAGATTCATAGATACAGGAAGATGTACGGATAGTCTCACTGTTCTGAAATTCCCTGGAGCTGCATATGCTGACAGGTGCACTCATCATATATATATAAGCAGATTTCAGAGTATCTAAGACTTCTATATTCCATTAATTAACTAGGATGTATAATCTGTCTCAGTTGTTTTTGTAGTCAAAACAAGAAGAAAAAATTATTACAGAATATTTTGGAGATCTAAAGCAAACATATGAAGAGTTGAACGTGTTAATGTCTACCTCAGCAAATGTTCAAGAGATGCAGAAGCAGAAAGAACAGTTGGAGGTGCTTAAATTTCTTCCTAGGTTGAAATCAAAACTTGATTCAGCAAAATCTAACATCCTAGGAGATAAGGAGATCCTGTATTTGCAAACTATTCTCAAGTGTCTTTGGGAAACTTCTCCAGGTGAGATTCCTGCAGGAGATGAGAAATCCATTCTTGTTTCTCAAGGAAATAAAGATGCTCAGCATAGTGATAAGGGTGGTCCAGGTCTTCCATCTGATGGCAATGCTATAAAAAGTGATTTCAGCATGGGAGAGATAGTAGATGTGGTTTTCCTGGTGGTGGTCGTGGAATTCATAGTGCTAGAGGAAGTGGTGGTGATCAAGTTAGTGCCTTCAGCAAATGCAATCATTCTCAGAACCATACACATGAGACATATTAGGATTTAGTTGGTAGACCTCCTTGAATAGGTAATACTGTGACTACAGGATGTGGTGACCCCTCCTCATCAAACTCAGTTGACCAGCCAACTATTCTGATATCTGGAGATGAGTATTCCAAGTCCCTTAAATATCTGCCTGCACAGCAAGCATCCATGCAACCACGACTTAGCCAAATAAAGATCAGGTTGGAAATGAAACACACTGGATAAGGAGTGATAGGGTCTGTATAGAAATATATAAATCTGGTTAAAAGGAAATTTTAATTCTAAATGAAAGATCTAATAGAAGAAGGGGTATCTAGAAGAAAATGAATGAGCAGAAACTGAAAAGCAAACTCCTATAAGGTGATTCTTGGTTAATGCTTGAAACAAAATCCCTACTACATATTAATTTCTCTCGGCTAACACACACAAAAATTTTTATTTTTTTACAAAAAGGGTATTACAAGGTACTAACTTAACTGAGTTAACTGAAACAAAAAAGGGCATAGTTATATTGATGTTAAGGACAGGGATTCAGAAAATGAACCAACTAGAGACACTTTGTGGCCTTATGAGAGAAGGGAATGGTTGTAAATTCACATTTAAGTACTGAACATACTATTTAATAATCTTAAAAAATGGAAGACCCCGTGATGCGGTCACAACATGGTAACACAAATTCATATTCCTTAGGCAATAAAATTATTGGGCAAAAACACTACTACAGCTTGGAACATTATATTAGATTTTTCAGACAGGTATTAGCAATCACATGTTCAAAAGTGCACTTGATTTTATAAGTACGGTTAGGAGATTACAGAGTTGTGGTTGGTGTTTGCTGGGAACCAGAGAAAACACAAGCAAAAGCAAAAGGGGAGGAAAAAAATATATTAAATGGCCTTGCACCATTGAGAACAAGATAATCTACAATCTAGAGAACAAGAAACAAGTAGCATTGTCATTCTTTTTCTCCAAAATCATCCCTACTCACACAAATGGAAAGCATGGCTTTTTATTTTAAAAAAAAAACCGGCTTAAGACCTAATAAACTAAAAATATTTATTTCCCAAATAAATCTAAAAGATCTGCTAAAGATTTAAAATGATTAATTAAACCTAAAATAATCCTAACTACATCAACTCAGATCCACTATGTTACTTGCACATATAGTACTTGTGGTTGCTACAGTGATGCAGTCACTTCCATATAGTCACAGCAAATGAGTCCAATATCGGTGTGAATCACTAAACCCAAAGTTGTGAGATGTAACACCCAATGATGACTTCATTTTATTTATTTTTTGAATTTTTCCTACATCAGATATCCCCTCTTAAAACTCGACGTCCGTGTCAAAAAGACTTGACAGGGGTCATAATATTATGGTGACAACTTGAGGAATGGAGCAATAATAAGCGACGAGAAAAAAGAAGACTGAAGAATTGGCTTGTGCAGCTAGGTCGGATGACTTCACTGGTGGCAATCTCAAGTCTCAACTCAACATTCTTGGTGAAATTTTTGTCATTCATGTTGGGGGCAAGGGGACAACACTAGTGGCTGTGAAGACGGAGATAATGGCGCTCTGATCATGAGATTGAGGAATCTCAACAAGGGCTATTCAACCTCCCAGCAAAGAAAAGGAATTTTTGGTGAAGACAATGGCTAGTTTGTAAACAGCAAAGTCCCGAATCCAGCATCTATCTCTTCCAGTTAGGCATCTATCACTTCAAGCCCCATCATCATCTCCTCAGTGTTGCATTGGATGATATTCATCTATCAAAGAGTACACTTCTGAATATCAATACCCATTAGAACTTTAGATCATAACTTGCTCTGACACCAAATGATGGAGAACCATAGAAAGCACAAGAGCAAACAAAAGAAGAGAGAACAATTAAGATTAAATGTAACCTCACACCACAATGTAAATAAATGGCCTCACACCATTAAGAACAAGAAAATTCTCTAAAATCATCCCTGATTACATGAAAATAAAGCATGGCTTTTTATAATAAAATCCAGCGTATGACCTAAGAAAGACTAACTTGAAGACTAAGAAACTAAAAACATTTGTTACCTAATTAACTCATCCAAGATAAATCTAAAAGATTTACTAAATATTTAAAATAATTAAAACTGACATAGTCCTAAATCAAATCAAATCAACCACATTACCAACAAGTGCTACACTATCTAAGTTATCTATAGTACCTGCAATTGCTATAGTGATGTGGTCATCATAGGACATCCTAACTGCTATCGGAACAACTATAGCCAGAGTTCAATACTGACGTGAATTACTAAATCCGAAGTTGTGAGATGTAACACCTGATGATGGCTTCTTCAAACCTAGACTGCTATAGTGATGGCTACACTATCTAAGTTATCTATAGTACCTGCAATTGCTATAGTGATGTGGTCATCATAGGACATCCAAACTGCTATCGGAACAACTATAGCCAGAGTTCAATACTGACGTGAATTACTAAACCCGAAGTTGTGAGATGTAACACCTGATGATGGCTTCTTCAAACCTAGACTGTCTTCAATTGAATTTCTCATGCATCAATGTCTCGTCGTTGTCTTCAATCATCATCTTGGTTAAGGCTTCAAAAATGAAAGACTTCAACTCTTTAATTCAAAACGAATGTAAGAAATGTTCTCTTTTTTCTTCTCTTTTTTCCCTTTCCTTTTTTCCGTTTTATTTGTGCTCTACTCCTTGTTCATACTAATCCTTCTTTGCAGTCCTCTATCATAATTATATAGTAATTCAACATTTTCACACACTAAACCCTTATTCCTGTCTAGTTTATCTTCGAAATGCTTAACAAGAAGTATGACATGATAAAGTAAGCATTATAATATGCTTTTGTAATATTAGTTAAAGTAGAGCCTTTTATGTTATTTTGTAGTTTTATATTCCCATTAAGCGCGGTTTGAAATCTCAGAATGACAGTAATCTTTGGTATGAGAATCGGTCATATTAGCCATTTCGTCTCGGTGATAATGGTCGAAGTCAAAAAATTTAAAAATGATGAAAAATATTTAAGTTTTTTTTGTTATAACTATTAATTTATGAGAATCGGTCATATTAGCCATATTGGCCATGTCGTCTCGGTGATAACGGTTGAAGTCAAAAAAAAATTAAACAATGATGAAAATATTTAAGATTTTGTTATAACTATTAATTTCACTCTTAATTTTATAATAACTCTTAAAGAAAGTAATTTTCTTGGTACTTTTGTTGTAAGTTAACAATTAGTTTCTGTGCACAAGTTCTACTGTGCAAAATAAATGTTTCTAAAAGGTTTTATACAAAGTTACTTTTTAACCCACCCATAAAAGAAAAAAATAGGAAAAGAAATCTAATTGCCTTTAGCTTGATGATATGATCTGATCCCTCTCTACTAAATCCTCTCTCATCCCTTATCAGATTTTGATCTGCCCAAGATCCACCACCATGCACCGCAAGATCGCGCCTGATTCGGACTCGTAGCAACAGCACGACCTCCTCTCCACCGTCATCTCCAATGGCAATAACCTCCCCCCTTCGATTGTCACACCTTCACCCAGGCACGCCCGGTTTCCCTCCTCCACAACCTCTGCCTTTTTGCCCACTCCAAAGAACAAAAGATCCACCACCATGCCCCGCAAGATCGCGCCTGACCCTGACTCATAGCAACAGCACGACCTCTTCTCCACCGCCATCTCCAATGGTGACAACCCCCCCTTTAACTGTCGCACCTTCACCCAGTCACGCCCGGTCTCCCTCCTCCAACCTCCGCCTTTTTGCCCACTCCAAAGAGTCCAAGATCTAGTCCGTCTGAGAGACCCATATTGGCCTCGAATCTCTCTCTCTCTCTCTCTCTCTCTCTCTCTCTCTGAGCGAGTTTTCTTCTAATTGGGATTGATTCTAGGACTTGTATCGGCCTCGAATCAGATTTGTATCAGCTTATATCAGTCAGTACGAGCCGATATGGACTAATACCGATTTTGTATCGGCGATTCCAGAGTGTTCTGGCCGTTCTTGATTTATTGCAACTGATCTCGGTCCGGGCCAATTCGTATCAAAGCCGGGCGAGATTCCAAACCATGCTATTAAGACGTGTACTATTTCTATGCTATAAATAAAGGAATCACTCCTAATGGGGGTCTATCGTCTTCTCTCTATCACAGCATTAAGCATTATATGGGAAAATCTATAAATGAGCATGGGTGTACAACATAAAAGATACTATCATATGTATGACTAAAATCATGGAGTTATATACCAGGTCAATATTATTTGAAGTTTGAACTAGTTCATAACTTTATAGCAACATAGATACAAAAGAGAAATCTATGAACAAGGTTGTGTAACTTGAAATGAATAAATAAATATAAATAATCATGTGCTAAAAAACCCAACGGTTGACTAAGGTTAGAACTTGAATGAGGGCGACCACAAGGAGTGGCAACAATGGCATACCTGTGGTAAGCTAAAAGCTGTACTATTATCCCCCATGATTGCAGGGAATCTCTAATATGATTTACCTAATACATCAGACGAATGGAAAACAGATAAGAAAGGTATCCAATCTAAGCAATATAAAGCTTGAGGCAACACTACCTGATCAATGTTTTTGTCTCCTGTAGTACCAAACAGACACAATTGTTAAATTTATTTCACAAGTTTCTGTTAAAATCACATTTACATAAATCAGGTGTAACTATAACTAACCATCATAATTGGGGACTCGCTGGAGAGCTTCATTCACCATTTCCTGAACGGATTTCCCTTCTGTTAAAAAGCATAAAAATCATAGTTTTGAATATATATCAAACATCAACAAATTATCCTATACAAATTAGTAAAATTAAAAAGAGATTGTCAGCATGTGTCAGAAAAAAAGTAAGACTAACACTCCAAGATGCATGAAGAAGAAAGTATTATTTGAATATGACAGTCCAGGAGAACAAGTACTTGACAACATTGACCTATGGTGTAAAAACTTTAAAAAGACAATGCTCATCAACTTCTACCATTCAATAAGCAAAAGTAATTTAATTAAATCGCATGTTCTACATCTTGAAGACTTGTAATGAAACAATGAAAGTCCCTGTTAAGTTGGGTTATTAGTATTGGGTTATTGGGTTGGTACCCATATACCCTCCTTGTCTTGTACACACACACACACACACACACAACAACAACAACAACAACAACTAAGCCATTTGTCCCAAGTATTTGGGGTAGGCTACATGAACCAAAAGAGAATTACGCCGGATCGGGCACATGGATCAGCTTTCTCCACTCATTCCTATCGAGCAATATGCCTTCATAAGATCTTTAGCCTCTATATCTTGTCATATTACCTCCATCCATATTTTCTTCGATCTCTCCTGCGCTCTTTTAACTTGCACTAATTTGATACGCTGTGCTCGCCGGACTGACGCATCTATAGGTTTACGTCGCACATGACCAAACCATCATAGGCGATTCTCTCATCTTCTCTTTTATAGAGGTTACGCCTATCTTAGTACGAATATCCTCATTTCTCATCTTATCTCTCCTTGTGTTACCACACATCCAGCAAAGCATGCGCATCACTGCTACACTCATCTTCTGGACATGATATATCTTTATATAACCAACATTCTGTGCCATATAACAAAACTGGCTTAATAGCAGTCCGATAAAACTTTCCCTTCAGCCATAACAGAATGTTACGATCACATAAAACTCTTATTGTGCTCCTCCATTTCAACCAGACGGCTTGGATCCTATGGTTGACATCACTATTGATCTCCCCATCCTTTTAGATAATAAAACTCAAGTACTTAAAATGACTGATCATCCGTATTTCTTGTCCATCTAGTCTCACAATACTATAATCCTATCTTATATATACATATATATATATACACACACACACACGCACATATATATATACATACTCCCTATAAATAAAATAAATCTCTCTTTTTGAGGATTTCTATTTCTCTACATGGTATCAAAGCAAGAGAAACCCTAACCCTAAAATCCACCATCGAAAATCTTAAATTCCTCTTCCAAATCAACACTTCATCTAAAATTCTTCTTCCAAATCACCTCTCCATCTGCCACCATCCCTCCAAGTCACCCCAAAAGTGCCGCCAACCCCTCCGAACTCAAAATCCATCTTCCAAATCACCCCTCCATCTGTCGCCACCCCTCGAAGTCATTGTCAGAGGTGTTGCTTGACCCTCCAAGTGTCGCTAGCCCATCCAAGTTCTCCCATAGGTGTCGCTGACCCCTCCAAGTGCTCCCAAAGGTGCCATCGGCAATCCTCCACCATATCAAAGGGTGTCGCCACCCCCCCATCGTCTCCAGAGATCTCAAACAGTGCAACTACTCCAAAAAAACAAATTTTTTCATCTAATCTGGCTATTTAGATGTCTACAAGACTTCTCTGGTGAGATCTGATCTGTTTTCTGCTCAAAAATCAGATTTTTACATCTGATCTGGCTATTTCAGGCTGAAATTTTGTCTTTTGCTACTGATCTAGCTGTATATGCTACTATTTAGTAACTAAGTTATTCTCTTCTTGGCTGATTTCTGGTGATTTATCTAACTGGCTAATATGTCTGAGACTACAAGTTCCTCTTGAAACTTCTGTCCCCAAGACGATGTTGGGGACTACAGTGAAGTTGAATGGCTCAAACTACTTGTTATGGGCACAGGCATTCCGCATATTCATTAGCGCTCAAACAAATTGGCTCACCTCCTTCAAGCTCCACCTGCTACTACAGATCCCACGTATGTGACCTGCCTTACTGGAGATATTCTATGATGGCATGGCTTCTCAACAGTCTGGAGGAAAAGATTAGTGGTAGTCATGTTCCTGACCACTGTTAAGGAGATGCGGGCTACACTTAAAGTGATGTATGGTAATGAGAAAACCCCTCGATGGTGTTTGAGATCTATGAGTGCCTGTTTGAGTTCAAACAGGGAGACAAATATGTGCCTAAGTTCTATGACGAACTCAAAATTCTGATTGATGAGTTAGAGATGCATCAGCCTGCTGTCACTGATGCGGCGACACTGAGAGGATATCGTCAGAATCTAGCAGTATCGAAATTTCAATTTGGCTTGAGTCCTATACTACGATCCCAGGTGCGGGATCAGAGACTGGGAGGAGATAGTATTTTCACGTTGATTGTCACCTTCTCAAGAATTATGCAGATCTCTACTGGATCCAATGTTTCATCCACATCATCCATTGAGCAGTCTGCCATGATTTTTGGGCGTGGCAGAGGTCGTGGCCGTAATTTGGAGGAGTAAGACGTGGATCCGTACATGAACGTGGATCTTATGGAGACAGACAGAATGCCCCTGAGAAAGGCCTCCGACAATGTAGGAATTGTGAACGTAGTAATCACATCTCCGCAAAGTGCTGGAAGAAATTTGGTCGACCTAAGTGGGCACAGATATTTGAGTCTGATCCTCCTGCCCCGTGTGGTACTCCTCAGGTCTCCTCGTCTGCTCATCCAGGCTCTTCCACCAGTTGTACTATCACATGAGGAGTATGATGACTCCAACAGCTAGAGTTCTCTTAGAACAATTTTTCAGCGACTCATGCATCTGCTTCAGGTATGCATGCTTATATTGCATCTCCTCAAAAGCTCTGAATATTAGACTCAGAAGTCTCATCTCATATGACAAGTATTAAACAAAATTTTGTTTCATTAAATTTGTCAAGTGTCTACCCCTCTGTTAAAATTGTTGATGGTACCAAGCCACCCGTATTAAGCAATGGGGTAGTTGAGGCTGCTCCATCCTTGACCCTTACTGAGTCATATATGTTCCACGATTTTCTATTAGTCTCTTATCTATCAGTCAGTTTACTAAACATGATAATTGTAAAATAACATTTTTCTCTTCTCATTATGTGTTTCAGGACTGTTGACTAGGAAGATGATTAGTTCGGTGCATGAGCAAGGAGGCATATACTATTTGGACGATCGAGTGACCCCTACTGGCTTGGTTGCAGGTCAGCCTAATCCAGTTTTATTTTGGCATTGGCGCTTGGGTCATCCTTCTGTGCAAAAGCTTCAATCTGTTATTCAAGTTGAGTCATCTATTTTTTCTTTAGGTTGTGAGTCTTGTAAATTAGGTAAGCATCATCATACTACTTTTCAGAGTCGAGTCAATAATCATAATAGTTCTGCTTTTGAATTGGTCCATTCTGAAGTTTAGGGTTCTAGTCGTGGTCCTCTATTAAGTGTTTTAGATATTTTTTACTTTTGTTGATGACTTCTCTCGCATGACTTGGTTAAGAGAGGTTAATGTTATTGAACTTTTCTTTAATCAAATAAAAAATCAATTTTCTACTTTAATTCACGTGCTTCTTACTAACAATACCTTGAAGTATATTAAAAAGATGTATCTATTTTTGTTCCAAAAAAGAGATTATTCATCAGACCTTTTGTTCTCATACATCCCGACAAAATGGAGTTGTTGAACGCAAACATAGACATATTCTGGATGTCGCTAAAATCATGATGAGTCATATGAGTGTTTTGAAATATATGGTCTGATGTTGTGTTAAGTGATTGTCATCTGATTAATAGGATGCCCTCTTCTGTTCTCGATAAAATATCTCCATTTTCTTATCTATATCCTAACAAAACACCATTCTTCATGACTCCTCGTGTTTTTAGCTACACTTGTTTCGTTTAAGACTTGTCTTCTGAGTTAGATAAGTTATCTCCTAAATCTATAAAGTGCGTCTTTGTTGGGTATTCTAGAATACAAAAAGGATACCGGTGTTATAACCCCTCCACCAGGAAGTATTTGGTGTATGTTAATGTTGCATTTTTTGAGTTTATTCCATATTTCTCTCCACAGTTTCCCGTCACCATATCTGAGACTATTCCTCCTTCATTATCGGTGCCGTTACCTACACCTGCTTTTACTGTTTCTTCGCCAATATCGCCAGTAGAAATTCCAGATCTATTTGCATCAAAGCCAGTTCAGGATTTCAGATACGTCTACACTCATCGCCTAAAAGTTTCTACCTCTGAACCAGTTCCGGCTAACATATCTCCAGTAGACGGTCCTCCTCCACCATCAGCATCTTCCTCTGGTCTTGATATTTCAGTTGCTTTTCGAAAAGGTAAACGGTTTTGCACTGATCATCCTATTTTGAATTTCGTTTCTTATGATCACCTTAACCACTTTTCGTCAATTTGCTCTATTTTTGTCTTTTGAGTCTATACCCAGAACTTTTATAGAGGCTTTATTGGTAGCTGCCTAAAAGCAGGCTATGGATGAGAAGATGAAAGCTCTTACTTCTAGAGGAACTTGAGAGTTGATTTCGGCACCAACAGATGCAGTTATTGTTGGCTATCGTTGGGTCTTTACTTTAAAATACCGCCCAGATGAATCTGTGGATAGATATAAGGTCAGGTTCATAGCCAAAAGTTATACTCAGACATATAGCATTGACTATTTTGAGACATTCTCGCCAGTTGCCAAGATGAATTCTATCAGAATTTTGTTCACCATTGTTCTTAACTTGTCATAACCATAGTTCCAACTGGATGTCAAGAACGCTTTCTTATATGAGGATCTTCAGGAGGAAGTTTATATGGAGCAACCTCCAAGCTATGTTGCTCAGGGGGAGACAAAAGTTTGTCATCTCAAGAAGACCATATATGGACTCAAGCAGAGTTCAAGGGCGTGGCTTGAGAAATTCAGCCTTACCATTTCAGGTACTGACTTTTACCGGTGTCATTCAGATCACTTTGTTTTCGTTCGGCGCACAAAGTCTGGCATCATAATTCTGGTTGTTTATGTTGATAACATTTTGTTGACTAGTGGTGATTCAGCTGGGCTATTGGAGACTAAGAAGTATCTTAAGCGTCATTTTGTGACCCAGGACATGAGGCGTCCAAACTACTTTCTGGGAATTGAAGTTGCACATCAAAAACACAGTGTACTTCTTTCTCAGCGAAAGTATGCTCTGAATCTTCTTGAGGAAGCAGGACTTTTAGGATGCAAGCCTACTAACACTCCAATGGAAGCCAATGTGAATTTATGGTTTGATGACAGTCATACACTTGATCCAGGAAGATATAGAAGATTGATTGGGAATGTAACGCCCCGATCCCAATGATACGGGAACGTCACTGCAACGCATATACGTAGGTCAGATGGTGCCCCCACGTATATACGCTAAGCCTTAAGTACAACAAGTATCAGAGTACAACAAACAGCGTGGTATATTCATATGCCAACTTACAAAAGATAAATACAAAGTTATACAAGTTATGATAAGCAAAATCACTTTACAAGTGTCCTTTATCACAACCCAAGTCCAAAATGAATCCTATACAACCAAAAATACAAAAATGCTCACGAAATGGATGGAGATCCCGTGAACCAAAAGGAAGAGTCGGCACGATGAGACTAGAGCTGGTCAGCCTGCTCAGAAAGATAGGCCCGGTCCTCTGTGGAAGGCTCCACTTCGTTCCAAGCCTCAGAATCTGAATATGCAAATCCAAAGGGTCAAGACATATAATAACAAATAAAAGATAGTCAAGTGACATAAGGATCATGAATAAAGGCAATGAAGTTACAATAAATAGCAATGAATAACAAGCGACGTAAACTCAATAAGGTAAGATCATATGCAACAAATCTACAATTAACGTCTTATTATTATTACTTGTCTTACTGTGATATCTAGCTATGTGACCCAGCGTCCCAGAGCACATAGATCCATATCCTAGTGAAACAAGGTTGTTATTGGAAACAGCGGTTGTATCGACGAACTATGTTTACAGTGGGTCCCGTGCATACCCGGGACCACGGCCCAGGATTGTTCCGTTGCTTGAAGACGGAACCTGCCGCAAGGCTAAACAGGAGGGACTTATGTATGCCCTTGTCATGACAGTAAACAGGAAAGGGAGCAAGCACTCCCCTCGGTCCCCTGGAGTACCACAGGTAAGACCGGAACAGTAATTGTACAATATACCTAAAACCACTGTAAACACGAACACATATCGATATTCCGCATATTTCCCCCCGACCCAATGTAAGTTGGTGAATTTTATATAAAAGTCGGGTGTATCATGCTTGGTGTTTTAGTGATAGCATGAAGAGTGGTGATACTTCATATTTAACAAGTTAAGGAATAGCAATATATAACAACGAGTCATGAAGCCTAATGAAGCAAGATTTATCAGGTAACATGTCATGCAGTACAGGTATGAAGCATAAACAAGACTAAAACATCATACATATATCAGGGGAATATCAAAAATCAAAAAGGAAAGGAGTCTGAAATCTGTCCCAGAATTTGGCCTAACGGTCGACCTCCGGTCGACTGCCGGTCGACTGGGATTTACAAAGGCGGTCGAGTGCCGGTCGACTGCCGGTCGACCGTACAAAGTGCGTGAGCTCCAGGTTTGGCCGGTCGACTGGTCCACAATAAATTCCTTAGGCCGGTCGAGTGGTCGGTCGACTGCCAGTCGACCGCCAGCTCAAAGCTGTGCACTCTGTGCACATCGGCAGAGTGATCGGTCGACTGCCGGTCGACCGATCCTCTGGAATTAGCTGCTGTTAAGGCAGAAAAATCAGAATTTTCTTGGGTTGGTTCTAACAGTCTAAAAATAGGATTTTTTAGGTATTAGGGGACCGGATCTAGCAGTACAAGTACACTAAAACAGAAACTAGCCTTGTTGAATAATATACTTACATGGGGAGGTTGGATTTGAGTTGTGATGCCCTAAAAATTGGATTTTTATACTACAAGTGTACAAGGATTTCTACCACAAGGAATGAAGTGTTAATTAGGTCTTGGTGAGTAAAGATACTCACTAGGTTAGGTTTAATTGTGACTTGATTCAAGGATGGAGGTGATTGCTTCACTCCACACTTGTTGTTGAAGCTTGAGGTGAAGAAGTGCTCTTGGAGTTGCCTTGGGGAGTAGAGGTTGAAGATGGAGTTCCTTGATGAAGCCCTAGTTGAACCCCTTGAGACCTTGAGGTGTAGGTGAAGAGATTTGGGTGATCTTGGAGTTAGGGTTTGGTTTGAGGAAGGAGATTTTGAGAGAGTTCTCTTGATGAAGAAATGAGAAAAGGGGAATTTTGCAAATGAAATGCATTTATAGGTTGGGATCCTTTGTAAAGGGATTGGGATTATGATGGAAGTGGGGGGTTTTCTTGCAAAAATGTGGGGGTGAGGTGTCCCCTCATGGCCACTTGGCGGCCATAGGAAGGAGAGAGAGTGAGTGGGGTTAGGTGAAGTGTGTGAGTGGGAAATGAGGTGGAAATGAAGTGGAATTGGAATTTTGCAATAATTGAAAAAATGTCCGAAATTCAAGTATCTCGGATTGGTCTGAAAATTTTACCAAAAATCAAAAAAAATATTTGAAGACTCATGGTGAAATTCGTTTGAAGAAATACTGTATAGATTTTTAATTAAAAATCCCGGAATCAGTTATTTACCGACTCCGAAAGAATTTTCATAAATTTATAAAATTCTCAGAAAAAGTGTATAAGTAAGAAATATGATTCTAAGTAATAAAGTCTAAGGGACTTTCTAAAAATTCCTAACAGTTTGGGAGATAAAAATTCGGGAATCGGTCAGCGGCACTGGCCGACACCGTTTGAAGAAATTCATTTTAATTTCAGAAAATTCCAGAAAATCACATAAAATCTAAAATATTGGAAAATGATATTTGAAATTAAAATCGATCAAATACGGAAGGTAAATCGGAAAATACGATCGAAAGACTGAGTACGTAACTAAGTACGTATTCCGGGAGAGGGGTATTACAATCTACCCACCTTACAAAAATTTCGTCCTCGAAATTTCATAAGGTGAAAGATAACAGGAAAAGCAACAGATAGATACGGATACAAGGAAAGATAACGGTAGAGAGAGTAGAAGAAAAGAGTCTTACCCAATCAAGATGTGAAAAGTTGAGGATAACGCTCCCGGATAGCGTCCTCACGCTCCCAAGTGGCCTCTCCTGGCGCATGCCTGTTCCATGACACCAATACCAATGGAATAGCTCTGTTCTTCAGTGTCTTGACACTCCTATCCAGAATGGCCAACGGCTGCTCTTGGTATGAAAGATCCGGTTGTAGCTCCAGCTCGGAATGGTCCAGAATATGGCCGTCATCCCTGACATACTTCCTCAACTGAGACACGTGGAAGACATTATGCACCCCGTCCAAAGATGGCGGTAATGCCAATCTATAGGACACATCTCCCACACGATCCAGGATCTCGAATGGGCCAATATACCTCGGACTTAGCTTCCCCCGTGTACCGAACCGGATTACACCCTTGGTAGGTGATATCTTCAAGAACACATGATCTCCGGTCTGGAATTCCAATGGCCTCCTCCGAGTGTCTGCCCAACTCTTCTGTCTACTCTGAGCAGCCCTGAGATGATCTCTGATAACCCTGACTTTCTCTGTCGCCTGCATCAGGATCTCTGGTCCCAAAAGACTCCTCTCACCGACTTCATCCCAACAAATCGGTGATCGGCACTTCCTACCATACAATGCCTCAAAGGGTGCCATCTTAATACTTGCCTGATAGCTGTTGTTATATGAAAACTCAGCCAAGTGAAGATGATCTTCCCACGATCCTCCGAAGTCAATCATGCAAGCCCTCAACATATCTTCAAGGATCTGGATAGTCCTCTCAGATTGTCCGTCTGTCTGAGGATGGTATGAAGTACTGAATTTCAGACGAGTTCCCAGACTTTCTTGGAGACTCTCCCAGAAATGAGATCTGAATCTGGTGTCTCTATCTGATACAATACTAACTGGAACTCCATGCAGACGAACCACCTCCTTCATATACTTATCTACCAGAACCTCAGTTGACTGACCCACCCTGAATGGTATGAAGTGAGCTGACTTGGTGAGGCGATCAACGATCACCCACACCGCATTATTACCCTTGGGACTCCGAGGCAATGCCGTCACAAAGTCCATGGTGATGTGCTCCCACTTCCATTCGGGTATCGGCAAGGGTTGAAGAAGTCCAGCTGATCTCTGATGCTCGATCTTAATCTGCTGACAAACCAAGCACTTGGCAACAAACTGGGCTATCTCCCTCTTCATAGCATTCCACCAGAAGTGCCTCTTCAGGTCCTGATACATCTTGTTCCCCCCAGGGTGTATAGAATAAGCTGAACTGTGTGCTTCTTCCAAAATCTTCTGTCTAACTTCTCCCTGGGAAACACAAAGTCTACTTCCAAAGTACAATGCGCCATCCGGACGAATACAGAGATCCGTCCTCAAACCAGCCTCCACCTGAGCTCTGAATGTCTGTAATCTGGGGTCCTCTTTCTGAGCTCCCTTGATCTCCTCTATCAATGATGACTGGATCTGTAAAGTCATAAGCTGCCCTGCCTTATCACCTCCTTGCACCAACATCAAATCCAATCTGATGAAATCTCGAATCAATTCCCCCTGCTGAGTAAGGTGGACTAGCACTCTGTTCTCTGGCATCCTGCTCAGTGCATCTGGAACGGTATTGACTTTGCCTGGATGATACTGCAAGTCAATATCGTAGTCCGCCATAAGCTCCAACCACCTCCTCTGCCTCATATTCAACTCCTTCTGTGAGAAAATATACTTGAGGCTCTTGTGATCTGTGTATATCAACACTTTGTCTCCCAGAAGGTAGTGTCTCCAGATCTTCAAAGCAAATATCACAGCTGCCAACTCCAAGTCATGAGTTGGGTAATTCCTCTCATGAGGCTTCAATTGCCTAGATGCATATGCTATAACATGATCACGTTGCATAAGTACACACCCCAGGCCTTTACCTGATGCATCACAGAAAATGACCATCCCTCCTCTTCCTGAAGGAGTCCTCAAGATTGGAGCTGAAATAAGCCTCTGCTTCAACTGCTCAAATGCTGCATCACATTCTTCTGTCCATATGTATCTCTCCCCTTTTCTGGTGAGCCTGGTCAACGGAGCTGCAAGTCTAGAGAAATCCTGGACAAAGCGCCTGTAATATCCGGCTAGTCCAAGAAAGCTCTTTATCTCAGTCACCGTCTTCGGAACTGGCCAATTCTTCACTGCCTGGACTTTACTAGGATCAACTGAAATTCCTTCTGCTGAAACTATGTGTCCAAGGAAAGCTATGCTGTCCAACCAGAATTCACACTTGCTCCTCTTGGCATGAAGCTGCTCCTGCTGAAGAGTCTGCAACACAATTCTCAAGTGCTCTGCATGCTCCCTATTATTCCTTGAATAGATCAGGATGTCATCTATAAATACAACTACAAACTGATCCAGGTAAGGGGAGAACACTCGATTCATCAAGTCCATGAAAACTGCAGGGGCATTTGTGACTCCGAAAGGCATAACCAGAAATTCATAGTGGCCATATCGGGTCCTGAATGCCGTCTTCGGAACATCCTCCTTCTTCACCCTCAGCTGATGGTAACCCGACTGCAAATCTAACTTAGAAAATACACGGGCTCCATGAAGCTGATCAAACAAGTCATCAATCCGGGGCAAGGGATACTTGTTCTTGATGGTGACCTTGTTCAACTCCCTATAATCAATACAAAGCCTCTTACCACCATCCTTCTTATTTGCCAAGAGCACTGGAGCTCCCCATGGTGAAGTGCTTGGCCGAATCAACCCCTTGTCTGAATACTCCTGCAGTTGCCCCTTCAAGATCTCCAACTCTGTCGGTGCCATCCTGTACGGAGCCTTGGATATAGGAGCTGCTCCTGGAATTGTATCAATGGAGAACTCAATTATCCTCTCCGGTGGAAGCCCTGAGACCTCAGCAAAGACTTCTGGAAACTCATCCCACACTGGCACTCCCTTCAGAACCTCCGAAGTGGTTATCTGAATCTTCTTCTTAGCAGGCTTCACCTCTCCACTAAACTGGAACTCCGGCTGATGAGGGATTCTGAAATTGATCCTCCTCCCTCTACAGTCGATCACTGCATAGTACTGACTGAGCCAGGTCATGCCTAAGATTACGTCGTACCCTTTGGTGTCGAGTACGAGCATGTCTATGGCCAAGATCTTCCCACAAAGCTCCACTGGACAGTCAGCACAAACTCTAGAAGATACAACTACCCCATTCCCTGTACTTATCTCCCATTTGCGGTCTAAAGCCTTAACAGGTATAGAATGTAAAGCCACAAAATGATCGGAGATATAACAGTGGGATGCACCTGAATCGAAGAGAGCGAGAACAGGTATTGAATGAACTCTGATGTTACCTGAAATCACTTCCTCTGAAGCCTCAGCCTCCTCTGCTGTCAGGTTGTAGGCCTGACCTCTGCCACGCCCTGCTGCTGTCCGGGCTCCTCTCTGCACTGGGCGAGCAACATGCGGTGGAGGAAGGGGAAGGGCTCTCCTCATCACTGGTCCCTGATGCCTCTGCCCAACTGGCCCTGGTAGTACCCTCTGCACATTCTGCCCCTGAGGTGCCGGCAAGGTTTGGTTAGCAAATCCCATCCTCCTGTGCGGACAGGTCTCCACGGCATGGTCTCGTGCTCCACACACCAAACACCATCCGTTTGCCCTCCGGCAATTCTGCTGGGAGTGTCCTGGCTTCTGGCAGAAATTGCAGATAAGACCTGGTCGAGCCACCTGGTAAGGAACTGCCCTGAATGGTTGCCTGGCCTGGACCTTCGCTGCTCTGGATGGTCCTCCTCTGCCCACCGGTACAAACGGCCTCTTCATGGCCTGGTCCTTCCTCTGATCTCCTTGCTTCTTCTCAAACCCACGCTCCACCTCTCGAGCGCTGGTGAGGACTTCTGCATAGGTCTTCAGATGATGGGGCATTAGGAACATCTGAATGTCCATCTGTAGACCCTGCTGAAACCTGCTTGCCCTCTTCTCCTCATCCGTCACCATGTATGGGGCGAAACGACTCAGCCTGAGAAATTCTGCAGCATACTCATCTACGGATCTATCCCCCTGTTGAAGCCTGATGAACTGCTCCTCCATGTCCTTCTGAGCAGTGGCGGGGAAGAAACGACTGTAGAAGCTCTTGGAGAAAGTATCCCAAGAGATAGGTTTCTCCAAGCGAGCCTCCTCTGCAAGCCACCAAGTCCTGGCTATGTCCTTCAGCTGGATCTTGGCAACCTCCACTTGGTTCTCCTTAGGCACTCGGGCGGCGTTCAGCAAATCAGTGATGTCCGTCAACCATTGTTCAGCATCCAATGGTTTCTCGACTCCCGTGAAGATGGCCGGTTGTAGCCGCCGGAAATCTGACACGTTCCCAGGCCTTTGCTCCTTTGGGGCTGCCAACTCCTGCCTGAGGAGCTCAGTCTGCTGATGCTGATTCTCCATCTGCTGTTGCTGGTTTCCCAGCATAGTCTGAATGATCCTCAGGATATCAGCACCCTCTCCTCCTACGGGTCCATTCGGTACTTGCCCGATGTTGTTACGACCCGACCGTCTCTCCATACCGAAAGGGATGAGATCTGGAATTGGAAACAATTGAAAGGAGTTTAGGACACGAGGAAATGAATCAAGGACGGAATCAAGAAGGACTAGGTAACTTTGTACATTGTAGTTGGCATTAGCGAATTACTAGAATTTGCCACTTGATTGTACTTTTAGGTTTGAGAGCCTAGGCTCTGATACCAACCTGTAACGCCCCGATCCCAATGATACGGGAACGTCACTGCAACGCATATACGTAGGTCAGATGGTGCCCCCACGTATATACGCTAAGCCTTAAGTACAACAAGTATCAGAGTACAACAAACAGCGTGGTATATTCATATGCCAACTTACAAAAGATAAATACAAAGTTATACAAGTTATGATAAGCAAAATCACTTTACAAGTGTCCTTTATCACAACCCAAGTCCAAAATGAATCCTATACAACCAAAAATACAAAAATGCTCACGAAATGGATGGAGATCCCGTGAACCAAAGGAAGAGTCGGCACGATGAGACTAGAGCTGGTCAGCCTGCTCAGAAAGATAGGCCCGGTCCTCTGTGGAAGGCTCCACTTCGTTCCAAGCCTCAGAATCTGAATATGCAAATCCAAAGGGTCAAGACATATAATAACAAATAAAAGATAGTCAAGTGACATAAGGATCATGAATAAAGGCAATGAAGTTACAATAAATAGCAATGAATAACAAGCGACGTAAACTCAATAAGGTAAGATCATATGCAACAAATCTACAATTAACGTCTTATTATTATTACTTGTCTTACTGTGATATCTAGCTATGTGACCCAGCGTCCCAGAGCACATAGATCCATATCCTAGTGAAACAAGGTTGTTATTGGAAACAGCGGTTGTATCGACGAACTATGTTTACAGTGGGTCCCGTGCATACCCGGGACCACGGCCCAGGATTGTTCCGTTGCTTGAAGACGGAACCTGCCGCAAGGCTAAACAGGAGGGACTTATGTATGCCCTTGTCATGACAGTAAACAGGAAAGGGAGCAAGCACTCCCCTCGGTCCCCTGGAGTACCACAGGTAAGACCGGAACAGTAATTGTACAATATACCTAAAACCACTGTAAACACGAACACATATCGATATTCCGCATATTTCCCCCCGACCCAATGTAAGTTGGTGAATTTTATATAAAAGTCGGGTGTATCATGCTTGGTGTTTTAGTGATAGCATGAAGAGTGGTGATACTTCATATTTAACAAGTTAAGGAATAGCAATATATAACAACGAGTCATGAAGCCTAATGAAGCAAGATTTATCAGGTAACATGTCATGCAGTACAGGTATGAAGCATAAACAAGACTAAAACATCATACATATATCAGGGGAATATCAAAAATCAAAAAGGAAAGGAGTCTGAAATCTGTCCCAGAATTTGGCCTAACGGTCGACCTCCGGTCGACTGCCGGTCGACTGGGATTTACAAAGGCGGTCGAGTGCCGGTCGACTGCCGGTCGACCGTACAAAGTGCGTGAGCTCCAGGTTTGGCCGGTCGACTGGTCCACAATAAATTCCTTAGGCCGGTCGAGTGGTCGGTCGACTGCCAGTCGACCGCCAGCTCAAAGCTGTGCACTCTGTGCACATCGGCAGAGTGATCGGTCGACTGCCGTCGACCGATCCTCTGGAATTAGCTGCTGTTAAGGCAGAAAAATCAGAATTTTCTTGGGTTGGTTCTAACAGTCTAAAAATAGGATTTTTTAGGTATTAGGGGACCGGATCTAGCAGTACAAGTACACTAAAACAGAAACTAGCCTTGTTGAATAATATACTTACATGGGGAGGTTGGATTTGAGTTGTGATGCCCTAAAAATTGGATTTTTATACTACAAGTGTACAAGGATTTCTACCACAAGGAATGAAGTGTTAATTAGGTCTTGGTGAGTAAAGATACTCACTAGGTTAGGTTTAATTGTGACTTGATTCAAGGATGGAGGTGATTGCTTCACTCCACACTTGTTGTTGAAGCTTGAGGTGAAGAAGTGCTCTTGGAGTTGCCTTGGGGAGTAGAGGTTGAAGATGGAGTTCCTTGATGAAGCCCTAGTTGAACCCCTTGAGACCTTGAGGTGTAGGTGAAGAGATTTGGGTGATCTTGGAGTTAGGGTTTGGTTTGAGGAAGGAGATTTTGAGAGAGTTCTCTTGATGAAGAAATGAGAAAAGGGGAATTTTGCAAATGAAATGCATTTATAGGTTGGGATCCTTTGTAAAGGGATTGGGATTATGATGGAAGTGGGGGGTTTTCTTGCAAAAATGTGGGGTGAGGTGTCCCCTCATGGCCACTTGGCCGGCCATAGGAAGGAGAGAGAGTGAGTGGGGTTAGGTGAAGTGTGTGAGTGGGAAATGAGGTGGAAATGAAGTGGAATTGGAATTTTGCAATAATTGAAAAAATGTCCGAAATTCAAGTATCTCGGATTGGTCTGAAAATTTTACCAAAAATCAAGAAAAATATTTGAAGACTCATGGTGAAATTCGTTTGAAGAAATACTGTATAGATTTTTAATTAAAAATCCCGGAATCAGTTATTTACCGACTCCGAAAGAATTTTCATAAATTTATAAAATTCTCAGAAAAAGTGTATAAGTAAGAAATATGATTCTAAGTAATAAAGTCTAAGGGACTTTCTAAAAATTCCTAACAGTTTGGGAGATAAAAATTCGGGAATCGGTCAGCGGCACTGGCCGACACCGTTTGAAGAAATTCATTTTAATTCCAGAAAATTCCAGAAAATCACATAAAATCTAAAATATTGGAAAATGATATTTGAAATTAAAATCGGTCAAATACGGAAGGTAAATCGGAAAATACGATCGGAAGACTGAGTACGTAACTAAGTACGTATTCCGGGAGAGGGGTATTACAGGGAAGTTAATAAATCTCACGATTACTAGATCAGATATAACCTTTGTTGTAGGGGTACTGAGTAGATTCATGCATCAGCCCAGAGAGACTAATTGGTTAGGAGATAGAAAGTCTACTACTGAGTATTGCACCTTTGTTGGGGAAAATCTGGTGACTTGGAGGAGCAAAAAGTAAGATGTCGTGTCTTACTCGAGTGCAGAAGTTGAGCGTGGAGCTATGGCTCATACGACATGCGAGATTGTATGGTTAAAAAATTCACTGATGGAGCTTAGTTTCAGACAGCCTGGGTCCATGCTTATGCATTGTGATAATCAGTTTGTCATCTATATTGTCCAGGATCATGTATTTCATGAAAGGACCAAAGATATTGAGATTGCCTGTCATTTTGTAAGAGATGCTTGGATGAAGAAGGTGGTTACGTTCCAGTTCACATCGTCTTCAAAGCAGTTGGCTAATCTCCTTGTCAAAGCTGCCTCACCACATATGTTTTCTAATCTATGTAACAATCTGAGCATGTTAGATATCTATACTCCAGCTTCAGGGGGAGTGTTAAGTTAGCTTATTAGTATTGAGCTATTGGGTTGTTACTCATATACCCTCCTTGTCTTACACACACACGCACAAACACGCTCCCTATGAATAAAATAAATCACTCTTTTTAGGATTCCTATTTCTCTACAGTCCCTAATTATTTATTTGTTCTTTTCTTTGACTTCCATTTGATGTGGAAGTGGAAGTGTGGATCTATCATTGATTAGCAATATTTATGTTGCTGAAATTCAAGTTATGGAGATGAAAAAGCGGGTAACAAGATTACTTGCATTTTTTACAGGATTCTGCTTCCATTTGTCTCATTAGTTAAAAATTGTTGTACCTCATAAATGAGTAAACAACATAAAGGTCGTCTTTACATCTTCCTTGTTAATTTAGACTGTTATCCAGACCTAACAATTTGGACAATGTTCGATTGAAAATACACCTAGAGGGGAGTGAATAGGTGTATGGCTAATCTAATGACAAATGATGCGGAATTAAAAACTAATTGCAACACACTTAGTGTAACCAAATAGTGTAGCCGAATTCCCGGTGACGGGCTCTGAACTATTTCCTCTAAATTCCTCTAAATAAGAGTTGAGGTGTTATATGAAGCTCTCTTGGTTCAACACTAGTGAGACACACAAACAATACCAAGCATATATGATATGAATAATATGAATCAATGCAAAATATAAAAGAGAGAGTTAAGAGATAGTGGATCAATCGCAAACAACAAGATATGTTTTGAGGTTCGAGCCACTCTTCTACGTCCCCGCCTTCACACAGAAGGATTTTCACTAATCGTCCACACAGGACTTCCTACATAGAAAACTTCTACTGAGGATTTGGATAATACAAACTTAGAGTACACAACTCCCCTCTCAAACAACAACCTCTACACAAGAGATAAGGCACAACAACAATCACCTCTCACTAGAGGGATAAGGCACTTAGCCAAAAACAATCACCTCTACACTTAGAGGGATAAGGCACTTAGCCAAACAACAACCTCAATCACCTCTACACTTAGAGGGATACCAATACAACCTCCACAATCACCTCTACACAAGAGGGATAACAACAAGCCCAAATAAAAAAGGTTTACAACTCTTGGTGGTCTCACAAATCACAAACCAATTTTTCTCACAAAACAAAGATCTTATAGATAGGATAGAGATGATAGCTCAAGTGTGAGAAAACAAGGTGTTTGGAATAAAGAAAAATAATTGGGAAAATCTCCAAATATATATTGAAATCAAGATTAAAACCAATTCCCAAAAGACTCTCTTTTCTTTGAAATATTCCAACCCTTGAAAACAAATAAAGATAAATCTTTTTAACCACAAAAACTCTTTTAAACTCTTGCTGAAAAACACTTGAAAGATGAAAAATTTTCTCTTCAAAAATCTTGGTGAAATCAGCTCAAGAGAAGGCATATATATAGCCTCTCAAAAATCTGCCCGTTGGCAGTCTGAAAAGGTCAAAAATGACCTTCCGATCGACCGCCCAGTCGACCGGTGCAACGGTCATATTTATGACCGTTGTGCCTCCGATCGACCGCCCGGTCGACCGGCCATAGCCATCGGTCGACCGCCCGATCGACCGGCCAGCACCCGAGAGTGGGGTGCTCTCAGTCGGTCGACCGCGCGGTCGACCGGCCTTCATGGCTGGCCATGTGCACGTCCCTTGTGCACATCGGTCGACCGTTCCGATCGACCGACCACTAGTCCGGTCGATCGGCTCGGTCGACCGCCAGCTGATCTGGCTGGGGATTAAGGGTATTGAAAATTTGTCTTTTTAATTTCAATTAAATCCCATAAAAACATATAAATTTCACAAAAATAAGTTCTTATAAGATCTTTAAAGTACAAGTATGTGTGACTAAAATTTAACACATATTATAAACAATTTGAACAATTTTTGTGATCTTGAAATTTGGCTTAAACACAAAATACGTATTTTTCAAAACTTGAATTTTTGAAATGAAAAATCGTTTTCTCCAAAACTCATGTAAATACAAAAATATAATATTTAAACAACTTTGAAGCATATTGTATATGGATAGAATCCAATTTACATATAAGATATATATCTATGTTTTTGATATGAAAAACAAAAACCGGTTAAACCAAAAATCAAAAACCAATAAACTGAAACTTGTGTGTGTGTGAACCTGAGCATATCAACACTATCTACATTTACACAAGATCTAAACACAAACTAAAACACAAACCGAAGTCTTCTTGTCTCCAAGCCGACTCGATCCAAACGCGATCCAACGAGCTTGACTCCAACCGAGTGCTAGATGCGATCTTGACGAGCGAGCTCTTGAATCTACATGTGAAAGCTCCAAAACTCCTTTGTTGAAGCTAAACACCTACTAATATCTTGGTCAATCACTGAAACTATTTAAACACAAGATTATTAGTAAACTATATAACTATATGAGTTAATCATCATCAAAACTAGAGTGAAGGGCCTCTGGGCCAACAGTTCGCTAAGTACAAACATTAGGTTACTTGAGCAGTAAGTATGTCTCCTCAACCCCAACTGCCCCCCTCCACCGCCCATTGTTACCTTGGCCACGTGTTTGCACTGGGCTACTAGCTGAAAGGCAGATGCTATGTTTACAACCAGTAATAAAAAAAAAATTGCCAGTTCTTTTCGAGACCAGTAATAAAAAAAAATTGCCAGTTCTTTTCGAGACGTTCTCCAGTTTGCCATAGCCAGCCTCACTTTTTATGGAAAATTTTTGCATAGTGCTAATGATGATTTAATATTGCTGTACATTAGAAACTGAGATTACAATTGTTCGGGACCTGTCTACATATATAACCTGATTTGGTTTGCAGATGACCATGTGACCAACTTCTTTTGTTTTTTCTTTTCTTTTCTTTTTCACTGTGGGGTCCACAGAATTCCACAGCACAAAAGAGCCCCGCTCTCTGGAAATTTAATATGTGCGGGCCCATATTGATAATTTGTTTTACATAGTTGGGGGCACTGTTAATGCCATCCACATGGCTGGATCCTGAAATGCAATCAAAACCAAATTTTGTTAATAACTGAAGTTAGTGGACCCTGTTTTTTGTTGGTCGCAAGTACAAATGAGAGTGGCTGGGATTAAAACATTTATAGAAGCACCCTTAAAATTTTAATTTTACACAAAAAAATTAAAGAACTTTGAACATAATTACAGAATGCAAGAATGCAAATATTTTTTTACATACGTGTATATTACACATATAAGACCAGCAAATAGAAATTACATACATAAATATCTTTGTTTAGCCGTGAGGCAGAACTAACACATATGGTAAACAGTTTTAGTTAGGTTGAGGTGGTTACAAAATGAATAGAGTATGGGAATAATAAATAAATAATGGGAAAAAAATTCTTTCCTAATAAAAAACAAACAGAATTAACAATAAAAAAATCTTAAGTTTGGAAGCCTAAGTTCACTCTATAAAGTACTTATTGTCCTTCTATCTACACACTAATGAGTTTCTAAGCAATGCATTTACATAATACAACAAAAAAAATTATAGTTTTTAAATCAGAAATATTCTCAGTACAAGTCGTTAATAAGGTAAATTAGCTTATTCTCACGTGCATGGCATATGTCAGGGGACTAGTTATCTATAGTTGTCGTTAAATGCATGAAGTTTGAACTATAAGGAACAGCACAATAGGGCCAACTGGGGAGCAGATCCCAGAAGATTCCATAGATATTACCAACACTAATATTTCCTCTAAAGAAATCTAGGGAATATGAAACTATTCCATTCTTAATCAAGTCAAGTCATCCAACTATTCTTGCAACACAATAACTCAAATAGGTACAGAAGATGCTGACACATATAGACATTTTATTATTCAAGTTCAAGTTTCATATTTTCGCAACATACCAGAGCAGACTTCATACAAAAAAGAATCAAAAAATATGTCTTGCTATTTATTCACTATTTTTGCTCACATATATAATAAACAAGGAAATTTTATCTTTTTCTGCTATTGATAAACAATTAGGCCCACGACAAATAACCAAGCCAGTCAGGTTAAGCACGTAGCTGGAATGTTGGTCATATATGGACCCCACCAACCCCAAAATGGATGCGGGGTCGTGTGTGTGGTGGGGGGTGGGGGGGGGGGTGGAAACAGCCATAGTCTTTTTGCATTTCACATGCATATTCAAGAAGATGAAGCTAATAAATCACAAGCACAAGTCGGTAAAACCTATATGATCAACATTCCTTATTAAACAAACTACTAGACGCAAAAAAATTTATTGGGTTTTTAAATATTAGTCCCTCAAATACTAATATCTAAAAAATATATTATTTGATTTTATTACCAACATCTTTACTTGATGTCAAATATAATAATAGAAAGTCAGCATTAAAGAAAAGAAAAACTAAATTAATTGTGTAAGGATCTTCATGGTCTGGTCAAATGCTGAAATACCCTAACTTTGCTTCTTTCTTCAGAAAGCAAACTTCTGAACTTACGCAGGAAATCTCGCTGGATAAGCCACAAGAGCTTAGCAGGCTGAAACGCAACATCCTGTCCCTGCACAGCACCCATATCTATACTATAACAACATCCATGAAATAAATACTACTAAATACATTTTACTTGAGAGTATAGTGGGTTTACCTTCACTCTGTTTGCCATGGAAGGTCAGAGGATCACATTCAAACTGTTATTAGCAAAGAAGAACAAACTTCAGCACAAACAACCAAACGCCTAGAAATGCAACAAAACCTGCTATAGAATTCTTCTGCTATTTCAACGGCAAATGACAAGCGAGATATATCAGCCTCACGGATCTACAACCATCACAAAGGTGTAGTCAGAGATGTGATCAAATAGGGATACTTTTAATATAGCATATGCAAAATATTCAAAAGAAGTTACTCGGTGCCCATTAAAGGCCAACACAGTTTGCCTCCAGATAAAGAACAAACCGTCTCAGGTAGATTATATATGAGCACAGAACTCATGATTGTCGCCAAAGCAAAAATCCTGTGAAAAGACAAAAGAAACATAAAAATAAATTGCAAAAAATTGTGCAAAATGAAGCTATCTTCACTGTATGTAATACCAAGTCCTGGGTAGTTGGCATCTCACAAGACAGTCACTCTGCAAATCTCTTTAATGTGAGAAAGGATCTAAGCTTATTACACAACCCCAAATACATAGAAGGTATACTCGGTGCCACTGATCTATTTTGGAACTGAGTCATAAATCCTGCTTTACAGTCAGTCTGTAAATTATACTTCTAATAGAAAAAAAAATTGTTAAATTTTCTGTTGTCATTAGTAATGATTTTGGATAAAACTTCAAAATGATTCATTTAACAGAAAGCTACCCTGGACATATCTTCTTATATATCTCTATTAATTAGTCCATGTCTACATCCTATGTAACTATAGCTTCATTCGCTTTTTTCCTTAAAATATAATTACTTTTTTCTTATAGAATCCTAAAGTTAATATTGATTTAAGTCTTTTACGTCCTAAGTACCAACAAGAGGAAATTTAGACGTATAAGACACATGCCAAAAAGCTAGTATTTATGAACAAGGAACTATATAAGTCGAACCTGTCATCATAAACATTTGACTTTCCAACACTTTCAAATCCTTCAGTATCAATGTATAGGACAGAGACTTTTAGTCCATCAATAGTCATTTCAACTGGTATACCCCAAGCCCATATTCCTGCATTACACAATTATTCATTCAGTGCCACCGTGTTTATTCAGTAATATCATTTGACCAGAGAGATGAAACAGAACTCCGCTGAAACTTCATTTACTTATAACCTTTTGTTTTTGTATCACGCATATGTCCAACACCAAAACCTGCAAATGAATATCCTTTATTCATTTAGAGACCAAACGGTTTAAGGACCGTTACAAACAACATAATGTCTAGAGTGTTCAGAAGAAAAAGAACGTACCTTTATCACATGGAAGAGAGAGAAGTTGATTGAGAAGGAATGATTTTCCTGAACGGTATGGGCCAATAACCTGGGATCAAAATCATTATAAGTCAAAAGAAAACGTAACACCCAATTTATATGAAACAAAAATGAGACAGAAGTTAATAGAGGAACTAGTATAATTCCAGAAGTCATATACAGTAAGTGGTGGTACGATGTGTGAAGGATTATGTACAGAAACACTTTAAATTCACTGCAATAAAAAAAAGATCTCAGCAACAAAAAGTGTCTCACAAACACATGTGATAACAAACCGATGTGGGATTACTCATAAACACTTAAAAAAGAGCCAAAGACCATAAAAGCAACAAAGAAAACCATGCTATAGAAGACCACATGATGTAAAGAAGACATAGACGAAAATTGTTCCACCTTACCCGGAAGGCAGGCTAACAATCTACAATATACACAAACATAACCCAAGTCAGGCGAACATATTCCAAATTGGCTGGACGTCATAAAATATGCTTTAAAAAAACTGTTGAAATCGCAATTACGGTAGTTAGAAAGTTTTGTTCTATTTTTAGCCATTGCCTTTCTTTCTGAAACAACATGATCGACCTGTTCGACAGGTGCAGCGTAGGTTTAAGAAACTCCTGTAATGCATGTGATACAGAAGCAAACCATGGAGTTTTCCTACATCAGCTCTGATGAAGGCCATGCTAAGAATGGTACCAATGTCAAGCATGATAATGCCAGAATCTTTTTCCCTGTTAACACTTAAACTTGTCAGGAAATGTAAATGCAATTATAACCTCAAGCAGCAAGCCATATCCCACAATTATTTAGGGTTAGCACTGTGGATATTTCATCACTATCAGTTGGTTGGTTTTCTGTAAGTAGTTTACCACAAACTTTATTCTCTGATAAGAGAAATAAGGATTAAAAACAATGAAATTAAAGTTCAACATAAAAACTTTATTCCCCAAAATTTAGGAAATAGCATCTGTTGTACCAATAGACTAGCCCAGCATCATGGTCTTGTTATCAGAGATCATATAAAGATCCAAGGAAAAACTATACTTACACCGACAACTGCTATAGGGGTTGTAATTCTCTGAATAGCCTCCAGACCTTCTCTCGCAAGACGAAGTTTGGTGTGAGCAGAATCTGGCTCCACAATGGGAAACCTATGAATATGAATTATTAGTACATATAAGTGACTACTAACGTAGAACAACAAAGGTTTTCCGGATTGATTTTCAAGGGCAGACAGAGCAATCTTACAGCAAGCTCTGTTAAATTTGATGTTTACAGATACAGTTGTATTGCTAACAACAAGAATGGTCACATTGTTCAATAATTCAATAGAAACATGATAAAGAATGAGAACAGAGCTTCTAGATAATAGCAATTAAAAAACAAACGAGAAGAAATTCTTATAGGAAAGATCTTATATTCTAATATTAACCACCAAGTCAGTAAAAGGTGTAGTTCACCGCCAGAACAAATATAGATTTAGGCCTTTCAGGTGTTTAATATGTTGTTTTACATGTTTTGCATTTTTTGTGTTGATTAATGTCAACTCTTTGTTAAATTTTGACATTAAAATTCTTCCCAACAGTTTTTCTTTTGACGTGGTTTATTCATAGAACTTTGTCATGAAGCACATTTTATGCAACTAGATTACTGGGCACATTCAAATGTGCATGCAACTTACAAATTGTTGGAAGGTTTTTATATTAAAAAAATAATGAGAAAATGAACATTTATAACATTAATTTATAAAAATTCTTAACTAAAATTTTAATATTTTTGCACTTATATTCAAAAATACATGAGGATTTATTTACTCCGGTTTGTGTTTTGCCTCCGGATGGGGACACATTTTTTTCAAAATGTGAAATCCAGATGTGACCTCCCAATATAGTAATATTTAAGTTTTTTAACTTTTCATAGGTTGTCTTGTAACTTCTATTTTTGTTGTTAATAATTCTATTTAATACAATTGTAGGTCTTTTCAATCTCTAATATCTTTCTAAATGCTTCAATGTGTTTGTTAACGTAACGGTTTGGCTGAGTTCCCGAGTCCCTACCAATGAAAAAAACCATTTAGTTCTTATATCAGTACAAGATTAGAAAATATTTAAAAAGTTACCTCTTCATCTATTAGAATAATTTTGAGAATTTTCCCGCTTCAAGTGGCATTCTTTATATTTTTTTTATGTCATCTCATTAAGCAACTAAAACTTTAGTTGTCCAAAAAATAAATTCTCTTTTTCTTTTTCTTTTTCTTTTTCTTTTTCTTTTTTTATTTTGTTCAGGGGCGTGTCATGGTCTAATCGTCGAAATCTGAATACTCTTTTAAGGAGTTGGTGGAATAGTCTTCATAGCATGAGACCAATTCTTCAAGGAACATATTGTGTTGTAGAAAAGGTACATATTTCGTTCATTCATATTGATATAAAATATTATGTAAGAAGGAAAAACAATCTCTTTTCTAAGAATTAGTATTAAATATTTTTCTTTTGAAAATAAAAAAATTATTATCGACATAACCTCTTCCACATTGACATGATCTCTTCCTCTTACACATTAGGCTCAATTTTACTCTAAAAGCATATGATATGGGAGGTAAAAGGAGCAAATAGTAAAATTTAGTGACACATGACAATATGTACATGACAATATGTTATAGCCTAAAGTATCAGATAGTTTCTATATGACCAACCCAATACTAAGTTATGCCATGCAAGCAATTAAGGCCTGACTTGGTGAAGTGGGGGGGTTGGATCATGGGAGTTCCCAGGTTCCACACCAGGCTACAACTTTTGTTCAAAAGGAAAAATATGCCATATAAGCAAATACGCCATATATGCAAATATGCTTCTCCTATTAGATCTCACATTATTGTAAATTAAGAAAATAAAATTTGAATGCATTAATGTGGCTGTTCTAAAGATTTGTCAAATCTAAAGTAAGAAAATGAAAATTGGATGCAGCTTACATTAAATATATTTTTCCATGCTCTCTTTAATATTAGGTTCTTTTATGTATGTTCCCAATTGTAGATTAAATTAGACATAATAATGGATTTGATGCTTTGTCTTCTAAAAATCACGATAACATTACGAATTCTTGTAAACTTAAGCATCATTTAATGCTAATGATGGTAAAATGAAAATAAAATTGAATAAGATTAAATTGGATTTAAGAAAGGCATTATATAAAAAGAAGGAAGATAGACTAGAATAGGAACATAGAGAACATGGGGAATCGTTTAAGTATTATACTTCTAGTACTGAATATTTCTTGAGTTATCAAATCCCTTAAATTCTTAAAGTTCCTACCTAATTCATATAATCTTATATCCAATTAAAAATAAAATATAATTAGAGAGAGAGAGGTGGTTTTGGGGTTAGCTAAGTGAAAATAGAGAGAAAAAGAAACAGAGAAGTGCATGAGCATGTAAAAGAAAGGAAGGGAAAAACCATTGAGTGTAGAAGAGGGGAAAGCCAGAAAGAGAAAATCAACTTGCGAGCGGGAGAGGGGGGTTGGTTTCAAACCAAAGCCTTTATTGAAACGGTTATGTACTAAACCTTCAGACCAACTCACTCACTTTATAGCATTGCAAAGTAAGAGATAATCTACTACATATATAAAATGTAAATTCATAAGGGCATTTAAGGAATAGGAAAGTGACAGACCCAAAAGCGTATTTGGGGAACAAAAAGGTGACAACCCATAAGGCCAAACTCACTATTTTTAAAGTAGTTGGTTCAGATTTAAACAATTAAAAACATACAAATACATAGACACCTATCATTTGCTTTTCAATCTTTTGTTTTTATTTCAGAACATCTAGCCATTTCATATTAGAAACATGTTCATTCCTTTTTACTTTATTGCGTATATTTTGCAAATTATGAGGCAACTCAAAGGAGTGCATAAGGTATATAATAATTTCACAGTTTATATTGATTTTATATAGAGAATTTGACTGTGATCCTTTTGATAGGATTTAAAAATTGGATCCGAATCACTAGGAAAGGGTACAATCTGTAAGTTTAACTGAAAATCCATATTATAAAACATGACCTAAACCAGTTAAAACACCTCAACATAAAAGAAAACAAAAATCAAATGTTTTCAACGGCTTACTGGCCAAGAAATGAACAGTATTTAATGTCAAGTTGCCTAGGTCTATAGCTTAGAATATTATAAGCCCACTAAAATTGGTGTACGAGCTGTATGCACTATTTAGATCAAGACCAATGATTTAGATTCCTAATTTAGAAGTTCCACCGTATTTTCATTCAAATGTGTAATTTAAGCTGTCCATTTTATAAGGTGTTTACGCAAGGTTAAAAATCTTCAACTCATATGGCTTTTTAGTTTTTATGAAATTTACATATCATAAATAATATCTAAATGTGTGGCTCTAAATTTTGATTAAATAATAGGGTTTGAGAATCCTACTGATAGGACCCTTGTCAAAACATATACAAATACATACATGTGTGTGTGTTTGTGTGTGTGTGTATATATGTAAATATATGTATGTATAATAGATGGAAGTTGATGGAGTCCATCAACTGTCGCTGAGGTGGCAGCAACTCAAGCCCCAGATCTGGACTGAGAGCTGAAAGACAGTAAATTTGCAAAACACACCCCAGCATCCGTAGTTTTGCAAAAAAAAACACCCAACTAATCTCTCCCTCGTCCTCGCCGACTAGATCTATGGCCCCATGTCCCTGCATCACCTCTTCCCTCCCCTCCCTTCACCACCTCGACCTTGTCGGCAACACCCTCTTCGGCCCCATCCCTGCCGGATTTGGTCGGGATGCAGCTCGAGAGAGAGAAAGAGAGACTAATTGGGCAGGCGAGGAGCGGCAAGAGAGAGCCATGACGACGGCAAGGGCACCGACGGGAGAGGAAAGAGGGGAAAAGAGGGCAGCGACGGCAACGAGAGAGGAAAGGAGAGAAGGCGGTGGCGAGGGCAGCGATGGGAGAGATGACGAGACGAGAGAGGGCGGTGACGCGGGAGAAGAGCAAGAGAGACTAGCCTCTGGTGGGAGCTCGAGAGAGAGGGGACACCAAGGGCGTCGGCGGGAGAGGATACGAGATGGGAGAGGGCAACGGCAAAGAGGCGACAGCGGGAGATGAGCGAGAGAGAACCTCTGGTGGCAGCTCAAGAAAGAGCTTAATTGGGTATTTTTTGCAAAACTACAAATGTTGAGGTTTTTTTTTTTTTTGTAAATTTACGGTCTCTCGGCTTCCAACCTAGATCTGGGGTTGAGATGTTGCCACCTCAACAACACCTAATGGACTACATCAACTGCCATCTAATATACATTTTTCTCATACATATATATATATATATATATATATATATATATATATATATATATATATAATATATATATATATATTATTTTTTCTGAAAGCATATTACCCCGCCAAAAATACTCTTTCCTCCTAAGGGTTCCAGGTTTGAATCCCATTATTATCGAACGGGAAATTGGGCTTGGATAATTAGTGTAGTGTGAGTCGTTTACCTTTCAAATATACATATATAGGATAAAGTCTTCCCATTGTGTCTCCTTAGATTACTATCTAAATAGGCGGCCTAAAATCTCACCACATAACATCCCTGAGGATAATTCACTCTATCTATTTAGATCTACATATCCTAAAATAATTTTGTATTAAAAATAAGCATTCTTGATACTTTTTAACCATGCACCAAATGGATACAAAATGAACGGTTTTTCAACAATAGAACAAATGACATCATTCGATTAATGGTTAAAAAATATTCAAGTTGCATGATTTTCTATATATAAGCATTTTAGGGCATGAAAATCATGATGAATGGAGTAGATCATTTATGAGAATGGTACATGATGAAATTTTAAGCCGCCTCCTTAGATTATAATACACACTAAGAACACTTACATACATAGAGAGAGTTAGACTAAGCTCCTTTTGAAAGGATTTAGAACCAAATCTTACCTATTGAAATTAGATAATATGACATCCAATTTGAATGTTAACTCCACTGAAGTTGACATATTGATGTGAAATGAAATGTGCACATTTGTAATGTATATTTGACTGTCGTTACATTGATTTTAAGGATAAATATTGCATACATATATTTATGATTTTCAGAAGACTTGACACAAAGAAATAAATTCAAGCAAATCAGGTAAGCTATCCATACAAATCTCTCCAGAAAAAACATGCAATAAAATAATTTTAGCAAAACAAATCCAAGCAAATCAGGCAAGCTATCCATGCAGATATGTCCAGAAAAGGAAAGCATGTAAATTAAATAATTCCAGTCGACAAATCCAAGCAAATCATGCAATTCTCCAAATCTCAACAAATCCAAGTAAATCAGGTCATACTTGGAGGAGAAGAAATGGACTTTCAAAAGGCTATAAATATAGAGTCTCCTTCAAGAAGAAAAGGCAAGCAAAGAGTGTGAGTTGAGTCCTACAGTGGAGAAGTATTAGATGCTCACCATCGTCCTCATCTTCATTCTTTCCCGAAGCTCCGACCACGACTGCTTCAGTTCAATAAGCATTTTTTCTGCCTTCTATTATTTTATTTGTAGTTAACTCTCTCTCTCACTCCTTGAAAACTCCAATTTGAGAGATCTTGTTTTTAATAAAAATTGTTTTTCTATCCTTCTTCTTTTTCTTGATTTCTTAGTTTAGTTCTACTGCTTTTATAATTTAGATCTACTGATTTTCTATATTAGATTATTATTTTTTTGAGTAACCATTCTTCCTTTCTCTAGTTATAGGTAAAAATAACTCTCTTAAATTGGTTTCTAAAAAAAGATAAAAAAAATAACTCGCATAAAAATTTAGAAGGTAGCTTGGACATTCAGATAAAGATTAAGGGTTGTACTTTTTCTAGTTTTCAAATTGTGGTTCGATATTCTATCTTGCCCTATACTAGGATTGTCTCAACGATTTACAAGATAGTTTTATTTTGATATCGATATCTTGCAATATTCTTATTTACATTCATCTAATTGCAGGATCAAAATCTTCACGCACACAAAATAAAAGATATCACCTATATCATCTGAAGTGCGTATAAATCAAGTAACCAAAATTTTCTTATCCATCCATGAAGTAACCCTAAAATGAATGGTGGATAGTAGTAAGTTATTTAGTTTATGGTCTAGAATGAATTGGCATTCAAGGGTTTTTAAAGTATTCAAATTATGACTCAAGGGCTGGATTTTCAATTTGCACTCCGCAAATCATAAATCAACAAACTTTCCTCTTTCAACCATCTATTTTTAGGTCATTTGACACACATGTACGAAATCTTTGATTTTCTGTCTCGAGGCAATTTAAATAATTTATATCATGTTGAATAGTTTGGATCAGCTATTAAGAGTTGCATGATATATACTTTTTAAGTGATAGGATTTGTACTCAAATCATATTGATAGGATCCTAGTCAAACTAAATATAATATAAACATGCATCCACACATAGTTAGGCTAGGCTACTATAAATAGTATTTAAGATGCAAATATTATCACCCCAAATTTAAAGATGCACAAACCCAAAGGAAAATATATTACATTAGATGTGATTTAATACCCATAAATTACATAAAAATCAAATTTCAAGAAATTTAGGCGTGATTTACCCCATGGATTAAGTGTTGACAAAATCAACATTTCCAAATCGACATAAAATTGATTAATGTTTCGACACTAAATGTATGGGTAAAACACGTTGAAGTTTCTTGAAATTTGATTTGTATGTAGTTCATGGTTATTAATTCACATCTAATAGAATGGATTTTTCTTTAGGGTTACCTGTCTTTAAATTTTGGTTGTCGGTAGTAGTCTAGGCTAAACACACACACACATATGTGTGTGTGTGTGTAAATTAAATATATTTACATATATGATACTTGTGTGAGTTAGAAGTACACAACAAAAACGAAAACAGAAACCAATCGGTGCACAATTTTAAAATTACATCTACAAATATACCACTGTATTAAATCCTTGGGAGTTGAATTATTTAAAATTGACTCATCTGTTCCACCTTTTTTTTGGTGCTCATGCCTCGCTGATTGTTTATCGAACACTTTCTTTTGCATAGCTATCATAGACAATGTGAATATTTCTACTATGTTTCTATCAATATGTGTCTTGCCCATCGCAGAATCACCCCTAAAGTTAATACTTGAAGGTGATAGTCACTTGACTGTCTTTGGGATTTATAAAGATTTCATCAAAGGGACTATACAGTTTAACCCAATAGACATAATTTGAGTTTGAATGGCTCTAAGTGACCCCTCTGTCACTCAACCACCCAGAGAATTTTTCAACCCGTCTCCTGTATTGGAACTTAAAAGGGTCTCAATCAGATGATAAAAGGCTGAACAGCATTTTTCGACCAGATTTCTTTTCATTAATTAAAAAAGCTTATGAGAGGGTCCTCAGGGGAGATTATTTAGTAGGCTCTAGAAAGAAACAAATTTCTAGAGCTAGAACAATTTGAGGGATGCATCCACCATCCATTTCTATCACCATAGGCTAACATCAAAGATCTCCTGCTATTATAATGCAAACCCATTGGTCGGCTTTACGATTGGATTGGATTTTTGTGCGTGTGTGTGTGTGTGTGTGTGTGTGTTTTTCATCTCACAGTCTTGCTTCTAGAAAAGAATTTAACATTCTATCAAATTAGAATTGTTTAAATGCGTAGCTCAGAGAGTGTGAATCAAATGATTTGAGATTGTGACTGTATTAAGTCTACATTTAGCATTTGGAAAGGTTCATTTTGAACAACACCAATACAACTCAATAATAATAATTAATAATAAGCTTTAATGTATTATCTAATTATCATTGCATAAAAATAATATAGGACATGTTCCCGCGCTTACTATTAAAAGGAAAATCATTGCATGTAAATAAAAAACCTTCTAAATTTTGCATTTTGAAGAACTCGATACAGGAGTTATATTTATATTTATCTATTTTGAAAATCTCTTCTAAACTTACTTATAACTTAAAAGGATTTATTGCACATGCCAAGAAATCTACACGTGATCAGTTCTTAAATTGCATTAGTTATAAACAAAACCATCTGGCACATTGAAAATAAGGTCCATCGGTGTATGTTGTTTCCTGGTGATATTTGCATTAGTTGACGAAGTTAGATATATGTCCATTTCTAGAGTAAAAAAGCTGAAAGAAGCTCTGGAATATAAAAGATCGAATTTGCAGGATTTAAACATAATTCAACTATGGCTTTAGCAAAACAATGAAAAGAAACGAGAAAGTAGCTCAAATTGATGTCCAATATTAATCTGATATCTAGGACTAAAGTAAATTTTGCCCATTTGCAAACAAACAGTAACATACCATCACAAAATGAAAATTCATAATGAAACAAAATCATTCTAACACAGCAAAGATCTCAGTTTTGGTCCCCATTAGCAGCAATTAGAAACTAACAAACAAATAGAATTAATACAAATCAAGCAATCTTCAAACTAAAAACCCATGCAAAATTTCAAAAAAATCCACTTACGCTCGATGGAACTCATCATCATCACAAGACCCAGACGCAAGCAACCATCCCACTATCACCCAGATCACGAAACCTCCGCGAAACAATGCCATTTTCCTCCCTCGCAAATCACAGCGCGAATTTCGAGAGGGAGTCGGAAAGGAGCCTCTTTTCTGAAGAGGCACATAGGGAGAGTTTTGGGGAGCAGATGTACTCGGGCGCAAGTTAGGGTATCGTGATCCGCAAGAAATTGGAGGAAGGGGTCGAGAGGGGAGAAGGGATCTCTCGATCCGAGGTTTTCAACTGGTGAAGTGTTTTTGGGAGATTGAAGACGACTCGGTGCCCGTGACATTTTGAACCGTTATTGATTAAAGCTTCGGTCTTCCTTGATTTTGGGTCTTTTTTGGGATTTTAACGAATTTTTTACGGTGCAATTTTCTGTTGATTTTCGCGGCGTTATATATTTTGCTTTTGGGGCCGCGGAGGGTCGGATCCGGGTCAGATCCTACTACGCAGATCCACTTCTGATTTTTAGAGAAAATCCACCGACGATTTTAAGAAAACCAATTAATTTAATTGGTTTATAATCATGTTCCGGATTATTCAAATCTAATACTTCTCCTCAAATGTATCAACTTCCTTTAAGAATTAAATGACAAGGTTTTCTTTCTACAGTGTGGTCTAATTATCACTTATTTTAAAAATTGTAGCATTTATTAACATGACTAATAATTTGTTTTGAAAATAATTCCAGAAGACTAATATTTTGGATTGAATTAAGAAATCAAATTAATGCAAATGTGATTTAGGGTCTGTTTGGTTTCCGTGAGGAAGGTTGGAATTCTGCGGTGTGACCTGTGCGAAAAGTTTCCATTAGAAAAGAGAACACATGGCCAGCTTATTGAATTTTCTGACGATATCAAGCGCCCGCGCGAGGAAATGCGCAGGAGGCAAAAACACGAGCTCCAACTCTAAAATTGGTGAGCCCCGTGTCGAAATTTGATGAGCCGATTTTTTTCCTATCCAAATATTTTTTTGAAAAACTAACATCCTAACTTAATTGCAGTGAATATTTCAAAAAGAGAAACAAGCAAGCTCTTAGCATAGTGATACCTTTTTGCTTGCATGGGTTTAAATCTCTCTCATCAGGCTATAACTATTTTTAATAAATAAAAACATAAAAGTTATATTCTTTTATTATATTGGAATCTTTAAAGATCTATATCTAAATCCAATAAAAGACACCCGATGAGCTATATTATATGATTTTAAAGGCCCAAACCTGTCAATTCAAGTTGGATTCGAATGGTTGATTAAGCCAATTGGCCCCATTGTGTCACGGTTTTTTGGGTGTAATGGGAATTTAAGATATTTTTTTAGTTTTCTTTACAAATTCTAATAACGTCTTTTCCATCCATTTTTTAATTACGTGTTTTGTCTGGCGCAACTATGGCTTAGAAAAAAAGAATATAATAACAATATAAGGTAAAGTTTACCATCAAAAGATTTTCACAATGAAATACGTAGAAATGACAGAAACTATGGGACAATATTGTGCTTAATAGTTTATCAATATTGCCAACAAAATGATTGGCCCATGTTAGAAAATCAGGGGAAGTATTTGGATTTTTAGATCCCATAGGTGTTAAAAGTGATATGTTTTCTTCTTTTCTTAAATATATTTAGAATAATATTAATTGGATTATTTTTAGTCAGTATAAATTGATTCCTTCCAACCACCGCTTGATTATATATTTCCATTTCCTATTATACTCTTTCCCATTGCAACTGACGTTGTTCTCCCCCCTCAACTTTGACCCCCGACGCAGAGTAATTCGCGGGTTGACCTGCGCGGTCAGGTCGCCGTGGAGGTCGGAAGGGACGGGAAGCCCCCTCCCAGGGTTGGGGCAGAGTTTTTTTGGATCGATTTTTTTACAGATCTCTTTTTGTTCGTGTTCGCGATGAGTTCTATAAGGACTAGCTCAGCAATAGAGCATTTTATTAGCAGTGCGATTATGGTCACAGTCCTCACAAAAAGCTCAAAAATAAGACATTTTTTTAGGATTGCGATCAACAAAGCTAAAAAATAAGACATTTTTTGAGGACTACGACCCTCTTTTAGGACTGTAATCATGATCATAATCTTCATAAAGACTCAAATATAGAAGATTTTGTTTAATATTGCGTCATGATTACTCTACGAGGACTGCGATCATGATCGTAATTATATAAAAACTCAAAGATGTGACATTTATGTGAGGATTGCGATCATAGTCGTAATCCTTATAAATAGTACGTTTTATGAGGACTGTGATCCTGATCGCAATTCTCAGAAATAGAGTTGCGATCATTTTATGCGGAATGCGATCATAGTCGCAGTCCTCAAATAAGACATTTTTATCTCAATCATTGATAGTGTGATCAAGGGTATTTTCGTCTTTTGCTATTGATGAGGGCTCCAATGCTTGACACATGGAGGCATATCCTTGCTTTAAAAAAAGAGGTGGTTAAAACGAGTAAAATTATGAAGCTGAGTTTTTTTCTAATTGCGATTTGACATAGGGACGTAACGAAAAGCCCCTTATTTTTACCGAATTATAATGAAACTCAAGGAAATAATAAATACTAAGAACTTGCACGTTGTAAATTATTTTAAGAAAAGATCTCATTTTTCACTTTCTTTTGGAGTCCATTTTTAATCCAAACAGCATGATTCACCGTTAACATTGTTTTTGGAGAACACTTGAGCCATGACCTCAGCATTGTCTATGCATGACATTGTTTCTTAATATTTAAGGTTTTTTCTAGTTTGCGAGTAAAATATAATATAAACCCGCTTATATCAAAATTGAGCAAGGTGGATCGTTGTTTCCTCCCATAATCATTATCTAATAGGAAAGTCAAACAAAGACCTGAGCGAAAAGTCTATCCTCGGACCCATTCATGGCATCTTTTTATGCCTAGTTTTTCTTCTCTCCTTCCCCTGATCGTTGGATTGTTGTCCATTCTATATTAAATATTGGATTTTACAAAGTATTTAAAGGACTATATGACAAAAAAACTAAATATTTTACATGAAGTCTCTCTCTCTCTTCTAGATTTTTCTTTTACTAATGAAAGGAGCATACTTTGATTGGTTGGTTTTGAAATTACGTGTGGCTTAAGAGCTCTCGCTAAAGCCCGCTTATGCTCTTGTGCATTTCAAATTTTAGTATTAAATTCCTTAAAAAAAATAATTTGAAGTTAATTTGAGTCCTGATATCTTTTTTAAACATAAAGTCTAAGTTAAATTAAAACAAATAAAATCCAAAGTAAATTAGGGGGATTTCGCTACAGCCCCTATATCAAACTCTAATTAAAAAACTCAACTCCACAATTTAATTCGTCACGGTCGCCTCCTTTTTTAAACCAACCACGTGCCCCACGTGTCCAGCAAAGAAGCGCTCCTTAGCGGCGAAAGACGAAAATGTCCCGCGTTATTCGCTTCGAAAAAAGTATAGCACTTCAAATATACAGACTGGTAGTATGATAGAGGACTGTGACCATGATTACCGTTCTCACAAAAATACCCTATTTCTGAGTCTTTATTAAGGGTGCAATCATCGCAGTTCTTACAAAAATGTCATGTTTTTGAGTTTTTATATGACTGTGATCATTATCGCAGTCATCTTTATTAAGATTGTGATCATGATCGCAGTCCTTACAAAAATGTCATATTTCTGAGTCATTATAGGACTACAACTATGACCGCAGTCTTCACAAATAATGTCATGTTTCTGAATCTTTATAGGACTACGACTGTGATTGCAGTCTTTTTTATTGGGATATCGATCATGGTCGCATTCCTTACAAAAAATATTTTTTTTAAAATCTTTATTAAGACTGCGATCATAATCGCAGTCCTGACGAAGGCACAATTTTCCAACCTATATTTGAACGTGATGATCGCAGTTCTCCCAAAGTATCCTAATTTTCAATTAATAAAAGGATTATGACTATACTTGCAGTCTTCTAATAAAAGACTGCGACCATAGTGCAGTCCTCTCATATAAGTATCATCATTATCAATAGACTCTTTTTTTACCGATATAGAATGATGCCCAATGCTTTCCATATCTAAAAAATACATCGATCACAGGTACAAATAAAAGCTCATTGTGAGTACTAATAAACATGATCTGTAAAAAGATCCATCCCAAAAATTAGTCTTGGGGCTCTGCCCCACGAGACCCCCAAGAAAGGGGCTCCCTACTCCCTTCCAACCCCCACGACGACCTAACCCGTAGGTGGATCGGCGAATTACTCTGCGTATGGGTCAGGATTGAGGGGAGAGCAATATCGAGGGCGATGAGAAAATGTAAAAGAGAAAATGAAAATATATAAAGAAGTGTTGGTGCATAAGAATCAATTTATGCTGATATGGATGGGGCTATAGCGAATAAAAATAAGAAGGTGAGTTTTTCTTTTTAATTATGAAAGAAAGTACGTGGATGTAGCATAATTTTCCAATAAGTTTTGCCCATTTTATTTTTTTTATAGCGATTAAAGAGCGTGTATGCTAAGTGTCCCTTAAATAGAACTCCTGACTCATCCTTTGTTCCGATTTACAATTGTGACGCAAAAGTTGAGACCACGTTGCTCACAAAAGCATATATTTGACTGACCACAAAATGAGTCCTTAAAATATGTATTACTATATTACATGAGAGTAATGTTAATTTGAGTTGTGGTAATGGATCACTGAGCTTCTACTGGCTAGAAGCTAAAAATTTAAAGAGGTCAGTGCAATCAAATATACTTCCTTTTATTCTTGAGTTATTGTTATATTGACTTCTGAAATCTTTTTGTGTCTCATTTTAACTCTCTCAAAATCTTCATATTTTCAAATGGACTTTTCAAATTTTATAAGTTGGGACAAAATACTTTCTCTGTTAGTTACTATCTATTTTGTTATAGTAATGAAGTAAAAATATTACTCTATCTTTCAAATTTGATAAAATACCCCATTTTTCTTTCACTCTCTCTCACTCACTCACTTAGACCAGTAGCTGCAGTGGCGCATCTTTTAACTTGTAAAAAGAAAAACTAATAGAGATGTGTATTTTATCCAAACTTATAAGATTTGAGAGTTAATTTGAAAATATAAAGATTTTGAAGATTAATATGTAATATAAAAAGATTTCAAATGTTAATATGACAATAATCCTTTATTCTTTCTCCAATTGGAGGTTGCAAGTATTGGTAACAAACACACATTACACTTACCACTTATTACGATTACCAAAAAGTGATTGTTATTTACAAATTAGAAACATAAAATCACTGTTAAAAAAAAAAATTAGAACTCTTTTTACAACATTCGGTCTGCATATTAAGTTTTCACTTTTTTATTTTTCATTGTAATAATAACACAAATAGGTGCTTTATGGCAATGGGCTTATGGCCAATGTATTTTGGTTAGACCCAAAAGGACCCAAATGTCACATGCCACCACCCCGACCCCAGCATTAACCCTAAAACCTGGGCTGGTTTCTTACCCATTATTCCAATCAACCCAACAAATCTATTTTAATCAAAACAAATTTGTCCTCCCTCATGTTGAAAGCAAGCCCGTTCAAAGCCTCACAAATCTCTCGAGCTCGAGCATGCAACATTCCCGCGGCCACAAACTCTGTACGCCTCAATCACACACGCTACACCTTGGCCCCTTTCTCATCACCAAAATTCTGGCCACTCAGGTACTACACCTGTCGATGGGTCGGGTTCAGGACGGTACAGGTGGTAGCAGATCCGGACCCGTTTACCCAAGAGGGTATCATACCCGTCCCGTTTACCCGCAGGTCCAAAAGGTGAGTTTTTATACCCGAACTCGCTGTACCCGCAGGTTCAGACCCGTTTACCCGAACCCATAACAAAAGAAAAAAAAAACAAGATACATAAATAAAAACAGTAACAAAAAACACATTAAGGGGGAAATTTTTGTAAAAAGAAAGAGAAAGTATGTTTTAATATCAATAAAGGATGAAATGCAAGCAGGTGCAAGAGGTAGAAGGAAAATTTTCGATGAAAGACTTTAATAAAGAAAAAAAATTTAAAGTAAGGCCCTCTAATTTATTTGGGGAAATACTGAAATAGGATCATCCACTAATCAAAAAACAGTTTTCAACACTTAAAGCACAAAGGGATCATTTACTTATTGAGTCTGGAGCCTAAATCTTTAGGGTTTTAATTCTATTAGTATTATTTATATTTATGTTTTAAAATGGGTAATCGGGTCTGGTTCAAGTAAAATCAAACCCATCCCATTTAATAATCGGGTATACGGGTATACGAGTAAACGGGTATGGGTCCAGAGCAGTCATTTTCATACCCGCTTAATCGGGTTGGGCTCAGATCGGGTCCGGGTCTGGACCCGACCCATTGACAGGCCTACTCGGATACCCATTCGACAACGTCACGTTACCCCCCCCCCGCCGTCTCAAGGATTCAGCTCGACAATCCTCGTCAGAGCCCCACCTTCCAATCTCCATGTCCCCAACATTCCTTCACGCTGAAAGCAATGGTGCCCACATCACTGAGTCAAGCCTCACTGGCATTCTAGCAATCTGCTCTTGTGCCTCTCGAACTAGTCCTGCCCAACCAAAAACAGCGACTAGGCAACCGTAGCGCTCGACTCCAGGCCTGCTTCCTTGCACTTCTCTCATCGTAGAGAAGTAATGTCGGCTTTGTTGACCAGCCGGAGTGGTTGCAGGCAGTGAGAATGTTGATAAAGCTGTGACCCGATCCAGCCTTTAGCTAGATTATTCGAATCCTGAGAACATCTGAATTGCCTCTCTTCCGTGGATCGCTAGGCCTGAAGTCATGGTGTTCCATGTCGATAGGACCTTTGCCGATGTGCTCATGAACGCTTGTGTAGCCTTGGCTAAACTACCACATTTGCAATGCACATCGATGATTGCTGTAACTACAATCAAATTGGACTCAAATTTGTTCTTCTCAATGTAAGCGCGAATCAATTAGTGCAGCGTTGTGTTTTGGGAGACCAACGTTCAGTAACCCGTTAGCACAGTAGCGGCGAACATAATTGTCTTAAGAAGATGCGCTATGTGCGTACCTCACTCCATATACTGTATAATTAAACTAACGTTCTTTTTACAGGAGTTATGCTGAAATATTTATTTCATAAATATTACTGTTTATACATTGAAAATATATTGTGACCGACTAATATCAGTCTAATTGGTGTATAACTAAGAAAGAAAATTGAAAGGTGGTTCTGTAATTAAGAAACATTCTATGAACGAAAAACCTCCCACCTGATATTCACTGACCTGATCAATTAAATCGATGATTTTAATTAGTTGTCAGATCTAACACCCATTGCGCACATACCCGCTGATCACAGCGCTCCAAGTGAAAGAATTTCTCTCACGCATTTCATCAAACAAGCATCTAGATTCATCCATCAATCCTTTCTTAGCTAGGCCTATGATCATAGAATTGCATGGGATCAAATCGAAGGAGTTATGCTCATTAAACAATTGATAGGCCTCGGTTAACCAACCGCATGTCGAGTACACAAAGATCATATAATTGCGCGCGTATCCGAAATGAGCCCACATCTGAGAACAAGCCCGTGAAGCTGAGCACCCTCACAGGCCAAGCAAAGTTGTGTGTATGCAGCGGAAAGGGAAGGGTAAGTGAGCCTTTGGGTGGGTGTTTGGGTTTGGTTGTTTTGGGGGGTCCGGCGAAATGGCTGTGTGGGTGGGAGCTCTTGGAGAGGGCCCGGATGAGGGTGTTCCACATGAAGGCGGTCTAGTCGGGGTGTGAGAGAAGAGAAGAATCGTGTAGTTAAGGTCGCCGAAGGGGGAGGTTGCAGAGAAATTGAGGCGGCGGTAGACGGCGAAGGGGTCTTTGGCTTGGCCAGTCTTGATGATTTGGAAGTGGGGTTGGTGTAGGTCTCTCGTGTTGGTGCAGTTGGTCTCTAGAGAGTGTGGAGAGAGAAAGAAGAATAACAAGTTAGATGATAGAGTTTTTAAAGGATAATGCATGGAATGTAGACAGTCCCTTTAGGTTGTCGATAGTCAAACTCGGATACGCTCAGCTGCTGAAACGAGCTGTCGACAACAACCATTTTGTGTTGTCGACAGCATTTCACAGAAAGTGGGGTTTGTCAGAGAACAGTCGATAGACCCCATGAGCTGTCGACAACAAGAAAATTTTGAGCGAATCTGAACAGGTGTCTGAATTCGTTTCTGATCCGAATTTAGAGTTGTTGGTTTCCTTTTTCTTGAGGGACCCTACGCCTATATAAAGAGGGGTAGTTACCCCTGATATTATATCCTATAATTGATTGGTTTAATAATAACTCTCTCCCCTTCTGCCCCGAGGATGTAGGCAAATTTTTGAATCTCGTTATAATCTTGTGTTCTCATATTTTTCCTTATTTGCTTTGTTCATATGTTTGGCGACTATTCCGCGACGCATCTCTACTCTGTCGCTGGTGGTTCCAACAAGTGGTAACAGAGCTTTCCAAGTTCGACGGGAAGTTTTCCTTTGGATGGAGCAAATCAACTTGGAAACTGTTTACAGTTTCATTCGAAGGTAGAAATCTAATTTTTCTTATTTGAATTTGTTTTCACTAATCGTTTTTCGTATTACTTTGAAGAATATGCTGGAGAGATGGCTGGAGAGAATTCATCCATGTTGAAAACAGTGAACCCACATCCGTTGAAAATCGATGTGGTAAAGTTTGATGATAAGAACAACTCTGGGATGTGGAGGTGTGAGGTGATGGATGCATTGACAACATCAAATCTCGAAGACACTCTACGTTTAAAAGAAAAGCCAGAGTAAACTTCTGAAAAAAATTGAGATAAGATGAATAGATGATGTGTGATCTCGTAAGGTATTGTTTGACATATGATATCAAGTATCATGTATCGTATGAGACTTCCGCAAGAAAGCAGTGGAAGATCCTCGAAAAGAAATATCTGACGAAGAGCATCAAATCATGATTACAACTGAAGATGAGGTTTTACCACTTCTAATTAAAGAGAGGACTTTCCATTGATGAACACATGAATAAGTACACCAAGTTTCTTAAAGACTTAGTTAATGTGGATGCGGCGATTGAAGAAGAGGATAAGGCATTAATTCTTCTGAATTTTCTTCCAACTGAAGAGTGTGAAACCTTTATCCTAACCTTGATTAATGGTAAACAAATACTTAACTATAGTGATGTGTCAGCTGCTCTTGTAAATTATGAAGTGAGGAGGAAGGACAAACAGTCTTCTTCCAATGATACATCAACAGAGGCATTGACGATAAGAGGCACGGGTTCCAATCGAAAGGGCAAAGAAGAGTGTGGGAGATTAAAGTCCATGCTAGGTTTCAGATATTAAAAAAGAACCAATGCGCTTTCTGAAAGGAATTAAGACACTGGAAGATTGATTGTCCAAAGATCAAATATAAGAATAAGGAGTCAAAGACCGAGGCAAATCTCGCAAGGGTGATAATACCCAGTCGGATAGTACTTTACAAGTAGGTGGATCAGACTCTGACTCAACGATATTTTCTTTCTCTGTCACTACTTCTACTATTGGTTACTCAGGCGATTCTGATTGGATGCTAGATATAGGAGCTACCTTTCATGTGTGTCATAACAGAGATTAATTTTCTAGTTTTGAAAAGCTAGATGGATGCTCTGCTGTCATGGGTGATGATCATCCATGCAACATGGAAGGGATAGGTGCGGTCCATATCAAGATGTTTGATGGGATGCAGGGATGGTGCGAGAATTGAAGAAAGTGAGGTATGTACCTCAACTGAAAGGGAATCTTATATCTGTTAGTGCCTTGAAAGCATTGGGTCTTGAAGTATCTATTGGAGGTGGTGTTTTCAAGATGACTATAGGCTCGATGGTTATTTTGAAGGGCGTCCGCCACAATAACCTTTACTACTTGAAGGGTAGTACAGTTACAAGGCAAGTAGCGACTTTTATAAATTCAAATGATGATTGCACCCAACTTTGGTATATGAAGCTCGAACATATCGGAGAAAAGTCTTTACAAGCTTTTGCAAAGGAAGGTCTATTGAAAGTGTCAGAACCTGCAAATTAGATTTTTGTGAACATTCTGTCATCGAAAAAAATCAAGGTGAAATTCGGCACTGCAACTCATTGCATCGAAAAAATTCTGGATTATATTCACACTGATGTTTGGGACCTACCAAGACGGCATCTATTGGAGGTAATCATTACTTTGTATCTTTTATATATGACTACTCTAGGCGATGTTGGGTATATACCATGAAGCACAAAGAGGAAGTCCTAGAGTTGTTCGTGAAGTGAAAGAGGGACATGGAGAAAAGCACGGGAAGGAAAATTAATGTACTCCGTTCAGACAACGGAGGAGGGTATACAAGCGATCCTTTCCTACAGTTATGCCGCGATGAGAGTATAGAAAGGCACTTCACAGTAAGAGAAATACCGCAACAAAACGTGATAGCTGAAAGGATAGGCAAGACCTTGCTAGAGAAGGTCCGGTGCTTGTTATCCAATGCCGGTTTATCGAACTACTTTTGGGCCGAGGCATTGACTTATTCTTACTATCTCGTTAACAGGTTGTCGTCGTCTGCAATAGGAGGTAAAACTCCTCTGGAAGCTTGGTCAGGACAAGTTGCTCAGGATTATGATTTGTTAAGAGTATTTGAGCGTCCGGCCTACTATCATGTTAAGAAAAATAAATTAGACCCAAGAGCGAATAAAGGTGTGTTTGTAGGATTTAAGAAAGATATAAAAGGCTACAAAAATTAGGATCCGAAGAATAAGAAATATATCCTAAGCAGAGATGTCATGTTTAATGAGGCTTAAATGGTGAAGTCTACAAACTCTCAGCAGGTGGAGAATGAAAAGACTAATGAGATATCGCAGCAGGTGGAGAATGATACTACTTCATCATCTATAGATAAAATAGTATCTTTGGAAATCATACCCGCGGTGACACATGATAGTGATCATGTAGCCGATCAGGATACTGATATTGATGAAGATCAAGGACAGACTATGGATGATGTCCTAGAATTCATTACAGTTGAAAGAGCCCGCAGGAATTCACGTAAGTTAGTTGGCTCACTACAAATATGATTGTAGTCTATGCTCTCCCAGTCATTGAAAAGGCAATCCCGTCTGCATATAGAAAAGCTGAAATCAGTTCAGAGTCCAAGAAGTAGAAGGATGCCAAGATGGAAGAGTTGAGTTCTCTATACAAAAATGACACTTGAGAACTGTCAGAGTTGCCTAAGGATAAGAAGGCGATCGATTGTAAATGGGTATTTACAAAGAAACAGGGATCTCTTAAAAGTGATACTGTATGCTACAAAGCCAGATTAGTACCTAAAGACTACGCTCAGCGTGAAGGCATTGACTACAATGAGGTATTCTCACCTGTTGTGAAGCACCAGTCTATCCGGATTTTGTTGGCACTGGTAGCACAATACGAGTTGAAACTTGATCAGCTCAATGTGAAGACCATCTTTCTCTATGACGATCTTGAAGAGGAGATCTACATGTCTCAGCTGACGGGGTTCAAAACTGTAGGAAAGGAGGATATGTTTTGCAAACTAAAAAAATCACTATATAGATTAAAGCAATTCCCAAGGCAATGGTACAAGCGTTTTGATAGTTTCATAAGAGGCAAGAAGTATACACGAAGCCATTATAACCCATTTGTGTATTACAATAAGTTACCTGCTGGAGAGTACATCTATCTACTATTATATGTAGATGATATGCTCATCGCTTTTAAGAGCAGGTCCATAATTGATAAATTGAATAAGGACTTGTCTTTCGAATTTGAGATGAAGGATCTTGGTGAAGTAAAGAAGATGCTAAGCATGAAGATTGAGAGAGATCACAAGTGTGGCAAGGTTAGCTTGACGCAAAAGGGGTATTTGAAGAAAATACTTCAGAAGTTCAATATCAACGATGGTATGAAGTCTGTAAGTATACCATTGACTTCTCATTTCAAGTTAAAAGCTACCATGTCTCCTACTACTATTGAAGAGTGTGAATACATGACTCACGTGCTATATGCTAGCGCAGTCGGTAGTCTAATGTATGCAATGATGTGTACAAGGCACAATTTGTCACAAGCTGTCTAAATGGTTAGCAGATACATGCACGATCCCAGAAGGGGCCATTGGGAGGCAGTGAAGTGGATTCTACGTTACATTAAAGGTACCATAGATGTTGGTGTAGTATTCAAGAAGGATGTTATGGGTAAGCAGAAGTGTATCAGGTACGTTGATTCCGACTACTCTGGAGAGTTTGACAAACGCCGGTCAATAATGGGATATATGTTACACTATCCCTAGCACCGGTAAGCTGGCTCTCTACTGTACAATCTACTGTCGCATTGTCTACTACGGAAGTCGAGTATATGACCATGACAGAGGCTATGAAGGAGGCCATCTGGCTTTAAAGGTTGCTCGATGACTTAGGGATTGATCAGGATCTATTGAAGATCCACTGTGATAGCATGAGTGTTATCTATTTGGCAAAGTACCAAGTATATCATGTAAGGACAAAGCACATCGATATCAGGTGCCACTTTATTCGAGAGATTCTTGAGGAGGGTGACATTGAGTTACAGAAGATTCACATGAAGGAGAATCCTATTGATATGCTTACCAAGATTATTCAGGGAGTGAAGTTTGCATACTGGAAAGAGTTACTCCAAATCTTTCTAATTGCTTGAACTCAATGAAGCTCGTTTGGATGATCTACGGATGACTTGATCCCCTGTGTAAGGGTACGTAGGCAACAACTGGTGCAGCCTGTTGGAGTCGACATGGTACTATGTTGAGTTCGGCTCAGATTTGAGAAATCTTCACCGAGGTAGAGAATTATGGGGAGTGAGAGAAGAAAAAAAAAGTTAGAGGATGGAGTTTTTAAAGGATAAGACATAGGATTGTCGACAGTTCTCTTGGGTGGTCAACAGTTAGACTCGGATACACTTAGCTGCTAAAACGAGCTGTAGATAACAGCCATTTTGTGCTGTCGATAATATTTTATCAAAAGTAGGGTTTGTCAGAGAACTGTTAACAATCCCCTTGGGCTGTCGACAGTAAGTGGATTCTGAGCGAATCTGAGCAGTTGTTTGAATTGTTTCTGATCCGAATTTAGAGTTGTTGGTTTCTTTTTTCTTGAGGAACTCTATGCCTATATAAAGAGGGGTAATTATCCACGATATTTTATCCTGTAATTGATTGGTTTAATAAGAACTATCTCCCCTTCTATCTCGAAGTTGTAGGCAAATTGTCGAATCTCGTTAAAATCTTGTGTTCTCATTTTCTTCTTTATTTGCTTTGTTTTTGTGTTTGGTGACTATTCTCCGACGCATCTTTACTCTGTCGCTGGTAATTCCAACAGAGTGGTGAGAGGAGGGTGGGAGGAGATGAATTTTGAGACGGAGGGAGAGGAGGGAAGTGAGCCTGTGAGTGGGAACATCTCTCTCTTTTCTTTCTATTTTGTGTGAGAATAGATAAGGTCACTCTTTTGTTATGCCTTAAGGTATTAGATTTGAAGGTTCAAGATTTTGTCTAGAAAGAGAGAAGACCAGTTATTTTAAGAAATAGATTTTTCATGCATGAAAGCATCAAAGTTTGAGAAATTAATTAAAATTTTTAAGATACTAAGAAAGACTTAAAAAACCTTGAAGTACCAAAAAAATTTTAAAAGGATTTTGGTGTGAGCAATCAGCTCACATTTATTTTGACTTTTTCTTGCACTATATTCATCTAATTTGAAACTGAAGGCTTGAGCACATGTATAGTTGTGACTTAGGTGTCTGAATCAGTTAGTCGCTTTAGGAGAAGAGTGGTTGATAAAAGACATAAAACAACAAAATATTTGATCTAACTATAAATTTCTAACAACTATCAAACCATTAGAAGTAGACACTTGTGTTTCGTTCCTCTTGAATTGTAATCAGCTCCCCTTGTTACTCTCTAGTTGATTCAACTAGAATGGGCAGCATTAGTATGGGTGATAACTAATGCTACCGATTCTAATAATTGAATCAACCTTAACCGGAGTCTAACTTAAAAGCTAGCCTGCTCCGTGATCAAGCAATTCGTAGTAATTTTCTTGAATTAGATTCGAATCAAAAGGAGAAAAGAAAAAGTAAAACATGAGTTAAAAAACATATATGTTTGGATCCTCCGTAATCAACAACCTTTTGTCATTACCAAATCAGTCCATTAACCTCTGTTTCTATTAAGTGTATAATAGTAAAATCTCTTAGCAGGAAAAAACATCTGAGATTCAAATCTCACTTGCATCAGGCTACGACCAATATCTTAAAAAAAAAAATTCCTATACTTCTCGACCTCAAACCAGTATTTCCTTTACATTAATCATAAATCAATTATATTGTTCCATTTGTTACTGATCGGCTCGATTTTACATCATTTTTATGCTACTAATTATCTATTATTTGTATATAAATAATGCTACTCGAGTTTATTTGATTGAATTTTATAGAAATCAGGTAAAAGAAAGAAAAAGAGCAATTCGGTTACTTTCAGCAATTAAATCACACAATTTAAAAAATATTAAGGGTTGTTTTTCAAATATGTTGCGGTGTTTTGGTCATAACTTTATCTATAGGACTCCGAAATTAGTCATTCAAGATGTTTACGGGAAGAGAATTCGAAAATCTACAACTTTAGTGTTGAGAGTTTTTGCTGATTCGATCGTTTGAATACTCAAAATAGTCAAAAAAGATTTCTTTCCAATTCTGAATTTGAGCTGGATACGATTATGACAAAGATGAAGGGCTTTTCTGCAAAATCTGTATTATTATATATATAAGATGATGGACTTCTTCTTTTTTGGTTTTTTTGTGGGTTTAGATTTTTTTTTTGTTTTTGTTTTAGGTGGGCATCATCCATCATGATGGCTACATGGTAGGTGGAGACTTTAGGGTTTTTATATAGTTGAATTTTTTGTTTTTTAAAGGGGGCTGCCCAGTTTTTGGTGACATTGAGTTTTCTACAAATTTTATTTTACTTAAAATTGTATTTTAGGGGCTACTTTCTTTGCTTTGATTTCCTTCAATTATTGCATGGGCACTCTTCAATCATTGTGAGATCTTTCGGGTTTGGGCAATCTCTGCATATTTGTTTTGCTTCGTTTGTTCTGTAATGCCCACGTGTGGATTCGGCCTTGGATGAAGAGCATGAGAACGGCTTGAAGGGACTAACCACGCAGTCTTAGCTTCGACTCCCGTGCCCGAAAAGGTGACGAGAGCTGGAGACACGGGCACTGGCAACGCAGCCGGGCCTATAGAGGGCACACGTGGAGGCGGCTCGTATCAGTTTGCCCCGTTCATCGCGAGAGTGAAACTGTTGCGGTTTCTTCTTGGGTTCATTGCACGAGACAATAGCTGGCGACATCATTCTCTTTCTCTGTTCTCTGTTTTTTATGCACATATTAGAGTTTCACATTGGGTCTGTTTGGTTAAGGGTGAAAGTGAAGAAGTAAGGAATTGAGGAAGTGGTAATAATTCCCTTTGGAACTTGAGAATTGCTTAGTAACTTTTCCGGTGTTGGATGTTGTTGGGAAGTGTGGTTTGGAAAATGTTTTGTCTTTTCCGGTATTTGGATGGTAATGTGAAAGTGGAATTGGAAAAGTTGATCACAAAGTTGACCGTAAAATAATATTAAAATAAAAATTAATTATGAAAAATAAAAAATATACTGTAATTAGAATGCAAGTGAGATTTACATGATCAAAAAATTAACTGTTTTGTGTTACAACTTATTATAAATGAGATTTACATGATCACAAAATTAACTCTAGCACTCTAGAAGTGAGAAAATGATTGTGTAAAAGAGAAAAGAGAAAAGGAAAAAGGGTTTTCTTATTTTTCTTTTCCGGTGTTTGGATGGATAGGGAAGTGAGCAATCATACTTCCCTATTTCCTTACTTCCGCCCACTTCCTTGCAACCAAAAAGCCCCATTGTGGACGCGGAGTGGGACAGTGCATATCTGACACAGGATATTCTTCTGAGTTTGCTATCCAATCAGGCAGCCTCTCTATAACTCCTAAAAATATTCTGATAATTATTTGTTGCTTTTGGAGATTAATTTAATGGTTAGTAATTATCTAGTTCATAATTATCCTGTTAATAACTGCATCATGAGTAGTTAGACTTTCGGCAAGTACTCAGGGTAGATGGACCTAGCTACACTTTCTTGTGATCAATGGTGGATTTCTTATCTAAGAACGTATACTCACCAATTGACCTCCCACTTTTAGGAGATTATTTTTAGAGTCACTAGTTATTTGACAGGTTATATATCAAGAGTTAATGGTTCATGCTTAGGCTTTTACTATTTTTCTGTTTTTAATTTATTCTCCCATTTTATTATTTTTGATGGATCATATAACTGGATAATATCCTGTGCTTAGATATAGTGTTCAGACTTACTTTACCTAACAGAAGTAAAGATTTGGTGAGTAACAACATACCGGTGTGGAGACCATAATTGACTACTCGATACTAGTTTAGGGGGATTCGATCCTAGGTACTGACTTTTATTAGATTGACAATTTAGTTTAGAACAAACTACCACAAATTTTTTATTAATTCGCGTAGAAGTGTTGAAACCATAAGAACCACTTGTCCTTATGGATCGACCCTCAAGTGCTACAAAGAACGACCGTGCACTTGCGGTTATTTAAAATGGGAGAGCGAAATCTCCCTATCAAGTTTTTGGCGTCGTTACCGGGGACACGGTATTCTATCTTTAGCTTGGACATTTTTACCGGATTGTTAAAAAAAATTCAAAAGTTAAAAAAATTCAAAAAAAATTCAAAAAAAAAAAATCCTTTCCCATGGCTCTTATTTGGTGGGGAAAGTTTTGATCATCCTTAGTTCCCTTTCGGGATGGGAACTACTCCAGCTGGTGTTGGAGGCTGGTTTCCGAACTGAAGAAATGACGTCATGTTAGCCGTCACTTTCTTCTGTTCTGGATGGAGCTTTAGTACTTCTGCATCGATCAGAGCTTGAAGAATATCTTTAAAGATATAACAGCTCTTGGTGGGGGTGCCTCAACATCATATGATACGCGCAATAGTTGGGATTGTCGGTTTTGCCGACCTCCTCAGGACGTCTAACTTCAGAAAGCTTTAATCTGTTGCTCTTGTTGAGTAGCTTGAACAACGAATAGACGTGCTCGTCCTTGAAAGAGTGCTGCCTGTTGGCACGTTGCTGACTTGAAGAAGTACCCCCTCTGGTTAACTAAGGTTTAACGGGAGATTTCGACTCTGCCGCTAATGTGTCCTTCCTTTTGACTGGAAAGACACTTCTGGCGCGCGCCTTGTCCACTTTTCGGGTCTGGGCTTGTTTTCTTCTGTCCTAACCCTAGCGATAATTTCTTCAGCCTGTTCACCTTACTGGACCAATTGCTTTCAGGTGCGACTTTCAGCAAGTCCTGTCTGGTCTAGGAGTGAAGTTTACAAATTGTGACAACATGTCTCCACTAGGGTGGCCTGGGTCATACCACTAGGACATCACAGCGCCATATTATGAAATCTTTTCACAAATACTTTGACTGACTCTCCTTTTTGTTGCTTTGTTGCCAGGAGAGTTGGCATGGTAATTTCCGAATCGTCTTCGAAGAATAGTGTAAGGAAGAACTTTTCCAAATCACCCTAGTTTTTGATGGAGTCTTCAGGGAGTTTCATGAACCATTCGAAGGCGAGTCCCCTCAGAGTACCGATGAACAAACGTGCCAGTGTGGTATCGGTATCTACTACATTCCCCATTTGAGACTTGAAGTAGTAGATGTGTTGGTTCGGTGACCCTTTGCCGTCAAAGGCCTGTATAGTCGGAGCTTTGAACTTAGGAGGATATGGGTCAAGATCCCATTCTATCGGGTATGGCCGGCCACTCCTGCTTCTTGGAGGCCTTCTCGATTGGTAAGGGCTTCCAGACGCTGCTCCAATTGATTCGTTCTTTTAGAATGAGTACCCACATTCTCTGGATTGCCTCTCTCTTTAGATGAGGATTTAGACGACTCAAAATTAGACTGTTTCTCCTCTTCTATGTGTATAGAAGATGATCTTGGAGTCGGAAGAGAGGAACTCTCCATACTTTGCCTGGTCGAATTCCACGACAAGCAATTCGACCACCTTTCCAATGCAGGTGACGTCACCTTGCGCCACAACTTGCTCATCAGTAGAGAAAGTTGTCCCCAGTAGAATCGTCATATCTTATTTGGTGGGAAAAGTTTTGAGGCCGCGTAAACTCTTTATTTGACTGTAAAGAAAGTTACAATAACAATCAAAAAAACTTCTGATTACAAGAGAGAGAAGATGTTCAAGCTCAAATCTTCTCTTTGTTTAATGTTGGGTTCTTGTTATGGCGGTGGAAAGTGAGTCTTATTTTCTGTTAACCGGGTGAGCGTCACAGTCTTCTGAGAATCTTCTCCTCGGATTATGGACGGAGTAGCACAACTCCTGTCCAATAAAATCTCAAAGAGACTTAAGGTAAGAACAAACTTGTACTCAGCAAGTTGTTTAGAAGAGTTGAACTCTTAAGTATTTCTTAGCTAGAAGTTCTGATCAGGATTCTCCAAAATTGACCAAAAACTTTTCGACCCCTCTTCAATAGCGAACTGAGCTATTTATAGGGGTTTCAGGGGGTAAAACTGTCTCCTAAAAACCCTCCATAATGGGGGTTAACTCTCTCATTATGTGGGCAGTAATTGACCCAGTAATGAGGGCAGTTATAATAGAGACGTAGGGTTCCTCTGTAATTGAAACGCGGGCTTCAAGCCTCGCGTTTAGCCATTGAGGTAACGCTTGAGCTTCGCATTTGGTTGAAATGTGAGTTTCAAGTTCTGCATGAAGCTTAATGTGAGACGCGGGCATCGGGCCCTGCGTCTTGGTCATTGCGGTGAAGTAGAGACGTAGGTTTCGACCCTCGCGTCTTAATACTATAATGATGCTGAGACGTGGCTTTCAAGCTTTGCATCTTGGTACTGCAGTGATGCTGAGACGCGACTTTCAAGCTCTGCGTCTTGGTACTGCGCTAGTGGCTATGATTAGACTTACGCCTGGAGTTTGGACTCTGCTTTCTGATGACTTATCCTCAGTGATTTTTAGACAGTCTACAATGGCCTATCCAAATTCACTTGGTTGTGATCTATTTTATAGGCCAGACACTCCTTTCCATCCACCAAACTCTCTTCCAGATTTTAATGAATACATTCATCCTACGAACTACTCATTTTCTTCATATCATCAAATGAGTTGTTATCACTGTCAAGATCCAAATCATCCATCAGAATAGTGTCCTTCAGTTGGGTATTCGTTAGGACTCGGTTAAAATCAATTTCATACATTTCAAGGACGTACGAGCGAACCTTATCCATCAAACTTCAATTCAGAGGGTTGAAATTATCCTCAATTTTCATGAGATCCATCATATCAAAATTCTCAATCAAATTGGTCCTACACTGAACCACCACCTCTGTCTTGGAGATTTGACAATGACCATGAAGAAAGTACATTAGAGAAGAGTTTTGAATCCATGCAGCAGACTATGGTTGAGATCAATCAGCAGTTAATTGAGGCATGTGCTCACATGGAAAGATGATGACTCATTTCAATAAACCTGTTTCAGCCACAAGTCCAGATCAAGTTCAAGAGCATATCAACTTTCATAAAATGAACAAACTCCAAACTGTGAGACCCGAAGAGCAAATCGTTGACCATGGTAACATGTCTACTTATTCCATCGAGATACCCTTCGAGTCCTCATTATTTCATTTTAATCAATTTGAAGAACTTAAATATGAGAAGCAGGTTGAGAAAGTTGTACATGTGCATGAAGCCTGTAACTTGGATGATGATCCTCTGTGTCTAGATGAATTATGCATAGATGATTTGGATACACATACACCTCATGTGGAACCAGTTGAATTTTATTGTGAAGATGAATGTGCTAATGATAAACTTTTGCTTCAGAAGAAATTTGAGGATGAATTTTTTAAATTCTGTAAAAAGACAAGTGTTGAGGAACAGAAGATATTATCTACTCATATGGAGAAAATGGAGCACACCGATCAAAATTGCGAGCATGCTTATATGGATAATGAGCATTTGTTTCTTAATGAGCTTTTTACTGAAGAATGTGATCACAATGGTGAGAAAACATGTGTTGAAGATTTTGAGTTTAGAGTTCCCTTTGAGAAAACAAAACTCGATTTGAGTATCTTCACTTTCGATGAGCCAACCAATAATCAAACTTTTCAAAATATGATTTAAGAATCTCTAATTGATCAAAGCTCTGAAAACCTATTTGAAGACGAACTCATATGTTTGGATGAATCGGTTAGGGATGCTTTTGTTTGTTACACACCTCCAAAGAAAAATGTTGATCTATGTTTTGAGGTGATGTTTAAGAATGAGCTTAAATTCATAGGCAATCATATTATGGACACTCTAATTATGTTGTGTGATAATGATGAAATTACGAGAAAAAAGAGTAAGAAGAAAAGAAAGAGGAGATGGAGGAAAGTGATGAATAAGTTGGAAAGGATGAAATCAAAGATGACAAAAAAATTAACATCTCCAATCTGTTTCTTGAAAAGAACCCATTGGAATGATGAGAAGTGAGCTCGAGGGAATAGACCTAGAAAAATCTAGGTGTGGGAGAGATGTAAAGTTGTACGTATGTATATATTTGTTTTATTTTTCTTTTAATTTTTGAGTCTTTTTATTTCTCTTTTAGTTAGTTGAGTTAGTTTTAGTGTGTCTTTTATTTGTCTCTTTCTCAACCTATGTGCCAAGTTTATTACAAGTGATAAGATAAGTAAGGAGACATCCACAACACATAGAGAGCATTTTGGTTGTTTCGGCAGCTGGGTTCTCTAGCGCACTGTGAGTATTTCTAATTATAGTATACTGTTTGCATTTTTATACCTTTTGTATGCTTAGATTGCATGATCACCATGATTGTGTGCATATTTTGGATGTGTAACTTACATATTAGATTCTTTTTATCTCTGTATTCATGTGTATGCATGAGGACATGACACAGTTTAAGTGTGGGGGGAGATTCACATCTTTCTTTTGTTTTAAGAGTCTTTTTGGTTTTGTTTTTGTTTTAGGATTTTTTGCTTTATTTTCTTTTCTTTCTTATTTTTATTTTATTTTAGGAGTCTTGTTAAATGAAAAAAAAATTTGAAAAATTTGAAAATTTTCTACAGATGGTTAGCTAGTATGTGAGTGATTTAGTATCCATGAGTGAATTTTAAAGGTAAAATTAAGATAAGAGAGTCATTGAGTCTTAAAATAAAGAGTAAAATCTAAAACGGACATACCATCTAAACTTAGTCTAAGTGATTGTGTACCCAATAACACTTACACTATTAGTTCATAGGTTTGAGATATTGATTACAACATAAAAAAAAAGATTTATTATATAGTAAAATATCATTAACAAGTCTTATCTTTTAGTCTCAGTTACTTGAGTAATTAAGTCCGTAAGAGTATTTTTACACTTATTGCCCTACGACCATCGGTTTGGGAGCATTGGCCTAATACTCGCTACATGGGTAGCTGAGAAAGCCTATTAGGATAAGACACCATAAAAATATAATAATTTTGATTATCAATTAGTTAGGTGTCTTGGCCTCAGGAAACCTCAGTATCTATGCGAAAGATAGTTAAAAAGTATTAAAAAAATGTTATCACGAAAAAAGTATGAAAATTGGAGTCAATATTCTAAGCTTGAGAACTACATCACGATCACGGGGTACATAGGATCTGAAACTTAGGACAGGTGGTGTAAAGTTTTGGATTTGAGACTTTATTTTATGGCCAATATGATATCTTGAATTGAGATTTTACTTGAAAATGAAACTCATGGAAATTGATGATCTTACTAACTAGTTAACTTGAAAACAAAATGATTTTTTTCCTGATTTTTGGTTATTCTTATTTTACTTTTGTTTATTTCTTAGTCTCATTCTTTTGTGGATTTTGTGGGTTTAATCCACTGAAAATCCTCACGAGACAAAACTCGTCCTCTAGGGGTAACTTAGAGCTTTAACGGCTTGTTGCATGTGCAAAGTGCAATCGTGATTCTTACGAAAGTGAGTTAGAACAGTTTGATTTTTCTATTTATTTGTTTTTAGTTTTTCTTTTTATTAATTTTGCTCGAGGACTAGCAAAATATAACTGTGGGGGTATTTGATCGGTACGATTTTACATCATTTTTATGCTCCTAATTATCTATTATTTGTATATAAATAATACTACTCGGGTATATTTAATTGAATTTTATAGAAAACAGGTAAAAGAAATAGAAAGAGGAATCCAGTTACTTTCAGCAATTAAATCACACAATTTGTAAAAGATTGTGGACGCGGAGTGGGACAGTGCATATCTGACACAGGACATTCTTCTGAGTTTGCCATCCAATCAGGTAGCCTCTCTATAACTCCTAAAAATATTCTGGTAATTATTTGTTACTTTTGGAGATTAATTTTAATGGTTAGTAATTATCTAGTTCATAATTATCTTGTTAATAACTGCATCATAAGTAGTTAGATTTTCTGAAAGTACCCAGGGTAGATGAACCTAGCTAGACTTTCTTGTGATCAACGGTAGATTTCTTATCTAAGAATGTATACTCACCAACTGACCTCCCACTTTTAGGAGATTATTTCTAGAGTCACTAGTTATTTGACAGGTTATGTATCAGGAGTTAATGGTCCATGCTTAAGCTTTTATTATTTTCTGCTTTTAATTTATTCTCTCATTTTATTATTTTTGATGGATTATATAACTGGATAATACCCTGTGTTTCGATCTAGTGTTCAGATTTACTTTGCCTAATAGAAGTAAAAATTTGGTGAGTAATAACATACCGGTGTAGAGACTGAGATTGACTACTCGATACTAGTTTAGGGGATTCGATCTTAGGTGCTTGACTTTTCTTATATTGACAATTTAGTTTAGAACAAACTACCACAAAATTTTTGATCAATTCGCGTAGAAGTGTTGAAACTATAAGAACCACTTATCCTTATGGATCGACCCTCAAGTGCTATATCGAACGACCGTGCACTTGCAGTTATTTAAATGGGAGAGCGAAATCTCCCCATCAGTTGCGTGCGTCAATTACAATGATTTTGTTTAATCTAATTCTTCCTCCACATCAGGAGTCATTTTGAATATCATGAAGAAAGAAATTGTCCGAGGGAGCATATAGTATGTGATCAGACACTTGTTTTGGCTTTATACTGTCTCTATGTTATACTTAGGGCGTGTTTGTTTCGCCGCAAAACGCCGCAAAACGCAAGTCGTAAAACTTCTTTTCCATTTTCAGTTGTTTGTTTCGCTGAAAAACAAGTTGCAAAATGCAACTCTTTTTTTTCCCACTTGCAGTTGCTACAGTTAAATTTGTGGTCATATAAATCTCACTTTTACACTCATATTTTTTCACTTGCAGTTGCTACAGTTAATTTTGTGGTCATGTAACTCTCACTTGTAGTACACTTACAGTTCAAAACAGTTACTTGATAATCAATATAAAATTTAATATTATTAAATATTTAATATTTTAAATAGTGTTCTATTTCTTATTTAATTATTTAATTATTTTATATTTTTAATCTTTAATTTTTTTATTTTAATATTGTTTTAATATTTAATATTTACTATTTTAATTTAATATTTTATTTAATACTTTATTATTTTATTAATACTTGTTCCATTTTTTATTATTTTATTTAGAGTTAATATTTTATTAATATAACAATATTATACTTTACTATATATTTAATTATTTATTTTTTAATATAAAAATTACTTTATTAATATCATAATATATTTTATTATTATATTAATATTTTATTATGTTAATATTGCATTAATAATTCAGCATAATAATACTATAATGATAATTTATTATTAAATTATAATTATATTTTACTTTGTTAATTTTTATATTTCTATAATATTACAATAATATTATAATAAAATTTATATTATAATAATTTTCAAGTATTTTTAATATTATAATATTATAGCTATATTTTATTATTTTTGTAAGATTTTTTAATATTTATATTTTATTAGTATTCTTAAAATTTTATTAAAGTTCTTTAGATTTTCTTAAAATTTTATATTATTTATTTAGTTAATATTTTATTAATATTATTATTATAAATAAAATATTAAGATTATTAATTTTTATCTCAAATTTATTAATACAATTTAATTTGAAATAGTAGATTTAATTTAATAATACTTATAATATTTAAATTACTGCTACAGTTAATTTTGTGGTCAACGTTTTCACTTACACTTTTACATTACCAACCAAACACCGTAAAACACAATATACTTTACCATTTACACTTTCACTTTATCAGCCAAACACCGTAAAACACAATATACTTTTCCATTTACACTTCACTTTATCAATCAAACACCGTAAAACACAATATATTTTCTCTGCTACAGTTCACTTTTTCATTCTCATTTTACGACTTACGACTTGCGACGTTTTGCAACGAAACAAACAGGCCCTTAGTCTTCCCTGGAACAGGGATCCTCTTCATACTTATTTTTATAATAATTATAGATGTATGGTTGTGAACTTTCTCCTCACTTGTGTTTTCTTCAATAATGGGGCTGTTTGTTTCATGTAATAAGGCTGTAAAAGACCGTAATTCGTAAATGACTTACAACCCAATTACAACTATGATGTTTGTTTGGACCGTAATTCGTAAAAGACTACCGCATCTCAATTATCACTCACTTGCAACCCAATTATCACTCACCTACAGCACACTTACAGTAATTTTATGGCCATGCAAATTTGTATTATTTTTTATATTAATATTAAATTTTCTTTATATTTAGTATTTTAGTATTTATTTGCAATATTTAATTTTTTTAAATCGTCAAATAGTTAATTTGTGGCAATTTTTCACTTAAGACTTTCACATTACAACAACCAAACACCGTAAAACACAATACACTTTCTCACTTACAACTTTTACATTACCAGCCAAATACCGTAAAACTTACATGCATGTAACTCATTTACAAATGTAAAAGATTTTACCAATTACGACTTACGAATTACGGCCAATTACGACAACCAAACATACCCAATATTTTGAATATACATGGGAGGGCTATAGGACAACATTGGGGCTGTTTGGATTTAAAGAAGTGGGTGAAAGTGAGGAAGTGGGAAGTGTCATTTTTCATTTTCGTTGTCCATCCGTACACCAGAAAAGGAAAATAGAAAAAATCCTTTTTTTTTCTCTTTTCCCTTTTACACAACCATTTCCTCACTTCCAAGGTGTTACAGTTAATTTTGTAATCATGTAAATCTCATTTGTAGTAAGTTATAACACAAAACAGTTAATTCTGTAGCCATGTAAATCTTACTTGCAGTTTTATTACAGTCCAATTTTTCATAATTAATTTTTATTTTAATATTATTTTACGGCCAACTTTATGGTAACTTTTCCACTTTCACTTTCCAATACCAGCCAAACACCAGGAAAAAATTACACTTTTCAATTCCACTTCCTAACTACCATCCAAATAACAGAAAAAAATACAAATTCTCATTTTCCACCAACAAAAAAAGAATCCTACTCCTCAATTTCTCACTTCCACCACTTTCGGACGTCCAAACAGATAGTCAAAAACAATCCTCCTTTGTGAGGTTTGCTAATGAGTGGAGAGGAGGACACAATTCCTGTAGGGGCCGTTTGTTTCTCGTAAAACTCCGTAATTCGTAAATGACTTACTACCCAGTTACAACTACGGCGTTTGTTTGGACCGTAATTCGTAAAAGACTTACGTAACTCAACTAACACTCACTTGCAACCCAGTTACCACTCACTTACAGCCCAGTTACAATTAATTTTGTGGTCATACAAATTTGTAATATTTTTTATATTAATATTAAAATTTTTTAATATTTAACTTTTTTTAATATTTATTTGCAGTATTAAAACTTTTAAAATCACCAAATAGTTAATTTTGTGGTCAACTTTTTCACTTACGACTTATAAATTACGATAACCAAACACCGTAAAGTACAATACACTTTCCCACTTTATAATTTTATATTACCAACCAAACACCGTAAAATTTACATACATGTAACTCATTTACAATTGTAAAAGACTTTACCAATTACAACTACGAATTACGGTCAGTTACGACAACCAAACAGACCCTAAATTGAAAGCTAAAAAAAAGTCTTTCTCCACCGTTGCGTTTGATTTCCTAATATTATAGGAGCCAAACAAACCGTTCTCCGTCTTTTACCTCAAGGAAAAATAACATTCTCCTTTTTCTTTTCCTTTTTTTTTTCCTTGAGCAGCATGAAGCAACACATTTTTTGAGTTGCTGATCTTTGGATCCCAATTCCACGACCTCCCCCTAAAATGTGCGGCAATTTCACCCCAGTTTCCACCCATTTTAAAGGACCCACCACCAACACAGAGGAAGCCCATCTCCACTGTCCGCAAACAAGCATAGAATGTCATCTTCCTCTTCAAACAAAGCAAAGCTCCGTCCACATTCACGACCAGACTCCTCTTCTTTTTATACGATCTTTTTGGAGCCAATTATTCACCTCTCATTCATCAGAGAACCAAGAAAATTTTCCTTGTAAATTCATGCATCCAATCTTGTGACACCAGTAATTCCATCGGCCACTGTCTTATTTTCGTAATGTGGGGCCAGAGTTCATGTCGTTTGCCCGTACAACTGTGCTGTATTTCTGTATCCTCAGGCCCATCTTGTTGATCACGTGCATTTGGACAAAACATAAACCAAGTGGTTTCAATGCACATTTAACATTTTAACCACGAAATCAATCACTAATCACAGTTCTCATGGACATGGATTAGAGACGGGGCCAAAGAAATTATTACGAGGGGCATTTTGTATAAAACATGTATAGATGACTTAGTAAAATTTTGATAAAGTATAAAACATGTGTATATGTCTTACACTCATGCATATAATGATGAGCCTTGCAACAAATTTTTTTTGTCAGCGAAATCATGTTGTATCGCAAAATAGACAATAACAGTACTGGTAAGAGTTGGCTCAGTGGTAAAAAAGATGTTGAGGGGAGATTTGAAAAATCTCATTTAAAGCCAAATTAGAGTCTTTGTTTTGTATTAATAAAAGTGATAAAAAAGGAAGAAGAATCAGCCAATCAAGAATTGGGGAGGTAATGCATGTTGGACCACTAGTCTTTTGTCCTCCTCGATCATATATATGAATTTTCTTTCGGAATATTCTTTTGTGACTGATGCAAATATATTCGAATCAGTGAACCCCTGCTTGAAATAATTTTTATTTTTTATTGAGGCCGTTCCAGTGTTCGAAAAATTATATTTTGCTTTTCTCTCTTATCATGAAGTCAGAACCCTAATCTAAACGCTATCATACTCGAGCTCTTTGACTCAAATATGTTTAAAATAATAAATCAGATTAATTTTACTGAACTTGACTCAAGAGAATAATACACTCAAGAGAATAATACATAAATCTCAATCTTTAAACATTGCGTGTGAAAATTTATTAGATAGAATCTAATATTTTACTCTCTTTTAACTCATTTCACTTGATTTCAAAAAATGTAGTGCGAACAGCCACAAGTGAGTTCACAAGGAAGGTGAGCCCTACGAGTCACACTATTTGCAACTCGAAAACATGGACTGTCGGACTTAAATAAACTTAAAAAAGAATAAAATATGAGGTTTTATCTTAAAGAAGAGTTTTATGTGCAATGCACAAAAAAAAATGAGTACATGTTCTTCCGAATCCGGCTTGAAGTCCATCAAACATTGTCTCTTTACCATTATTCATGGGTTACATTGAAGTTAGGAAATTAATTCCACCTAGAAAAGCATCACCTTTTTTTTTTTTTCATACAAACGTACTTCTTAAAGTCTTAAAAAGTTTGAACCTAGTTTTGTAAATGTTAAAAACTAACTTTAGTGATCAAAATCTGATCTCGTTCAAGATGATGACACATGTTCCTCACCTTCCAACTCTCTAAGAAACATCAGAATCCCCTTCAAATTCCCAACTATACACGATCTTCTCAAAACCTTCTTCACTCCGAGGTTCCCTCTGTTCCGAAGATTTTAGCTCCAAATTAGGCAACTCTAACATCAAATCACCCCTGATCTCTGCCAAAGTTACATAGTCGTATTTTCTTCCATGTTCATAACGTGTAACGTCACTCAGTGCGGGCAGTTAAGCATAATGGTAGATTTTTCTGCATGCAATCCCAACTAATCAGCACCGGTGATCACAACTGTTACAACAAATCACCATGTACAGATAGTGCAGTTACAAGAATCCCGCCTGCACCACAGCCCTTGGTCAACAACTCAGTCAAGTATAAGTAGACCTTCTACTCCAACGAAAAAGGGAGTGACTCCAATCCTGATTATATTCTATTTCCAATCTGATATACCTTTTAGATTCTTATAATTCTTGTAACCCGATAATTATAATGAAACTCCTCCTCTTTAAGGTTTTTCCCGATTAAGAGTTTTCACATAAATTTACTGTATCTCTCTTTCCTGTGCTGTGTTTTATCTAACGTGCATTACCTCATTTCATTTTTCTCTTGTGATGAAAATCATCCGTTCAATCATTTATAGCGAAAAATCACAACCACACTAACACAGATTTACAAACTACACCCCTCATTTTAACACAAGTTATCACATATATCCAAACTTTCCTTAAAATAATTCTCATAGCTCTAAAGTAATGTTAATGTTTAATTTATCCTCAAACGTAGAAGATAAGAAACCTCTGACTCTAAGTGGGGATTCTTTTGATTTATGGTGAATTAAAAATAGATTTATAAGTAGATTAGAAATATCTATTCATCTCTAATATACTTTTATAATAAATTTTCTTTTTTTATTATAATTAGGTGAAATTATATTGAATAAAGGAATATAAAATTGTCTTAATTTCTTTTAAATAAAATATAATTTAAATAATTATTAGTTATTTTAATTAATAAAACTTGTTTACTTTTTTAAATGGGTTTTTAGCATATACATATCCTTGAGTTTGAAAGATAACATATTTATCCCCTCTTATTCTTATTTGGTTATGTATCCTCATGTTTTCAATTTAATTTGCAAAAATGTCTTTCCGTTGCTAGGAACCAAATTGATATTAGTATAAAGAATAAATGACAAAATTACCCTTAACATCTCATCCTAACTCGGCTGACAAAGAATCGATCATACAATCGTCTCTCACAGTGTTTATATGAATAAACAAATACCCAAAAAATAATAATAATAATAATAATAATAATAAATAACACAAGACCTACACTTCTAAACAATATGACTTAGACCTTCAACTATACAGTTCAAACAACCCTCTGATCTATAAAAATCAAGAATTTGGCATGCCAGTTTCATTAACTAGCAAATATTACTCAAGATATCATAAAGTTCTAATAAAAAATAAATAAAAGAACAAACACCTAACCTATTACCATCACATTGTCAGGGGTTAATATCAATAAGATCAGGCAAATGGAAATCACTGTCATTAGGGGTCGACCCGCCCCGATTCGTCTTGTTCGACTCGTCTGAATTGTAGACCCATATTCGCCTCGCATCTGTACGGTCCAGATGGATTGACTCGTCCCGTACACGGAACGGGTCAGACTCGTCTGGTGACAAATTAGGTACAAATCGGGTCAGGAAAATTTTTTTTTAATCCCCCACTTTTTTTTAGTCCTATATTATTATATATCTGTGAGAGGAAAATTAGCTACGGCCTCTTATATTATTTTTATTTTTTTAAACCCTCAACGGCTCAAAAAAGAGCCGTTACGGTCAGTCAAAGGGTCCAACATGGAAATTTTCAAAAAATAAAAAAAATTAAAAAAAATCCCAGACGGGTCCAACCTATCTTGGTGAATCCGTGTAACGGTCCCGGCTCTAATAGACAAGATTAGGCCTAAAACACAATTTATCTCCATTTCTCTTATAAAAATTTTGGCAGCATCATCCTTAATATTTCCTTTTTTTTTTTTTCTCACTTACAATAATCAATATTTCGGCTCCAAGGCCTACTTATATTCACCAAGGATTTCGGCACACCCGGCCTACTTATCATGCCACAATACATCAAACCTTAACCATAAACATATATCATAATTGGTTTTCCTCTATTGCAAGCATAATCTTTCCATCAACATTACAAAAGTTACTTCCCAACAATAGCATTCCCACACATGATCATCGTTCCAAGTTCAAGGGCATACATATCCAAGGAATTCACAATCCAGAACATTATATTACATATAAGTCCAAGGTCTCAAATACTATAAAGACAAAAATGTACTTCGAGTCCATCCTAACATGTTTTCCACCATGACTTCAATAGAGTTCATACATACACATTTAATGTAACAAGGTTAAAGCAAATGATACCCCAACATGTCATGCAGTCCATAACTTAACCTTTCCAGTTAGAGAGGTCCCTTACCCTTATCCAAACCTGAAAAGATATAAAGAATATAAAATGAGCTCGACAGCTCAATGAGTAAACCATGGCATAGAGTATTGATATAATAATTTCGTAAAATAACAATTTAAGAGGGGTAAATTACAATAAGTCCCATAAACAACAATTTATTGAAGCTACCTTACTTGTTCCAAGTTCCATACATATGTGGTCTACATGACTCCACTATCATAAGTCGCATTTAACTATACCATGATACAAAAGATATACTAGTATGAGTATGCATGAAATTTTCGTGGATGAGTCCACTCACATCAACTCAGCTCGTTATACACATAAAGTGACCTTTTAATTTAACACAAGCATTAACAATTATGAATGCAACTTGACAGTTCACTTTTAGATATCATTTTATCTAAATGAAATTCCCCGTCTTCCACCTCCTACCGGCTCCCGCACGGCCCCTTCCTCCTTATATATATAAATCATATAAAACATATAAGTTTCCCCGTCTTCCCCCCTCCTACCGGCTCCCGCTCGGCCCCTTCCTCCATATATATATATATATATATATATATATATATATATATATATATATATATATATATATATATATATAATATATATATATATATATATATGTATGCCAAATCCCCGTCTTCCCTCCTCCTACCGGCTCCCGCACGGCCCCTTCCTCCTTATCACAAATGCATCATGCAAGGGTAATACATAATATGCATAACAAGCAATTGAAATCAACTTACGCGTCATGTTCAAAATGATGTGCAACAATAAAGAAACCTACACTTGGGTTCCCCAAAATCATGGTAACGCCATAGTGCGCCACTTCCAACCCCGCATGAACCTATGCATCATCCACATGTACTCACTAGTACACAACATAATGTTATGACATAAGGAGGGATTATTCCCCATGTACTTTTGTGAACATAAAGTAAGCTTTAAGTCAATTAATCGACATCTATGGGGTGATTTTGATATGAATCGTATGCTTCGCATATGCATCATCTTGTTTCTATTTTATAAAGAGCCAAGTTTATACCATATTTATATCGAATCGACTATCATGATATTGATCAAGAAAGATAGCAAAATAACTTGATAAATTGGCTCAATAGGCATACATAATATACTAGAACATGAGTTCTACACACGCATATCATATCGATGTAATGTAGAGACATAACAAGCATATAATATCCTTTTTGCATTTCAATTAACCTAAAGTTAATCACCAAACAGCGAATTAAGATGCTAAACCCTCCCATTTAAGCATGATTATTAAGCTAGAGCATGTACATTACCCATGTATCTCATCACAACCAAACATAGAAACACCACAACTAGGTGATACTCATAAATTTCATTTAGTTGAGGACAACCACAATTAAAACAGCAATATAACAATAATTAGCACACTTATGGGTCACCCATACAATAGAAAAATTCTGATTTTCAATCTTGATAGAAAATGTATCCCTAAGAGTTAGATTTACTCACAATGGTTTATAACTCTGAAACAGAGAATTATGCTTCAGGAAGGTTCTGTTTGGCAGTGCAAGATCTCTCCCCAGCTAACCAGGAATCTCCCCCCCAAAGATCCGGACTTCCCTCCCTGATCTGCCGCGGATTCCACTTCTATGCCGCGGTTTCGCGGCAAAGCAGCAGCAGCTCGCGTGCTGCTGCGGCTCTGCTGCTACGCGCGCGTGCTTCTTCCTCCCTTCTCGTGAAATCTTGACCCAGAGTTGAGAGAGGCTAGGATTTAGGGCTAGAGAGGGTATACCTTCCAATTCTAGAGAGGAGATGAAATGGAGGATTTAGGGCTTCAAGTTCTTCACAATGAGAGGGAAAAATTGCAGAATTTGGGAGAGGAAATCTGCAGAATTTTTGGGAGAGGAAGATGAAGAGGCAAGCTTGGTAGTCAACCCCTTGGAATTGCAAGTAACTAGGTGGGATTCTCTCATGATGCCACTTGGCCAAGACCCCTCTCAAGGTGCCACATGGAAACCCAAATCTCAAGAGACCTTAGCCCTTTAATTTCCCCCTAATGCATACTTACCACTAAAAAGGTATTAGGATAAGCTTGGTGATTAAGGGGATATGAAGGATTATGTTGACATTTTCTTTTACCAATGCTTAAGTCATAAATTTGCCCAAAATACATGTACATAAGCCTTCATGCTAATCATTTTTTTTTTTAGTCACCACAATCAAATAGTTAATAAAAACTTTGAAAAGGAAGTGGGTCTATTAATTAAGTTCAATTTGTTGACATAGAATTATGGAGGGTGACTACTTCTATATAATGCCTTAACCAAAAATTCTTAGTATTTAAGATGAGGAGGATTTAGATAAAATAAAATTTTGGTTGTTACATTTCTCCCCTCCTAAAAGAGAGCTTCGTCCCCGAAGCCTGACGTACCTTGGAAAAGTTGTGGGTAGTGCTGTATCATCTCTTCTTCTGATTCCCAGGTAGCTTCTTCAATCTCTTTACTTCTCCACAAAACCTTCACTAAAGGGATTGCTTTGTTTCGCAGTTGCTTCACTTTTCTATCTAGGATTTGCACCGGCTCCACAGTATATGACAAGTCTTCTTGGAGCTGCAGTGGGGAGTATTTAAGAACATGGCTCGGATCTGGCACATACTTCCTTAATTGGGACACATGAAATACGTCATGTATTTTCTCAATCTCTGGTGGTAAGGCTAACCGATACGCCAGAGGTCCAATTCTTTCCAGTATTTCAAAGGGTCCAATATACCGGGGGTCTAACTTATTCCGTTTGCCACCCCGTACTATTCCTTTTATTGGTGATACCTTCAAGAAAACTTTGTCGCCTTCTGCAAACTCCAAAGGTCTTCGGCGCCAATCCGCATATGTCTTCTGTCTACTCTGGGCCGCTTTCATTCTCTTCCTTATCATCCGGATCTTCTCTGTTGTATCAATCACTATATCGGCTCCGAATAATGTTCGGTCTCCACTTTCTTCCCAACAAATCGGAGATCTACACTTCCTGCCGTACAAGGCTTCGAATGGCGGCATTCCAATAGTAGATTGATAACTATTGTTATATGCAAATTCCACTAATGATAGGTATCTCTCCAATTTCCCCCGAAATCCAACACGCATGCTCTCAACATGTCTTCCAATATTTGTATAGTTCTTTCTGATTGTCCGTCGGTTTGCGGATGAGCAACTGTACTTGGGTGTAACTTGGTGCCCAGCGCTTGGGATAGACTGATCCATAGCCTTGACTGAAACCGAGGGTCACGATCTGACACAATCGTCTCAGGAACTCCATGAATCCTGATTATCTCTCGGAGGTAGATCTGGGCTAATCTATCCATCGAATAGTTTATTCGTATGGGCAGGAAATGAGCGGACTTTGTAAGTCGGTCGACTATCACCCAGATGGCATCATATCCTTGAGGGGATCTAGGGAGTCCTGTCACAAAATCCATAGTAATGTTACTCCACTTCCATTCAGGGATTTGTAAGGGCATGAGGAGTCCAGGAGGCTTCTTATGTTCAGCCTTAACTTGTTGGCATATCAAACATCTCTGTACAAAATTTGCTATGTCCTTCTTCATTCCTTCCCACCAAAAGTTTGCCTGCAAATCCTGATACATCTTGGTTGTTCCAGGATGTGCGGTGTAAGGAGTGCAATGGGCTTCAGATAAAATTCGCTCCTTGAGCTTAAAATCTGGCGGTATAACTATTCGGCTTCCCTTCCTCAGCAAATCCCTGAAAATGATAAATTCTTGAGTTTCACCTCTTTGCACTTTCTCAAAATTTTTAGCTGTCTGATCATCTTTCCTTTGAGCTTCCTTGATTTCCTCATAGAGATCGAAACCAACACTAATTTGATTTATCTGGTTCACTCCATCCCGGGACCCTCTTATGTGAATTTCAAGTTGCATTCTTTCCATCTCCCTTAACAACTCCGATTGCTGTGTTAACAATACTGCCAAGGATCCTCCAGACTTCCGGCTCAGAGCATCGGCCACCACGTTGGCCTTTCCAGGGTGATAATGAATGTCCAAGTCATAGTCCTTCATCAACTCCAACCATCTTCTTTGGCGCATATTCAATTCCTTTTGGGTGAAAATGTATTTCAGGCTTTTATGATCTGTATAAATATCACATGATACTCCATAAAGGTAGTGCCGCCAAATTTTTAAGGCAAAAATGACTGCAGCTAACTCAAGGTCGTGGGTAGGGTAATTTTTCTCATGGTTCCTTAGTTGTCTAGAAGCATAAGCAATTACTCTCCCATGTTGCATCAATACACACCCCAGGCCTGACTTTGACGCATCACTGAAAACAACATAACCTTCGTTTCCAATGGGCATGGCTAAGATTGGAGCCGATGTTAGCTTATCCTTTAGTTCTTGAAAGCTTTTCTCCTGATCATCTCCCCAATGAAATTTGAGGCCTTTCTTGGTTAACTGGGATAAGGGTGCAGCTATCTTAGAAAATCCTTCTACAAACCTCCGGTAATATCCAGCCAATCCTAGGAAGCTTCGCACCTCAGTGACATTGGTAGGTTGAGGCCATCCCTTTATCGCCTCGATCTTTGCGGGGTCCACCGATATTCCTTCCTTATTTATGATGTGACCCAAGAACCCAACTTCATTTAGCCAGAACTCACACTTCTTAAGCTTTGCATAAAGTTGCTTCTCTCTCAATAATTGTAACACTATCCTCAGGTGTCTTTCATGATCCTCTTTGCTCTTTGAATAGATTAGTATGTCATCAATGAACACCACTACAAATTGATCTAGGTATGGCTGGAAAATTCTATTCATCAAATCCATAAATGCCGCTGGAGCATTAGTCAAGCCAAATGGCATTACTAAAAATTCATAATGGCCATATCTGGTCCGAAAGGCAGTCTTAGAAACATCTTCCGGCTTGATCTTTAATTGATGGTATCCTGATCTTAGGTCTATCTTGGAAAATATGCTGGCACCCTGAAGTTGATCAAAGAGATCATCAATCCTTGGCAGTGGATATCGATTCTTGATAGTGGCCTTGTTCAGCTCTCGATATCTATACACAGTCTCATGCTCCCATCCTTCTTCTTAACAAATAATACCGGAGCACCCCAGGGTGATACACTTGGCCGAATAAACCCGAGGCTTAGCAACTCTTGCAACTGGTCCTTCAATTCATTCATTTCGGCGGGTGCCATTCTATAAGGTGCCCTGGATATGGGACTTGTTCCAGGTAGGAGATTAATGGAAAATTCTACTTCTCTATCTGGGGGTAAGCCCGGTAGATCTTCCGGAAAAACATCAGGGTAGTCTCTTGCAACTTCTATGTTTTCAATCTTAATTTTCATGTCTTCTTCACCAATAAGGGTTGCCAAAAATCCTTGACACCCTTGCCTCAGTAACTTAGTGGCCTTTAAAGAAGAAATGACCGGAGTGCAAATTTTATTCTTCATCCCTTCATAAACTCTTTCGGGAGTTCCCTCTAACTTAAAAATTATCTTCTTTTGGTAACAGTCTACATGAACCCGATATGTTGACAACCAATCCATTCCTAGGATGATGTCAAACTCCATTTCTCCTAGCTTAATCAGGTCTGCCTGTGTCTGCATCTCACCTATGATGATTTTACATCCCTTATAATACTCGCTAGTGGTCACTCTGGCGCCTACAGGGGTTGACACCACTAGTTGATAGCTCAAGGGTTCGGATTCCAAGTTAATAATTGCAGCAAAAGATGACGAAATAAAAGAGTGGGTAGCACCGGGATCGAACAATACTCGAGCAATATTATCGGATACACAGACGGTACCTTCCACCACGGCATTGGATGCTCGAGCCTCCTGCTGAGTGATTGCATTCATCCTTCCTTGAACTCTGGGTTGCTGTACTGATGCTTGTGTCATGGCTGAGCGAGTTCTGTTGAAAGGTTGCCGATAGGCGGTAGCTGGTCTTCCTGTTGTAGGGGCGATGCCCATGGTTGGTCTTCCCGTTCCTCTGCTAGCTCCTGGGTATCCATGCAAGTTTGGGCAGTCCCTCCTCATGTGACCCATTCTGCCGCAGACAAAACATTGCTTACCAGCGGCGCAACTGCCAGGATGACTTCGGTTGCACCTTGGACACCACTGGTTTCCTGCAAAGTTGGAGCGTTGGGAGGACATTGGTGATGCTGAATGGGGCAATCCCCTATTCTTGGGCCATGTGTTCATCTTGTTTCCCTGAGCGGGCATGAAGGAAGATCCAGTACCTCTGTCGGGCCTCATGGACTGAGTCCCAAAGCTCGGGGCATTATTATACGGGGGCGCTTCATATAGGGCAGCTCCCTGGTCCTCATCTCCTGGCTCTCCTGTATGTCCCTTTCAATTTCCATTGCTTTCTCCACAGCTTGACTGTAAACTTGTAGTTGGAAAGGGATCAGCTTACTCCTGATTTCTGGCTTCAAGCCCCTAACGAATCTTTTCGTCCTATCTTCCTCATCGGACACCAATTTCTCAGCATACCTGGACAGTTGAGTGAATTTAGCTTCATATTGACTCACTGTCCATTGCTCCTGTTTTAGATCTTGGAATTCCATTGCAAGTCGGTCTTTCACCACTCCGGGTATGTACTTTTCATTGAACTTTTTAATTAAGAAGTCCAAGAGATCTCCCTTCCCAGGGTCCTAGCTCCTCCTTTTATCATCTCCCACCAGCGCTCAGCCTTTCCTTGGAACATGAAAGAGGCGAAAGATACCCGCTGGTTTTCAGTACATTCCATTACATCCAGTATCTTTTCAATTTGGCGGAGCCATTCTTCAGCTTGAATAGGGTCAACTCCTCCTCTGAAAGCTGGTGGGTTTAGCTTTTGAAATTGTTCAAGAGCTCTACGGGGCTTGTTTACACTTGCCAGCTGCAACAGCCAATCTGGGATTCTGTCTGGCATTCCCCGATTAGCATTAGATTGCCCACTCAGAAATTCTTGACTTGCCGGGGGATGGACGCTCCCAATTGCGCTGTGCAATGGGACGTTGCCCTCCGAGTTGGCATCGGATGGAGGAAAATTCAAATCCATCTATTACCTAGAAGAATAGTTGAACTTAATCAATGGTAACTCAATGCTAACAAGTAAAATAGTTCACAACCAAAACACTGATTTCATTTATGCATAAAGTGTTTTCATGGTAACATATACATTAGCATGACTGCATTCATTCAAAACATACTAATGCAGACATAAAGGGACACATGTTCATATATAGCTATTGACAACCACTTTCTTTACAAAAAAAAATATCACTTATGTGAATCAACATTCCTTTTCTTCAAAAACAAAAACAACAAAAACAAAAATGCCACCCATCTATACTCCTATCAAGGGGTAATGTTAGAACCCGAGGAGCTTTCCTCCCGGTCGTCCCCTACAGGTTCTTCTTCTGGGTCTTCTTCCGGATCCTCTTCTTCTGGATCCTCTTCTTCTGGTTCTTCTTCTTCTGGATCCTCTAGTACAGCATCAAAATCACATCCCCAATTTTCATTATCATCGAACAGGTCCATATCTTCTACCCAGCTGGAATTCCACCAAATACCCCCAACGAAAATCCTTCCGTCAGGGTTCATCTCCTCATTCGGTAGGACTCCCATGTCCTCAGCTGCTGGTGCGTTTCTTATGGCGCTTTCTGCCTCATTGATGTCATCTTCCTCATCTTGCCCCATGCGAATCCTTGCATCTAAATTGTCTGGGGAACTTTTCAGAATGACATCTGGATCGGTTTCATCAGATTCAAATTCCCAGTCCATTTGGTCCGCGATCCAACTTAAACTTTCCGACTCCGGACCGTCAGACGATGATCCAGTCATTTCAGAATCTCCCATCTGTAGAAGTAAGACATTTATATTAGCCGATGTGCCTTCCAATTCTCTCCAAAGCAATAATCTGCATGAATATACAATCAAGACATGATAGTAAATCATCACTTATTTAACCATGCCGATCTTTCATAAATTTTTCCTATGCACAACTGTCCTACCAATAGGTTTAACCCTGACTTATGTGATATTTTGATTGTTCTCCCTTTCCGGTGTCCCATAACACTGAAATTTCTTACAGAAAGGCCCGCACCCCTTGCAAGATCCATTTGAATTAAGGTATGCGGGTACCCACATTCAAATGTGGAGAACAGTTAAATATCCTACATTTCAGGGCCAAATACTCTAAAACTATACCATCATCCTCATACCCCACCTCTAACTTACTCTAGCACACATATACATGACTTCATAATCAGTCTTACATACTACATCTATCTAGGCTAACCTTGCCTAAACCATGCTCTGATACCAACTGTAACGGTCCGGGCTCTAATAGACAAGATTAGGCTTAAAACACAATTTATCTCCATTTCTCTTATAAAAATTTTGGCAGCATCATCCTTAATATTTCCTTTTTTTTTTCTCACTTACAATAATCAATATTTCGGCTCCAAGGCCTACTTATATTCACCAAGGATTTCGGCACACCCGGCCTACTTATCATGCCACAATACATCAAACCTTAACCATAAACATATATCATAATTGGTTTTCCTCTATTGCAAGCATAATCTTTCCATCAACATTACAAAAGTTACTTCCCAACAATAGCATTCCCACACATGATCATCGTTCCAAGTTCAAGGGCATACATATCCAAGGAATTCACAATCCAGAACATTATATTACATATAAGTCCAAGGTCTCAAATACTATAAAGACAAAAATGTACTTCGAGTCCATCCTAACATGTTTTCCACCATGACTTCAATAGAGTTCATACATACACATTTAATGTAACAAGGATAAAGCAAAATGATACCCCAACATGTCATGCAGTCCATAACTTAACCTTTCCAGTTAGAGAGATCCCTTACCCTTATCCAAACCTGAAAAGATATAAAGAATATAAAATGAGCTCGACAGCTCAATGAGTAAACCATGGCATAGAGTATTGATATAATAATTTCGTAAAATAACAGTTTAAGAGGGTAAATTACAATAAGTCCCATAAACAACAATTTATTGAAGCTACCTTACTTGTTCCAAGTTCCATACATATGTGGTCTACATGACTCCACTATCATAAGTCGCATTTAACTATACCATGATACAAAAGATATACTAGTATGAGTATGCATGAAATTTTCGTGGATGAGTCCACTCACATCAACTCAGCTCGTTATACACATAAAGTGACCTTTTAATTTAACACAAGCATTAACAATTATGAATGCAACTTGACAGTTCACTTTTAGATATCATTTTATCTAAATGAAATTCCCGTCTTCCACCTCCTACCGGCTCCCGCACGGCCCCTTCCTCCTTATATATATAAATCATATAAAACATATAAGTTTCCCCGTCTTCCCCCCTCCTACCGGCTCCCGCTCGGCCCCTTCCTCCATATATATATATATATATATGTATGCCAAATCCCCGTCTTCCCCCCTCCTACCGGCTCCCGCACGGCCCCTTCCTCCTTATCACAAATGCATCATGCAAGTACACAACATAATGTTATGATGTGCACTTACGCATCATAACAAGCAATTGAAATCAACTTACGCGTCATGTTCAAAATGATGTGCAACAATAAAGAAACCTACACTTGGGTTTCCCAAAATCATGGTAACGCCATAGTGCGCCACTTCCAACCCCGCATGAACCTATGCATCATCCACATGTACTCACTAGTACACAACATAATGTTATGACATAAGGAGGGATTATTCCCCATGTACTTTGTGAACATAAAGTAAGCTTTAAGTCAATTAATCGACATCTATGGGGTGATTTTGATATGAATCGTATGCTTCGCATATGCATCATCTTGTTTCTACTTTATAAAGAGCCAAGTTTATACCATATCTATATCGAATCGACTATCATGATATTGATCAAGAAAGATAGCAAAATAACTTGATAAATTGGCTCAATAGGCATACATAATATACTAGAACATGAGTTCTACACACGCATATCATATCGATGTAATGTAGAGACATAACAAGCATATAATATCCTTTTTGCATTTCAATTAACCTAAAGTTAATCACCAAACAGCGAATTAAGATGCTAAACCCTCCCATTTAAGCATGATATTAAGTTAGAGCATGTACATTACCCATGTATCTCATCACAACCAAACATAGAAACACCACAACTAGGTGATACTCATAAATTTCATTTAGTTGAGGACAACCACAATTAAAACAGCAATATAACAATAATTAGCACACTTATGGGTCACCCATACAATAGAAAAATTCTAATTTTCAATCTTGATAGAAAATGTATCCCTAAGAGTTAGATTTACTGACAATGGTTTATAACTCTGAAACAGAGAATTAGGCTTCAGGAAGGTTCTGTTTGGCAGTGCAAGATCTCTCCCCAGCTAACCAGGAATCTCCCCCCAAAGATCCGGACTTCCCCTCCCTGATCTGCCGCGGATTCCACTTCTATGCCGCGGTTTCGCGGCAAAGCAGCAGCAGCTCGCGTGCTGCTGCGGCTCTGCTGCTACGCGCGCGTGCTTCTTCCTCCCTTCTCGTGAAATCTTAACCCAGAGTTGAGAGAGGCTAGGATTTAGGGCTAGAGAGGGTATACCTTCCAATTCTAGAGAGGAGATGAAATGGAGGATTTAGGGCTTCAAGTTCTTCACAATGAGAGGGAAAAATTGCAGAATTTGGGAGAGGAAATCTGCAGAATTTTTGGGAGAGGAAGATGAAGAGGCAAGCTTGGTAGTCAACCCCTTGGAATTGCAAGTAACTAGGTGGGATTCTCTCATGATGCCACTTGGCCAAGACCCCTCTCAAGGTGCCACATGGAAACCCAAATCTCAAGAGACCTTAGCCCTTTAATTTTCCCCCTAATGCATACTTACCACTAAAAAGGTATTAGGATAAGCTTGGTGATTAAGGGGATATGAAGGATTATGTTGACATTTTCTTTTACCAATGCTTAAGTCATAAATTTGCCCAAAATACATGTACATAAGCCTTCATGCTAATCATTTTTTTTTTTTTAGTCACCACAATCAAATAGTTAATAAAAACTTTGAAAAGGAAGTGGGTCTATTAATTAAGTTCAATTTGTTGACATAGAATTATGGAGGGTGACTACTTCTATATAATGCCTTAACCAAAATTCTTAGTATTTAAGATGAGGAGGATTTAGATAAAATAAAATTTTGGTTGTTACAATCCGGGTAACAAATTGAGTCAAGAGATCCGATTCGTTTCCTGATTCCTTGACCCGTCTCATTGGATTCGCTACGAGACGAGTTGAGTCTTGTAACGGATTCGTTAGGCTAACGAGAGGAATCAACCCAATTCGTCCCGATAGCTATCCCTAACTGTCATATTGGACAAAGACAAGGCTTAACCCAAGAAAGAACACAAAATTGCACAATCAAAACTACGAAAGAACTAACCGAATGGTCGAGTTTGAGAAAATTGTCCTTGATTTATTGCGCACTGGACCGCTCGGAAGGCTGCCGAAGCGAGAAAGACAACAACACCACCACCAAAGATGGACATCATTGCGAGCTTTGATAATCAGAAGTGCACCCACATACAACCTAATGTGGGTGGACGCTCATATTACATTTTATAAAATAATAGAATAGACTTTTTTTAGTATATAATCTGTTTTTTTATATTATTTTTACTAATATAAAAATATTTTGAGCTATAACTCAAGTGGTAACTTATAAATTTAATTATTAGAGGTCACATGTTCAAGCATTGGTCGGTGCGATATTATTTTTTATTTTATTATATTTATGTTTATAGTGAAATTTTTGTCATATTTACGCTCATATTAGAAAACTATCTTGCTTCGACCACTGCTGACAATTGTGAGTTATATTGTTGAACGAGTTGGAGATTTGTATTACCCCGCAAGTATGAGCTAGTCATTCAACTCCTCCCCCACAGTTGAGGACTAATAAGTGTTCTGTTGATTAAATGCTTGAATGGTCAAATTTCTTGCTTATTGCAGTCATAAAGAGATGTTAAGAGTAATTTGATATATATATTTATACTAATGTCTGTTTCCTTCTTAATAACATAAAGATATTTTCACAAATTAAGTAAAAAACATGAGGATATATCAGTAAATAAAAGAATAAAGGGATTCAATGATATATTTGCTAAAAGTCCTAAGATTTTTCATCTCACAGTCTCTTTCCTCCACCACCGTGCCATGTTTCAGTAGCTAAAACTTGTTAAATTTGAATGTAGAGTTTAGGGCCTGTTTGTTTCGTTGCAAAACGTCGTAAGTCGTAAAATGAGAATGGAAAAAGTGAACTGTAGCAGAGAAAATATATTGTGTTTTACGGTGTTTGGTTGATAAAGTGAAGTGTAAATGGAAAAGTATATTGTATTTTACGTTATTTGGTTGATAAAGTGAAAGTGTAAATGGTAAAGTATATTGCGTTTTACGGTGTTTGGTTGGTAATGTAAAAGTGTAAGTGGAAAAGTTGACCACAAAATTAACTGTAGCAGTGATTTAAATATTATAAATATTATTAAATTAAATTTACTGTTGTAAATTAAATTGTATTAATAAATTTGAGATAAAAAATTAATAATCTTAATATTTTATTTATAACAATAATATTAATAAAATATTTGTATAAATAGTAAAATATTACTAAAATATTAATTAAATAAATAATATAAAATTTTAAGAAAATCTAAAGAACATTAATAAAATTTTAAGAATACTAATAAAATATAAATATTAAAAAAATCTTACAACAATAATAAAATATAGTTATAATATTATAATATTAAAAATACTTGAAAATTATTATAATATAAATTTTATTATAATATTATTGTAATATTATAGAAATATAAAATTAACAAAGTAAAATATAATTATAATTTAATAATAAATTATCATTATAGTATTATTATACTGAATTATTATTACAATATTAACATAATAAAATATTAATATAATAATAAAATATATTATGATATTAATAAAGTAATTTTTTATATTAAAAATAAATAATTAAATATATAGTAATTTATATTAAAGTATAATATTGTTATATTAATAAAATATTAACTCTAAATAAAATAATAAAAAAATGGAATAAGTATTAATAATAATAAAGTATTAGATAAAATATTAAATAAAATAGTAAATTAAAATAGTAAAATATTAAATATTAAAATAATATTAAAAACGATAAAAAAATTAAAGATTAAAAATATAAAATAATTAAATAATTAAATAAGAAATTGAACACTATTTAAAATATTAAATATTTAATAATATTAAATTATATATTGATTATCAAGTAACTGTTTGAACTGTAAGTGTAATACAGGTGAGAGTTACATGACCACAAAATTAACTGTAGCAACTGTAAGTGGGAAAATATGAGTGTAAAAGTGAGATTTACATGACCACAAATTTAACTGTAGTAACTGCAAGTGGGAAAAGAAGAGTTGCATTTTGCAACTTGTTTTTCAGCGAAACAAATAACGGAAAATAGAAAAGAAGTTTTACGACTTGCGTTTTGCGGCGAAACAAACACGCCCCAGTGAGACTCCGATGTTAGAATCCTAATATAATAAAGATTTATACCTTTGACGTGCCCAAAACTGATAAAGGATAAAATTACAAACATACATCACAAAATTTCAGTCAATAAACGAATTTAATAGGGACTATTATGCACAGAACCCCTTGTGTCGGGAGGAAAAGCGCCCAGGGTCACGAAGGGGACCGCAACGGATCCATCTTCAACAGCGTGGTCCCCGCTACGAGCGGCCTGAGATCAGCTGCCACTCTCGATCTGACCTTCCGCTGGCCACCGCGACGTGCCGGTCGTAGGACCGCTGGAAAGAGGCAAGATACGCGCCCTGTACTAAATTAATCGCAATTATTTTAATTATTATTTTCCATTATATATAGGGTTGCGTCGATCTCTGGTTCTCTGCAGAGTAGATCCCGCAACTCTTTCTCCTGCTCTCTCTGTGCGTTCCGATCTCTCTCTCTCTCTCTCTCTCTCTCTCTCTCTCTCTCTGTTGCGAATTCAATCTCTGAGGTAAAATTCCATTGGCCCTTTGGTTCCAAATAATTTTGTTTTTGTTTGATTATTATCTTTCTTTGATATCATTCTCATTTCATTATTGGTGATAAAATTTGTTGTGGTTGAGAAAAGAATCGCAAGGATTTAAGACCAATAATGG